>CM035150.1:11355000-11955000 GCA_020205605.1 Panax ginseng
CAGTCCAAACTGTACGCAGAAGTCCAAAGTATGTTACAATTGTGGAAGAGAAGGTCACCTAGCCCGATTTTATCGTGCACCAAAGTCAAGTCCAGCTGGGATGGAGGCATCAAAGGCCGTTCCAGACAAGACAAAATCGGTAGTTCAAGGGAGAGCATTTGTTGTAACCTCCCAAAAAGCGAGGATCCGAACGAGGTGATCATGGGTAAGCTAATCATAAACACTAGCGAAGTCTATACCTTATTTGATACCGGTTCTACCCATTCTTTTATTTCTCTTACTTGTGCTCAACGTTTAAATTTGACTCCGGAGAAATTAGACTTTGACTTATCTATTGAAACTCCGTTGGGAGAAACCTTCATTACATCCACTAATTATAAGTCTTGTTTGGTTCAAATCGGTACCCTCACATTACCTGTCGATCTTATTTCCTTAAAAATACTTGCATTTGATGTGATTTTAGGGATTGATTGGTTAACTACACATCATTCAAAAATTAATTATTTTCGTAAGGTTGTTAGTTTTCATATTCCTAACTAACCTATTATGAAAATTCAAGCAACCAAACCACTAAAGTCAATCACTGTCATATCAAGCCATAAAGCTATTCATTTATTGAAAAACGGATGTCAAGCTTTCTTAGCTCATGTCACGAATTTAAATAAAAATACGTCAAATTTGAATGATATTTCTATTGTTAATAAATTTCCTGACGTATTCCCTGAAGAACTTCCTGGCCTACCCCCAGAGCGTGAAATTGAATTTTGTATCAACCTTGAATCCGATACAAAACCTATTTCTAATGCCCCATATCGAATGGCTCCTATTGAACTTCAGGAATTAAAAACCCAACTACAGGAATTGTTAGACATCGGTTTCATTCGTCCTAGTACATCTCCTTCGGGTGCTCATGTTCTATTCATGAAGAAGAAAGATGGAAATATGCGACTTTGTATTGATTATCGGGAGTTGAATCATGTCACCATCAAAAATAGGTACCCGTTACCTCGTATTAATGATCTGTTTGACCAGTTGCAAGGCGCCAAATTTTTTTCAAAGATCGATCTTCGTTCCAGATATCATCAATTAAAGGTTAAAACTGATGACATTCCAAAAAGGCGCTGCCGAATTGAAGACGGGCATTACGAATTCCTAGTCATGTCTTTTGGATTGACTAATGCTCATGCTGCCTTCATGGATATGATGAACCGAGTATTCAAGGAATATTTGGATCACTTTGTGGTAGTCTTTATTGATGACATCCTCATTTACTCCAAAAGCCGTGAAGATCATGAGCAACACTTGAGGCTGATACTCCAAAAGCTTCGTGAGAACAAGCTATATGCCAAATTGAAGAAATGCGAGTTCTGGCTTTAGAAAGTAGCATTCCTTAGGCACGTGATATCAAATCATGGAATATCTGTTGACCCGACAAAGATTGAAGTAATTCAAAGTTGGTAGCAACCTAAGTCAGTGACCGAAGTACGTAGCTTTCTCGGCTTAGCTGGTTATTATCGGAGATTCGTAGAAAGGTTTTCTCGAATCTCTATACCATTAACTCAGCTGACTCGGAAAATACAAAATTCAGTTGGAGCGAGGAATATGAGAAGAGTTTTCAAGAACTCAAGAGTAGACTCATTTCAGCACCTTTTTCGACAATACCATCTGGTTCGAAGGGATTTGTCATCTACAGTGATGCTTCAGGCAAAGGTTTAGGATGTGTTCTTATTCAACAAGGGAAATTCATAGCCTATGTCTCACGACAACTCAAAGAATATGAGAGAAATTATTCTACTCATGATCTAGAGTTGGCAGTTGTCGTTTTCACACTTAAAATCTGGAGGCATTACCTGTATGGGGAGAAGATGGAGATCTTTAAGGATTATAAAAGCCTCAAATATTTCTTCACTCAAAAGGAGCTCAACATGCGGCAACGACGTTTGCTTGAACTGTTGAAAGATTATGATCATACTATTCAATACCATAATGGAAAAACAAACGTGGTAGCTGACGCATTGAGTAGAAGATCATATGCGGGTACGAGTGTGATATTTTCAATACAAAGGCCCATTTTATATGACTTGGAAAGAATGGTGATAAAGATAAAGACTCCAGGGACCCACGTGATGATGGCAAATATACGAGTAGAATCGACTTTAATCGATAAAGTTAAAGCTACTCAAATTATAGACATGGAGCTAATGCGTATGAAGAAGAAAGTGCAAGAAGGTGCTATTTCGGAAGCAAGAATCGATGAAGAAGGAATACTTAGAGTCAACTCCAGACTTTGTGTTCCTAACGACCCTAATTTAAAATATAAAATCATGATGGAGGCGCACAACACATCACTTACAATCCATCCTGGGAGTACCAAAATGTATCATGATCTTCCGCATACATTTTGGTGGAGCAATATGAAGAGAGAGATCGCGGAGTTTATCTCAAGGTGTCTAACTTGTCAACGAGTCAAGGAGAAGCATCAAGTGCCAAAAGGTCCATTGCAACCACTTGATATTTCAGAATGGAAGTGGAAGCACATTACTATGGATTTCGTTACTGGTCTTCCCAAGGTTTCTCAAGGCATAGATGCAATTTGGGTCATTGTTAATAGATTGACCAAGTCTGCTCATTTCTTACCAATACGAGAAACTTATTCACTTGAACGTCTTGCTCGTATGTACATAAATGAGATTTTAAGATTGCATGGTATGCCAGTATCCATAGTTTCTGATCGAGACCCAAGATTCACTTCACGGTTTTGGGTTAGTTTGCAAAAAGCTATGGGTACAGATTTATGATTTAATTCGGCATATCTTCCTCAAACGGACGGGCAGTCGGAGAGAACTATTCAAACTTTGGAAGATCTATTAAGACTCTGTGTCCTTGACTTCAAAGGAAGTTGGGACAAGTTCTTTCTATTGGTGGAATTCTCCTACAACAACAGTGATCAAACAAGTATCGGCATGGCTCCATTCGAGGCGTTGTATGGACGCAAGTGTCATTCTCCAGTATACTGGGATGAGGTGGGTGAAGTAAAGTTGTTGGGATCGGAATTGGTACGCATGACAACGGAAAAGATACAAATAATCCGGCAACGTATAAATACATCACAAGATCGACAAAAGAGTTATGCTGATCTTCATCGAAAGGATGTGGAATTCAATGTTGGAGAACATGTGTTGTTACGTGTTGCTCGATGGAAAGGAGTTACAAGATTTGGAAAGAGAGGAAAGTTCACTCCTCGATTCATTGGCCCATTTGAAATCCTCGATCGAGTAGAAACTGTGGCCTATAGACTCGCCTTACCGCCAAGTATGTCTCGTGTTCATAACATTCTTCACATATCTATGTTACGTAAATATGTGGAAGACCCGAACCACATTATTGAGTTAGAACCAGAGGAGATAGCGGAAGATTTAAGTTATGAAGAGGTACCTGTTAAAATCTTGGATAAGAATGAACATATTCTACGCTCCAAGGTTATACCTCAAGTCAAAGTTTTGTGGAGAAACCACGATGTTGAGAAAATGACCTGGGAGTTAGAATCTGAAATGAAATCAAGGTATCCTCACCTCTTCGACATACCAGGTACGTAGTGAAATCAAGGTTATACCTCAAGTCAAAGTCATCTTTGGCCCGTAGTGCATAGATGGACCGTTAATTGGTATGATTATGACCAGGGATCATTCAGTATAATCATGACCCGTAATGTTACAAATGATGTGGACTATTTATTGAGCAGAGTCTCAGCGATACAATTGATGATAAACTTTTAAATCATAAAAGATAGTAGATATCATGCTCTACTTGACTCTTCTAATGGATTGCTGGTTCCGCTGCAGTTAAACTTGTTGTCTATTATATTCTATCAGTTTAACATTGTTGAAGGCTAACGATAATTTATTCTGCATTATCTTAGTCATACTATTCTTTACTGGGCTAGTTGAGCTCGCCCTTTGCTTTCATTGTTCTCTTCAGGAAATGAGAATATAGCTGGAACTAGTCGGGGAACGGAGTGACGGTTCAGATTGGTGGCTATATTATTCCTCACTATTATGTGAAATAGTATGATAATAATTGTAATGAGGACTTTATTTGAGTTTGTATACTCTCTACGGGACATTATCCGTGTTGAAACTCTTAGCTACGTTTTGTAGTACTGTATCAAAGAAGTTTGTATTTAAATTCTGTACCATGTATTTGGCGACTCAAGATGGGTGATGTATACCTATTTCGGGTACGTCACAAAAACACTTTGTTGTTTCCCAAATGCACTTAGAGATTTAGAGAATAGATCCTGTTAAAAACTTTCATTTTTAAAGAGTATTATCAACTTATAAATTAAGGAGATTAATTAAATTATGCACACCGGAATGATGATTTGAAAATACCCTTTCAAAGATTTAGGAAAGTTTTAGTTCTAATTTTAGCACACATATGGAATTAAGTCACGAAAAAATATAAATGACTTTGCAGAAATGTAAATGCTGAAAGTGAAGAGAAGATATTTTAAGTGGTTCGGAGCACAAAGATCTCCTAGTTCACTTTTCTACTCATCGAGTAGAAAATCCACTAAGGATGGGGTGATCACTAAAATATGTTCACAAAGAACAATTAAAACAAGTGAATCATAAAATTTCCTTCAAGTCACTTAGACTTAGAACAAGTCACTACGACTGGTTCACACAAAACCTTTCAAGTCACTTAGACTTGGTTACTAAAGGTCACTAAGATTGCTTCACACAAAACATTTCAAGTCACTTAAACTTGGTTACAAAGGTCACTAAAACTTGAACAATCACTAAGAGAGAGATTGATTTGGAGGTGATGCTAAGTGGCTTTAAGTCCAACAATGAAAGACTTAACAACATAACAAAATGTTCTAGATTTTCAAGATCGTAGAGTAAAGCCTTGAGAGTTTGGCAACAATTCAACTTTTTTGATATGTGATTGTTACTGTTGGATTGAATATGTGTGCCTTTTATAGACGTCCTTGAGATTGTCCCATTTGAAAGTAATCGTTGCTCATTTAATACTCCTATCCAAGAAGATCTCTGATTGTTGACTTTTGGGAGTATATGCGTTAACTTGCTTTCAGCTGTGATATATCACATCAGACTGCTGTAGTGGCCTACACGTGGGTCGTTGCCACTTCACCGAACTAGCTGTTAGACACATTTCGATCCGATCTGATCTTCTTTTCAATATTTAGATGTTCACTAACTATTTTGTGATCTTCCCTCAATGAGTCTTGACAATGTTAGTCCATTGTTAGAGCTGATATACTCTACAATTTTCTTAATCGTAGAGTTTCATGAGGATCGTAGAGTATACGGTTAGATGACTCTACGATTGACAAACTCTACGCTCAATAAGCTCTACGATCTCTTTTAGACTCTACGATCTTCAATGATCTTTACGATCTCTTTCATTCTCTACGGTCTTCAATATGCTTTACGATCTCAAAGTCAACAACTCTCCGATATTTGGCAAACTCTGCAATCTTCAACTTGTTTTACGATCTCAGAGTAGATAGCTCTATGATCTTTAACAGACTCTATGATCCTTAACTTACTTTACGATCTCTTAGCATATTCTACTGTCTCAGAGTAGACTTCTACGAACTTGAACAATATGATCTACGATCATTCACTAAACTTTACGATCATTTAAACAGTTTTACGATCGTCTAATATCCTATAGCCTATACATTCAATTTACTCAACGAAATAGATCAACCTAACAAGTTTTATCTTCTAATCTAAGTCCTTTTACATTTATTTCATTATAAGGACTTCACAAAATCTACTGGTTACAAATATACATTATATTATCATCAAATCAAATATGTATTTGTCCTAACACACTGTTTTAACTCTCCCTTTTATTTTATTTATTTTAAATTAATCCAATAAGATAAATCTATATCTATGCAAAAGTATGTAGACAACTAATCTACATAATTGCCTCCAAACAAAAAAAATCAAAAAAATAGAGAACATAGAGTAAAAAACCACCAACAAAAATTAAATAATTTACTATTCAAAAACACAAGATTACGCTGACCCAAGTTTAATATTTTTATGACTAATTTTCTATATAATTAATTAGTAACATATTAGCTAAAAACTAAATTATAGATATATATTGTAAGAACCCAACTTTTATGAATAAAGAACTGTTAGGTCTCCAACTTTTAGTTTTTTTTATGATAACAATAATTAGTAAATAAATTAATTAAATGGGTAGAATCCTTTCCATAGGATTTTTATTATAATTGTTTAATTTATCTTATTTACTTTGACCAAAAATATTTTCTAAATCTTATTTAATTGATGTTCTTGATCTTTGATAATTTAATTTGGTGACATTCTTTTTGGGACAAAAGCCTTATCAATTCATGTATGTATTTGAGATATAATTATGTGAGAATTCATTACATGAACAGCTTTCAATCGAATGGAACTTGGAAATGGGCATTAAACGAATGATTGCTTATTGACCAAAATAGAATGCATATGCTAGAGATTTTAATTAAATCATTTTTTGGGCATCTTCTATTTATTTCAAATTAATTTTATTATTTAAATATCTCAAAATTATTTTATTTCAAAATTATTTTATATATATATATATATATATATATTATAAGTTTTATATTATTATATATTCAAAAAACCGTATATATATATGTTGTCAAATATAGGTTATAAGTTTTATATATATAATATATTTATATATTAAATGTGCTACGTAAAGTATAGTATATATATATATATATATATATATATATATATATATATATATATATATATGGGATTCCATCCACAGAGCTAGGTTGTTGGGAGCAACCCATTTTTTGTGTAGCTACACACTGTCTCTTCTTACTTATGTATTTTTTTTTTTTATGTTTAAAGTGCAGTGTATTACCGGCCAAAAATGGGTTGCTCCCAACAATCGGTTGCTGTGGATGGAATCCCTATATATATATATATATTACCATTAGTATCACATTAAATGAATCATGTAGGCATATTAAATGAAACAAATGTGTTAAAATGCATGTGCTGCCATTCTTTTAAAGTGTTAATCGTGTGTGTCCTGGTGTCACTCATTATGGGACAACGCGTGAGTTAGCTGGCATGTTTCAATGTGCTGGTCAAATTAAGCATTAAATGATCAGAAGGTTGAAAAAGGCCCAGGCGATTTTTCCTCTTCTTCCGCGTGAAATTACATTTGATCTGGTCCGTTAATTTCAAAATCTTTTCATCTAAATCGTGTATTTAAAACCAGATTTCAAAAATTACCATTTTACCCACCTCAAAAATCTATAAATAGGAGGCTTTCCTTTCATTTCCAATTTGCCAATTTACTTTCAAGAAAAGCTTATTTCTCTCCTACATACTCTCTCTCTAAAAAGCTTTCTCTCTCTTCTTACAAAAGTTTTGATTATTTGAGAAGAGGAAATTGGTCTAAGAAAATTGAGATAAGTGGTTTGATTTATTTTATTTGAATTATCTCTTGCTTATTTATATTTATAAATATACGAATATAAATTGTTATACACAAGTCTATATATCTATATTTCATCTATTTATCAAATAAAAGGATACTTGGGCGGCACAAGGCTACGGAGATACACCTCTATGGAGAAGAATTCAAACCGTACGATTCCTTATAGTCTTCAGTAAACTTTTATTGATATTATTTATATAAATATTGTAAAATAGATACGACACTTGATAGCTCAAAACGAAACTAAGATATTGTTCCAAAAAGAGTAGTCATCCGAACTGGATTTGAGAATTGTAGTGATCTATTGAAAATATTTATATAAATATCAATTGTGAAAATATAAATTTTGTCGTACTTAGACGCTTATGAAGGCTCTTAAGATACACCTTTACCAAGAGGAATTCGAACCGTACGATTCCTTATAGTACTAAGTGACATTATTTATAAAAGTTTACATAATAGATAAAATATTCTTATATATTGTTTGAGTTAAACAATAATATTTGTTATTGTTGATCGATTTCGCAATCAATGAATACGTGCAAGTATACACGGTCAACAAGTAATAAAGTGAAAGTAGAGTATCGTTCCCACGAGGAATTATTTAATAAAAATTACCAAGTACTAACTCTTAACCAAATCAATTTTATTTAAACAACCATAAAATGTGATTTTTATAATTAAGAAAATTAAATTAAACAATTAAAAGAGATTATTCTAAAATAAAACAAATAAACAAAACTAAGATTTTAACGAATGAATTCAGATAAATAAGGATTAAGACTCCAATATCCCCAATTATGAACTGTAAATCAATTATCCAATTATCCCAATTATTATGCCTACTGAATTGTTAACATGAATTCTCAAATGCCAAAAGTCCTTTTCCAAGTGATCAATTGCCTTCTATTTAATCCAGATTAATCTTGCTATATTCCTATGCAAAATAATTGAATTAAACTCTTTCCAATCCCAATTCCTTATGTGATACATGCTGTGTGAATGATATTTCCATTCTATTCACAAACCTAATTATTCCTTTGTGCAAATAACTAAGTCACATGTTATCATGCCCAGTTCTAACCCTAGAATTCCTCTTTCAATTCCTTCTAGAGTAACAAGGTAATTACTGATCAGATAATTAATCAATAAGCTCAAGACAAGATAAACAATTCACTTTGACATAAATAATTGGAATAAATCAAATAACTAATTTATAGACATAAAAGGTTCAATTGTAGTCTTAATAAAAGAGTCAGTTCATAATTAATGAATTAAAATCAAAAATCCACAACTGAAGAGACATTAAAAGATAAAGGTATGATAAGAGAAGAGAATAGAATCTGTTGTTAGCAAATCTGATGCTCCCCTTTTGCTCCTGCTCTTGATCTTCAATGATCTCCAAGTTGCTTCAATCTCTAAAACTAATAAGAACTAGGGTTTATGTTCTAATCTAATGGAGTGTATCTCTAATCTAATCTATGTAATCCCCCTTTATTTTATGCCTTACATTATGTATTTATAGGTTAGAAGTCAAATTTTTAGCTTAGGAACAAACCCAATCCAATTTGGAGTCAAAAAGGTGTCAAAATTCGCCCCAAAACGCGTCCAGGCCATCACCAAGCCCTTCCCCAGCGCCCTAGCGCTGGGCTTAACGCTCAACCACTGCTCCCCAGCGCCCCATCGCTGGGCATAGGCCTATTTTGGGCGCCCCAGCGCTGGTCCCATGTTCTGACATTTTCTGCTCCGACGTCCTTTGGGAAAATGGCCATATCTTCTTCGTTCGAACTCTAATTTTGATGATTCAAGATGATCCGGAAAGAGGAGAAGTAGATCTACAATTTTCATTCTTTAAGATTTTCGAAATAAGGTCCCGAGAAATACTCAAATTTTCTCTGAAGTAACTGCTGTGTAAATGGCAAGCCAAAAACGCGCATCTAGCCACCCCAAACGTCGATCCAAGTAACTTTTGTCCTAATTCCTACAAAAAACATAAAACATGCATGAATAGACACAAACACTTAAAAACATCTAAAAGATTAAGCTCAAACACACTCAATTCATGTGTATAAAACTCACTCATCAATTATATCAAGAATTGCTTAACTGATTTATTTATTATACTTGATATCTGTCATCACAAGTATTTGCTCATAAATTCATTTATTCATAAAATACTTGTTGCATAATATAAAAGTTATTTAAACTTTTATTTCATAAACTTAAGTGAATATATCTGCTTAAATAGAAGCATATTTGATTCAAAGCTTAAAACAACTTATTTGCTTACTCAGAAGCATTAATTCTCACTCTAAAAGTTATTTAAACTTAAAGCGACTTTGTCTTTACTCCATAAAGAATAAATATTTCTTTATAAATTTGCATTAAATTATATATCTGCTTAAACAGAAGCATTTTTGAGTAAAAGCAAAAATTGATATATTTGCTTATTCAAAAAGCACTTTTCACACAAAACATAAAAGTTATTTAAACTTTTATAATAGTGCATAATTTACATATTTGCTTACACAAAAGCACTATTGATCAAAGCACAAATTACTATCTTCTTACTAAGAAGCATATTTTTTCAAGTATAAAAGTCTTTAAACTTTTATAAATACATTTGCTCTTTAATTGGTATCTGCTTACTTAAGAAGCATCAATCTGTACTAAATCTTATCTGCTTATTTGAGAAGCATCAATCTGTACTAAATCTTATCTGCTTATTTGAGAAGCATCAATCTGTACTAAATTCTTATATGCTTATTTGAGAGGCGCATTGTTTTAATATCATTTGTAAAAAGAGAAAAGGTTAGAGTTAGTTTATTTTATGTACCTGTGAGAAAGGCGAGTAATTTTTCGACCAAGACCAGAGTCTTAGAGAGGTCATCGGGAAGTTGGTTCTCTAGTGTACTTGAGCGGTGGGGAAAAGACTGTTGTTTCAAGACTAGATCATAGAATAGAACTAAACTCAAAAGAAGTACAACTAAGCTTGAGGAGGGAGCGGGGAGCTTGCCGTCCAAGATAGATTAGTTGGGAACAGTTGGAAGTTGGACTATAAAACTTTGTAAAGGCTTCTCCGCTTGTTGAAGGAGTATTTATTACAGATAGTAATAGGATCTCAAGTCCTGGAGAGGAGCTTGAGTTGGACGTAGCAGCATACCCGGGATATATGTTGTGAACCAGACAAATCTCTGTGCATTGTGTGATTGAATTTTTTACTATCTATTAATTTATAACACTGCAAATTAATTATCCAAAAATTAAAAAAATCCTAATATAATTTTTAATCGGTAATAATCTATTCAACCCCCCTTCTAGATTATTATTGGACTTATAAGAACTAATTTTCTCTAAATATTATTTTGATTAATAAGGTGTGGATTTGATTAAAAATTTTGCAAAGTAAACAAGTTGTCATAAAATATTCGTTTGGTCGGGAAATATTCTCTTTGTTGGGAAATATCCGTATGACGACACAATCATTGGTGGACCCCACAACGGAATTACTGTCGGAGTTAGAAAATGACAGAAATAATTTTTATAAAATTATTGGCAAAAGTTTTATCGGTAACTGTTGAAATACCCGGTGATAAAAGTGCAATAATACGCGTGGTTGCATAGTAGCACACGGTATTGTATAGTATCTTTGATTATCGATGCTTACGTGAGAAGTCACTTAGTTTTATTCCATTAATGGCACAATAATTGTTGCATAGTATCTCATATTATTGATGCAATTATTGTCACAGTATCATCTACATAATATTTTATATTATTAAATCAATAATTGAGACGACAAAGTTATTCATATTAGTATTTGCATTATTGACAATGTCTAGAAAGTTTTGTCGAGAAAATAGGTTTGGTCACCTAATTGCGCGTCAATAAGGAGAAATCCTTATCGGAAAGCCCCTCTTTCCTGGGAATGATCTGGTTGTTAATATTGCGAGTTATAATAATGATGAATAAATGTTATTAAAAATATGTTTAGTGAAGCCTAGTGAATTGAGATAATCGGTATAAAGTTATTCAATATATATATATATATATATATTATATAACTTTTGTTTTTTTTATGTATAATAGAATATATTATATTTTATTGTTTGCTTAGTATAACATAGTGGTTGCATAGTGTGTGCATAGTACAATATAATAATATCAATTTTTTTAAAAGTTCGTTCGTGAATTCTAAAACTGTTCACCCGTGAAAATTCTAAATAGTATCCTGCCATTCTCCTATAAATAGGATGCTCAGTTTAGAAAAGAAAATCACACCAGAATCAGAGAATTCTTCTTCTATAACATTGAGCGTATTTCTTTTGAGAGTTTAAGGAAGTCTTGAGTATAGAAAATAGTATTACTTTTCTTCAAGAATATATCCGCTATACAAGTCAGAATTACTCTTCTTTTGAGGTAAGGGGTATTATTTATTTCATATTCGATTACGATATTATTTTTCGTATTCGTAAGAAAATTTTATTTTCGTTCAATATTCGTAAGGAATATTATTTTCGTTCAATATTCATAAGAAATAATATATTTTTACATACTATGTAGTATGTAAGTAATATTAGTTCGTTTTAGATTCTGAATTCTACACTCATTTTGATAAGTATTGCTTCTATACTTCTTGAAATTAGTAGAATATCCTTGAAATTTGCGCTTCATCTAGTATTGTTACGCAAGAATATTTTTCTGAACATTCTTGTTAAATTTTGATCTTTTCATGCCGGAATACTATTCATACATACAACACTATTCATACATATGGTACTATTAATACGTACGCCACTATTCACGAAGTACTACTCATGGGATACTATTCACGAAGTACTATTTATGGGGTACTATTCAGTCGGGTACTACTCACCCGTGGTACTATTCATGACAAAAAATTGATTCTTTTCTGTCCAAATTATTTTTGATACGTGAATATTATTCTTGAATTTTACTCCATAAAGCAGTTATCATGTTGACAATTTGGATATTTTTAAACTCTGGATAAAATAAAAATCTTTAAAATTTATCCTTGATTTTGTTTGATTGAATTCTTATATCATTGTCATCATCCTCATGCTTATATTGTGATAAAAGTCATCTTTGGCCCGTAGTGCATAGATGGACTGTTGATTGGTATAATTATGATCATGAATTATTTATCGGTATAATCATGACCAGTAATGTTACAAATGATGTGGTAAAAGTCCTCATTGGCCCGTAGTGCATTGATGGACCGCTGTTTAGTATGATCATGAACATGGGTTCTCTTCGGCCAAGGGTGCGAAAATGAATTGTTGTTTGGCATGATCATGACCATTGGTGATAATAACGAATATCCTTGGCCCGTAGTGCATGGATAATACGTGGATGTGATAATAATGAATATCCTTGGCCCGTAGTGCATGGATAATTCATGGATGTGATACTAACGAATATCTTTGGCCCGTAGTGCGTGGATAATTCGTTAATGTGGATTATTTATTGAGCTGCGTTACAGCGATAAAATATTGATGATGAACTTTTAAATCATAGAAGATAGTAGATATTATGCTCTACTTGACTCTTCTAATGGATTGCTTGTTCCGCTGTAGTTAGACTTGTTGTCTATTATATTTTATCAGTTTTACACTGTTGAAGGCTAACGATAATTTATTCTGCTTTATCTTAGTCATAATATTCTTTAGTGGGCTAGTTGAGCTCACCATTTTCTTTCATTGTTCTCTTCAGGAAATGAGAACATAACCGGGACTAGTCGGGGAATGGAGTGATAAGCCGAGATGGTGGCTGTAGTAGTCCTCACTATTTTATAAAATAGTGTGATAAAAATTGTAATGAGGGCTCCATTTGAGTTTGGATATTGTCTACGAGACAATATTCATGTTAAAACTCTCAGCTATGTTTTGTCGTATTTTACACGACAGTTGTATAATTAAATTTGTATTTGAATTATGTTGTGACAACCCCAAAATAGGTCCATTCCATCCAACCCATTCTGAGTCGCCAAATACATGGTACAGAAAATAACTACAACTTTAATACAACAATTGTCGTGCAAAATACAACAACACATATGCTGTGAGTTTGGATACAAATATATACCAACTGTAGCACGTCACAATGACACCTTACATAAAGGTATAGTCGAAAACTGTTTTAAAAATTAGAATCTTTGGGAAGTGCTCAAAGAAACCTTCGTACAAGGGAGGCCATGCGTCTAGGTTATGATAAATATCATATGTCCAGAGAATTATCCTTGGTTGACCTAATAGACCCCAAAGAAAAACTAGAAGATTACTATCATATTCTTCCCAATGGTGAGTCTTCTCTTGACATATCATTACCTCCACTATCTCTAATTGAGAGTTATATTTCAAATAGACTCCAAGATCATATAGATAGTGCTGGTAGATGTACTCAGCAAGTGGATGAGCACAACTAGCTCAGTAAAAATATCATGACTAAAGATAATTAAATTATCAATATCCTTCATCAATAATAAATCAGAGATTTAGAACATATGGTAGATGATAAAAAAAAATTCAACCATAGTTGCAGCGGAATGAGCAATCCATTAGAAGAGTCAAATAGACTATAAAGTCTATTATCTTCTCCATGTTAAAAGTCCACCAACAATGTTTTATCCTCAGTAACATCAATCAACAATTCTCGCCCACAATCACATGTATAACTCATAATCGTAATTGTTGTTCTAAATTTCTTTTCTCATTCAGGACGAAGATAATTTTCATCACTTGTCTTTACCTAAAATATCAAAGATCATGGTTATACCAAATCACGGTCCTCATTCATAATCATACTAATAAATTCATCTTTGCACTACGGCCAAAGATATTCATCAACAGTTCATCTTTGCACTACAGCCAAAGATATTCATCAACAGATTCATCTTTGCACTACGTGCCAAAGATATTCAACAACAGTCATCTTTGCACTCTGACCCAAATATATTCATCAACAATTCATCTTTGCACTACTGCCAAAGATATTCATCAACAATTCATCTTTGCACTACTGAGGCCAAAGATATTCCTCAACAGATTCATATTTGCATTACTGGACCAAATATATTAATATCTCAAAGAAATATATAATCATTTCGAATTTATATAAACAATAATTATAACCATGTTGAACAATTCACCTTTGCACTTAAGCTAAAGATATTCAATTATAAATTCAATGGTCATGATCATACCAGCCACAATTCAACTTTTCACTACTGGCCAAAGAGAACCCTAGTCACGATCATACCAATAATCTACCCATCTTTACACTCCAGTGAAAGAGAATTTCAACATCAGAGTTATAAAAATGTTATATAAAAACAATATAATCAACATATAGATTTAATCTCAAGAGTAAGATTCATAAATCAATGATTTCATAACAACTTAATCAAAATGTTATAAATCATTTAATAATCTCATAATCTAATATTATTAATACTACCACAATATTTTAGTCATTTCTTAAACTTATAAACAATTTATTTTAATTGTTTACACTTTACTAATAAATGCATTTAATCATCTTAAAATGTCAAACTCATAAGATTTCATCACCAATAACCAAAATCCTCATCACAAATCTGCATATACCTCATGTAGGATTCTCAAGCCATAAAATCCTATTTTCTAATTTTCTTACCTCACATAACATATTAATTCATTTACTCATAACTAGTCTATTTTCATGAAAAATAACAAATCAGTTCCAAAAATATTTCTTTTCTGGGATTTAGAAGAATATAGTCCCATATTGAATATATATTTTTCTCAGAATTTTTAAAATTCATTTACTATTTTTCATATGGCCAAAACCACCCGAATATTCAGACATTTATCATAAATTGTACTTTTATTCAAAAGTTCTGAAATTCACAGAGGTATCTTGATATTATATAGATGTACTCCCAATAAAAATTTCATCAATTTTGGAGTTAACCACAAGGAGTTATAAGCGGTTACTTTTAAAATAGTCTTTTCTCATAAAATCCATAACTCATAATCTATACATCCAAAAATTGCCATTTTTGGACACAATCAACAAAACTCATCAAATTATCATTTCAAATTTTATAGAATTTTTGAAGGTTCAGAAGAATTTCGAAATAATAACCCTTAAAATCCCTTATTATCCCTTACCTCAAAAGAGCAAGACTTACGATTTGGAATAATTATTGAACGAACTTGCACCGTATAACAATACTCAAAGTATACTCAAAATACTCACAAGAATACGCTCGATAATATACAGAGAGAAAACTTCAGTTTCTGGTGTGATTTTCAATTATAACCTAAGCACCCTATTTATAGGAAATTGCTTAGAACACCAAAGCAGAAAATTTATTATAATATTAATATATTATATAACAATTCCTACGCACTCATTTTAGAGTTTGATTTCAGCCACTTAGCATTTCTCACATGCCACCTTCTAGAAAAAGTAATAAAAAAAACGTTTTTTATATAATAAATAATTAAAACTTCCAAAAATCAATTCTTTCGGAGCTTCAGAACTTTAATAATTCATAATAAATAGCTCTTTTATCAGAAAACTCGAATCTCGCGCGTTTTAATAGGAAATTCAATTCTCTACAACTTTGCAGAAGAAAGGTTTTCCAAATTCCAAACAACAATTGACCGAAATCCATAAATGAGCGACTTTACAGGCTATAATCAAATTTCAGTCAAGAAATGGGGTCCACCGACATGTTTAACATGTTTTAAACATTTATTGTAACAAAAATACTCTTCCTCCTCGTATACTCATATATCCCACATTTGTTGTAAAAATATCACCATTATTATATTTTTAAAATATAATAATATATTTAAATGAATTATTTTATCAGAAAAAGATAAAATTTCAATTTTCAACAATTGTCACATTAAAAATTTTCTCCATCTATATCCATATAAAATCAATATTTTCCTCATCATATGAATCAATAATTAATTATTCACAAATAATATTACTAGAATAACAATATTGACAACGAGTGCGGTTCCAAGAAAGAGGGGCTTTTCAATAAGAATTTCTCCTTCTTGTAGCAATTAATTAGGTGACCAAACCTCTCCTTGAGCGTAACTTTCTAGACATTGTCAATAATGTTTTCTAATAATATTATTGAGGATAATATGAATTATTGCTCGATAATAGAAAATCCGTGTAGTGACAATTATAAAATATCAACGCAAAGTAATCATTGAATCAAAAATAAAATATTGAGCAAGGTAATTATCGTAACAATTATTGAGTAAGCCTTCTTCTTACGTAAGAATCAATAATTGGTGCAACATATCGGTCTTGCAACAATGCGTATTACTTTACTTTACCCACCGGGTATTCCAACAAGATGTTACTCAGAATGGCAGCTTATACTGTTATTTATTATAAAAACTTTAATTTGTCTTTTTCTTCATCCGACAGTTATTCTGTTATGGGGCCCACAAATGGCTGCGCCGTCGTACGAATATTCCCCAACAGAAAGAATATTCCACGACCAAACGAATATTCTCCGACAACAATGAATATTTTATAGCCACTTGCGTATTTTGTAAAATTTGCATAATTCACCCATAACTTTAAACTTTTATCAATTTAACCATTTACTGAATAATAATTCTATAAAAAAAAATGAATAATTTTATTTCATAAAATTCGAGGTCTTACATATGTACCATGTATTTGGCGACACAGAATGGGTTGTGTATACCTATTTTGGGGGCGTCACAGTTGGTATCAAAGATTATAGATATGATCCCTGGCTGAGATTTGAGGCTAGAACTAGGAGGGGAGAGACGGGTAAATCCTTCGATAGTATGACATACTTAAGCTTATTTATTATTTAATTGGTCAGTCAGAATATAGGGATAATATGTGGCATGTCAATTAACCTTTGTTTTGTGGCAGTGTTTGAAAATGGCATCTAAAAATGTTGAGATAAGAAATGGAGCACATACGACTATTGAGTCACCGCCAATCAATAACCAGGATAATGTGCATCAGGAAGGCAATAATCCTCATGTAAACAACAACACCGACTAAATGACGAATGATGGTATGTTTAGGAACTTTCTAGAATTCATGCAAAACCAAACGAGAAAGACTCCTGTTCAAAATGCAGGTGGAAACACTGGCAACTCACGACTGGTCACCGCTAAGCAGTTCAAGGAGCTGGGACCACTGAAGTTTTTGGGAAAGCCATAACCACTTAAGGCAGAGACATGGATTAAGTAGATCACAAAGATGATGTGGATTATTTATTGAGCTGTGTTACAATGATAAAATATTGATGATGAACTTTTAAATCATAGAAGATAGTAGATATTATGCTCTACTTGACTCTTCTAATGGATTGCTTGTTCTGCTGCAGTTAGACTTATTGTCTATTATATTCTATCAATTTTACACTGTTGAAGGCTAATGATAATTTATTATGTATTATCTTAGTCATAATATTCTTTACTGGGCTAGTTGAGCTCACCCTTTTCTTTCATTGTGCTCTTCAAGAAACGAGAACATAGTCGGGATTAGTCGGGGAATGGAGTAACGATCCGAGATGGTGGTTGTAGTAGTCCTCACTATTTTATAAAATAGTGTGATAATAATTTTAATGATGACTCCATTTGAGTTTGGATATTGTCTACGAGACAATATTCGTGTTAAAACTCTCAGCTATGTTTTGTCGTATTTTACACGACAGTTGTATAATTAAGTTTGTATTTGAATTCTGTACCATGTATTTAACGACTCAGAATGGGTTGTGTCGACGCCGGGATTTTTAGTTGTTCCTTTTTGTTACTTATTCTTTGGTGTTCTCATGTTAGGTGAGATTTGTTTGAAAAAATAAGTAAAAAAGGTCCGCCATGTATGATGTAGACGATGGACTGTTAAGAGTCGCCAGTTGGTTTTTTAAATGGTTGTACCAACACAACCGAGAAAAGGTTTGCATATTGACCCAGTGATGTGACATTGACCCGAGATTCATTAGGGTCCGGGGACTTGATTATGCGGAGGGAAGGTGTTAGGCACCCCCCGACATCCGTGTTACCACGGTGATTGCCACTTTTCAAGAAACTGTTATCTAAATGTGTGTGTGTGTGGGTCAATGTGCTATTTATTTGGAAGTAGTGCGAGGCCTCGTTCGCACCTATATACACAGGGTTTGAATTTATGTAAAAATTCAATTTTTAGCAAGATATGGCAGTGTTATTTTTTTAAAGGAGGTTTTTCAAACCCTTGTGCTCAATAGTAATTGAGACATTTAACACTTCCATTTTATTAAGTGTTTGGCTTGATTGCTTTTATTTTAGAGATGTAAAGCATCTATAAGAAAATAATGTACAAAATAATGCCGAGTTCCTCGTGGGTATGAAAACCATCTGAGGAAATTCAGACACCGCAGATAAATTTACAAGCTGCTTACAGCTGAAAATGTCCATCACGGGAACCAAATCTAGATCCAATAGGTTGAATCTGTGATCACATGATTCCTAGGCTCACATGATGCTACAATTTGTATAAGAGCAGTAAGCAGGTATATATATATATATATAAGCTGTAAATATATATATACAGACATGATCAGCCACCACGAAGCACCTCCATGGGGGATTTGAGATAGTGTTATAGTTGTGGGTAGTATTTATAAATTTTGAAAAGTATGCAAGTTGTTGTATAATATTCGATTGGTCGGGGAATATTCTTTTTGTCGGGGAATGTCCGTATGACGGTACAATCATTGGTGGACCCCGCAACGGAATTATTGTCGGATAGAGAAAACGACAAAAATATTTTTATGAGAATAACGGCGGAAGTTTTACCGTTAAAACTATTGATCTACTCGGTAGTAAAAGTACAGTAATACGCGTTGTTGCATAGTAGCACACGATATTGATTATTAATGCTTACGTGAGAAGTCACTCAATTTTGTTTTATTATTATTATTAGTGTAATAAGCCAAAAAAACTTTATATATAAAACAGAATACTTTAATAAATTTATTCGTTTTATTAGACTATAAATAGAATATATTATATTCTATTATGCATAATGTTTTGCATAATAAAATCTTTTTATATAAAACAAAATACTTTTATAAAGTTATTCCATAAATCGAATATATTATATTTTATTATGCATAGTGTTGCATAGTGCCTGCATAGTAATTTGCATAGTAAAATCTTTTTATATAAAAGCAGAATACTTTTATAAAGTTATTCGTTTTATTAGATTATAAATAGAATATATTATATTTTATTTAAAAGATTTTGCTTTAAATATGGACCGTCCAGATTAAAAGTAAATCAATCTCGGACCGTTCATGAATTAATTACTATCGATCCATTCTTCTATAAATAGAAGCTCATTCCTTCATTTTTCTTCTTTGAATTCACCGATAATCTAGAGCTAGAAACTATAGAGAGTTCTTCTTCTATAATCTTGGCGTATTTCTTTTTTAAGTGTAGTGCAAGTTTTCTTGAGTATATCCTCGCCCTACCAAATTGGAATACTCTTCTTTCAAAGGTAAGGGATATTATTTGTTGTACTCGTAAGGGGTATTATTTCTTTTGTATTCATGAAGAGAACTTCATTATTCCATTCTTTATTATTCATTGGAATAACTCGTATACATGTGATGATCTACCCTATACTTGGTGAAATTCTTCTTTTATTCCATTCTTTATCATTATGTTGGAATAACTGTCTGGCGCGGCACCGCATACAAGGTGAAATTCTTACATTATTCCATTTTTTATTCTCGTTGGAACATCACGTCTTGCCGATGCGTTACGCATGACTGGTTCCATTATTTATTATTCTGTTGGAACATCACATGCATGCGTTTACGCATGACAGTTCCATTATTTATTATTCTGTTGGAATATCCCGCTCGTGCATTTACGCATGACACGGTTACATTGTTTATTATTACATTGGAATAACCTATCTGTAAGGCGATCTATCGCATGCCCGGTGATTTCTTTTGTTATTCCATTCTTTATTATTACATTTGGAACATCCCGTTTGTGCGTTTACGCATGACTGGTTCCATTATTTATTATTCTATTGGAATATCACATGTCATGCGTTCGCATGACTTTGTTACATTGTTTATTATTACATTGGAATAACACTATGCGTGTGGTCTATCGCATGCCTGGTGACTTCTTTTGTTATTCCATTCTTTATTATACTCAGTTGGTTAAAGTTTTAACTTCTATACTCCATGAAATTAGTGGAATATCCTTGATATTTTTGCTTCATCCAGTATCTTTTCATGAAAATATTCTTCTGAGCATTCTTGAATTTTACTCTACAAAGAAGTATCATGTTGACAATTTGGACGTTATTGGTTCCTGGATAAATTAATTCTTGAACTTGTTTTATTGAATTATTGTGTCATTGTCATCATCTTCATGTTTATATTATGTTGAAAGTCATCTCGTGGCTTTGTAGTGCATAGATGGACTTGGTATGATTATGACTGAGGGGATTATTTTGGTAATCATGTAGTAATGTTACAAATGATGTGGAAAAAAGTCCTCATGGGCCTTTAATGCATTGATGGATAGTTTTGGTATGATTATGGCTATGGATTTCTCTTGCCAAGGGTGCAAAAAGATGAATTGTTTTATGGCATGATCGGGAATAGTTGATGAAAACACGATTATCTTTGGCCCGTAGTGCATGGATAATTCGTGGTCGTGATACTTAATGAATATCCTTGGCAGTAGTCTTGAGGATGATGTGGATTATTTATTAAGTCGAGTCTCGGTGATAAAAGTGATGAAAAACCTTTTAAATCATAGAAGATAGTAGATTTTATTCTCTACTTGACTCTCTAATGGATTGATTGTTCATTGCGATTAAACTTGATGTTTGTTATATTGTATCGGTTTAACCTTTGTTGAAGGCTAACAATAATTTATTCTCGTATTATCTTAGTCATAATATTTCTTCTTTGGGCTAGTTGAGCTCACCCTTTTGCTTTCATTGTTCTCTTCAGGAAATGAGAAGCGTAGCAGTACTTAGTGGGAAGCAGAGTGATGGTCCTAGATGGTGCGTTAGTAGTCCTCACTATATCTGTGAAATAGTGTGATAATAAATGTAATAAGGACCCCTTTGAGTTTGTATATTGTCTAGATGACAATATTTGTATTAAAACTCACAGCATATGTTTAGTCCTATTTTACACGATTGTTGTATAATTAAGTTTGACTCAAGATGGGTGATGTATACCTATTTTGGGGGCGTAACATCATATATATATATATATATATATATATATATATATATATATATATAAGCAAATAAACGCTCCAGACCAAAGTCTAGGCTCAATCGAGGCATAACTCGATAATGTTAGTCCATATATATATATATATATATATATATATATATATATATATATATATACAAACTGAAATAAAACCACGGAATGAGTCAAGTCCGCAAACACATAACATGACTCTCAACGTGAAGAAGGGTGTGTGCAAAGATGAAGAGAAATGCTTTAAAGTGTGTGAGAAGGCTAACAGTGGACTGCCAAAAAAGACTTCTATATCTTTAAAGGGATGAACACTCGGCTCCCGCCGGTACAAAAGTAGCTATATGTGAGCTCACAAGTGTTTAAAATGAGAAAACACTCAGTATAGGGTGAGTACGGAGCAAATTCGACATAGCTTCCTCGCTTTTTTTCTCTTACAAATGGCCACCCCAAGCCCTCTATTTATAGAGGGGGGAGCAGCAGGTGTACCTGCGGATAGGCCGCAGATTTACCTGCGGCTGACCGGGTTGCCCCGGGCTTCGTAGGTCGTGTCGTCTCGAAGTAGGTGCACGCATGCACTGTAATATCCGCTCGAACTTTCAGAATTGCAATTCAGGCATCCAACTGAGGTATGTAAGACCTATTTCGGACTGCCGTTGTCGAGAGTTACGCAATGGCATGGGATTAGAGGTTGTACAAAGTTAGGAAGATGGGACGGTGCCCTCCGATCTTCAAGCTTCAAATTCTATCTGTTACCATGCGTAATAGTCACTCGGGATTGGTTTTTCTCGATTCTTGTGGAACATTGTTGTGTAGAAATGTATGTATGAAATGTTGAGATGGCGTGATGTGGCGTCAAAATGGCAAGATGACGACTTTGTCCCTCACCGGGGTTATCTCCGATTTGGGCTGATAAAGCAGACGTTGCTCAGAGTTATCGCTGAGATTGGACTGCTGCAAGTGTTGAAGGTCCTCAATGTCATCTTTGAGGTGTGCCTGTCTTCCCGGGGTTATGTCTGGGTCTTTTACTGAGTGCCTCGGTGTGCGTGTCGAGGTTGAAGCTGACTGCATGCATTTAAAACAAGCATTTCTGGGGTTATCGCCGGAACTACATTCCTTGGGGTTATCTCCAAGGTTGGTAGCTGCTACTCCCAGTGTTGGGACTGAGACTGGATACCTCGGGGTTATCTCCGAGATTAATCGGTTTTTTCTGGTGGAATTTATGGTATTGGAAGTGCATGCCTCGGGGTTATCTCCGAGGTTTGAACTATTACTCCCGGTGTGTGTTCCGGGGTTGAGACTGAACTTCTGGTAATATCCGGACTTGACATGAATTGTCTTCCAGGGTTATCTCTGAAAGACGATTATGCCCTCATATAATGTCAGTGACAGGTGTGCAGAAAATTTTGAGTGTCTATAGATCCCCTCTTTATCATATTCATGCAGTGCAATGCATGGGTAGGATAAAGAATCCTAGACACTTGAACTGCAACATGATACAAATGTATGATGCATGTGTGCAGGGTTATTACCCCACATGCTGGGGATGATTGCCGGCTCGTTGTAGCTTCTACTGAGAATTGGCAACGATGACCACATGCTGTGATCCAAATCTTTTAGGATGTTGACGTTGGGGCTATCACTAAAGTCCTTAATCCCTGATACAGACTTGATTCCGAAGAGGTGCCTCTTATGTGTAAGAGATCTATGGGGATATAGCTTTGTTTGTTTGAGGATGTGTATAACATATTCCATCATCGATCCTTCTCGATGATGATGTCCTTTCCTGGTTTGTATCGTCAGGATCTATCAAGGTTCTGTTGGATTTACTGCCAACAACATATGCTGTTAGGGTTGCCTGACCTTCATTGATGTGTACTTCACCGATGTGTGAATCAACAGATGAAAACCCTGTGGGGTAGACTGTCAAGGTTGCTCGACCTTCGTTGATGTGTATGTCAACGGATAAAAACCCTGTGGGGTAGACTGTCAAGGCTACTTGATCTTCATTGATGTGTGTGTCAATGGATGATATGCGTTGTAACCCCCACCGGGGAACTGTTCTTGAGACTGCGTTGTGACTCCCATTGGGGACTGATTAAAAATTAGGGTTACAACCCTGAATTGGCGGCATTGGACCTGCACAAGGTATTGTCGAGCGTGACTTTGCAGTATTTGAGATCATCGACATAGTGTACCCTGTGCTTGGGCGAATACCAATGAGTGATGTGCAGACCCAAGGTTCAATCTGAGAAGCCCAGGATTTGTAATCCATTCTGCTCAATTGCGTAGTGTTTTTATTCCCGATTTGACCTTCTCAGTCTGTGAGAACTCATTTGCAACTCAAACTGGACCGAGCCGGAGGGGTGGGTTTTTCGATTTGGGACCCAGGAGTTGACTCCCACTCTGGAGGAGTATGCGGCGGTTGGCGCGTCGCTTAATCGGGATGAGACCTTGCGTCACATATGGCTTTGGGGGACATGAGTCGACTGTTCATGACCCTTATTGGATTGAGGCGCAGGGTGGTGTAGGATGAGCTTACACCTAGCCACGTTATATCCCAGCATTTTTTGTTTGACAGATTTGGCTCTGAGGATAGTTATACACGATATTCCGGGGATTTCACCACACCGGAGGATCATTGGCGTCTAGCTATGGTTGATGTACTGCTATTGTGCGTACTGTCATATATCAATATGCCACGGTATATGGATGAGTTGGACATAGGAGTCATCATGGCAGTGAGAGCTCTCAGGGAGGGTCGCATCATCATAGATGATGATCATAGAGAGACTCGAGGTCATTCACATCTTCTTGTACTTATCTGACAGGAGTGTTTACGGGAAGCTCGGTCATGCTATACGTGTGGTTTATGTCACACTTGAGACCGATTGGCACTTTTAGATGGCATGGGTATTGTTTCTCCCATGATATAGCCATGTCATACTCATTTCAGCCATCGGAGTATACAGATGCTATGTCTTGGTCTATGTTCTTGGCGGATATCAGAGATCCATTTAGTATATGGTTGTGCTCAGGGATTAGTTCACCTTACAGCTTCATTACTCACGCTTCGGGCATGGATTATCTCCCTCTGGATGGTTTGAGGGGCATGCCTACCTACCACTCGCTGGCCGTGATGTCGCAGTTTGACCAGTTTCAGGATTTCCATCCTTTTGAGGGGGCGCTAGGTCAGCGTTTAGCTTCTCGCTATCTTTCAGCAGAGGGCCGATATCGTGTGTATGCATGTTGGGATCAGTGTGAGATAACTGCTTTCTCTATTAGTCATCCATGTTGTTCTGCAGAGTATTCCGCCTGAATGGAGACAGAGACTGCATCGGCAGCGGTAGTATCCACATTGCCGAGTAGTGATTTAGATGATGTAGAGCCCATGGAGGACATTGATTCCCACCTCGAGGAGGAGCTTGTTCCTGGGTTGCCAGCATCTCCTTTAGATTATCCCAGTACTAGTACTATTGTGATTCAGCATTCAGCACAGTACTTTGAGCAGAGTCTTCATTTGATGACCTTCGAGAGAGACCAGGCTAGAGCCCTGATGTTGACTGCCCTTGATGGGAGAGATGCAGCTCTGTTAGAGAGAGACGTTGCATTAACTCGCAGAGATGTCACTGTTATTGAGCGAGATGAGGCCATATCAACCAGAGATGTAGTGATAGTTGAGCGGGATAGTGCCATATCTGCCCAGGATATAGCCGTCACAGATAGTACTGCAGTGAGGTCCCTTACCACTGGCATGATTGCAGAGATGATCACTTACATTGATAAGCATATGGTCACCATACAGATGGCTGCAGACTTGTTGGGTCGTGTGGATACCCTTGTATAGGAGACCACATCTTCGCCTCCTTCTTCTGAGAGGGATGCCATGTTGGGCTTGTTAGCTCGCATATACCCTGACTTGTAGATGGGTTTGTATTTTCCTGCACATACTAGCATAGCCATTTTGTCATGTACAGTTTACATTGTGTATATCAAACAGCAATATATATAGCAGGGAAATATATTTTTGATTACTTCCCTTTTAGATATGCTCTGATATTTGCTTGATATTTTGCCTACTTCTTCAGGACTTATGATCTTGATGTATTCTAAATTCCTCCTGGATGGATGGACATTGAGTTGTCTCTAGACAGTTCAGAATGGATCATTGATCTATGTGTGAATCCCTACCATCTTTGGTGTCTTGGGACTGGTTTCTGTATGAAAATGTGGAGAGGAGTGTGGCTTTCCTCTCTGAGATTGATCGCACCACAGATGGTCGTCAATACCCCTATTTAGGAGGAGCCTAGTTAATTCTATCTCTTATGGATTGGTGTTGCTCTTCAAGGTACAACTGCAGCTTAGATGGTCGCCGAATCTCCTATTTGGGAGGAGTTCAGGTAATTCCACCCCTTTGGTCTGAAGCCAATGAAATGTAGTAGATTAAAGTTTGATCCCAGTACCGGTTGACAAATGTTTGTGTTTTGGTAGGGGGTGAGACCAAATCATAAATGGCTGCCTACGTACTCCTGTTGAAGAGGAGATCAGGTCTGCGTATTTCGAACCAGATGTAAGAGGTTCAACGATGTATGTGGCAAGAATGGTGTAGGAATTTTTTTTGTTGTTTTTTGTTTTTGTAAGGGGAATGGGGTAGAAATGTTTTTGTTGTTTTTGTTTTATTGTGACCGGGACATGTAAAATGGTTGCCTACGTACTCCTATTGAAGAGGAGATCAGGTCGATGTAGTTCGCCCCTCAAGGCGAGTTGAACAGCGTGATCCCATGTGCAGGTCAGACTACGGGGAGGAGAAAGTTTGATCCTAGGTTGAGGATAAACTGCAGGTGTGAAAAGTTTAATCCCATGTTTGGGGGAACAAACTACAAGCGCGAAAGGTTCAATCCCTAGTGGGATGCCCGAAGTCGTAGGAACGCAGTTAAGCCAGGCTGTTGGCTTGAAAAGTATGTTTCCCTGAGGGGCAAAGTGTGGAAAAGAGTTGTATGTGGTAAAGGGTTAAAGAACAGAAATGACTGGTGATCTGATGATCCGACACCAGGATGTTTGCTTGATGGTCACTTTAGATATAGTACCGTTTCACGGTGTCCGAGTTGATGAGTTGTGGAAATTCATCGCCATCCATTTCTTGCAATCTGAGAGCACCTCCTGTCAATACTTCCTTGACAAAAAATGGGCCTTCCCGGTTAGGAGCGAATTTTCCCTTGGATTGATCTTGGTTGTCAATGATCTTTTTCAAAACCAAGTCATATTGTTTAAACTGCTATAGCCGGACTTTTTTGTTGTATGATCTGGCGATCCTTTGTTGATATAACTGACCATGGAAGATACCTGCGACTCGCCTTTCATCTATTAGAGACAATTGGTGATATCTGTCTTGTACCCATTGGTCTTCCTCCATTTGTGGCGTCTATCGAAGACTCGAGGGATTCCATTTCAACTTCTATGGGAGAACCTTCGCTTCCATCCCATAGGTTAATGCGTAGGGGGTTGCCCCAGTGGAAGTGCGCATTGATGTTCTGTAGGCTAACAGGGTAAGAGACAATAAGTCAGGCCATCCTTTGTGGTTGGCAGACATCTTTTGCATGATCTTCTTGATATTGTTGTTAGCCGCTTCAACAGCACCATTCATCTTTGGACGGTAGATGATGGAGTTCAGATGTTTGATGTGGAATTTACTGCATAACTCCTCCATCATTTTGTTGTTGAGGTTCTTAGCATTGTCTGATACAATCACCTCGGGTTGTCCATATCGACAAATGACATTGTTTCTGATGAAAGCAATGATGACTTCTTTGGTAACCCTGGGGAAGGAGGCTGCCTCTACCCACTTGGTGAAGTAGTAAATCATGGTGAATATAAATTGATATCCATTACTGGCTTTAGGCTCAATAGGTCCGATCACATCCATTCCCCACATCGAGAAGGACTAAGGCGAACTCATATTGTGGAGTTCCCGTGGAGGGGCGTGGATAGAATTCCCATGAATTTGGCATTGATAACATCTCCTAACATGGTCATCGCAGTCAGCTTTGAGAGAGAGCCAGTAGTGTCTTGTCCTGAGGATCTTCTTGACAAGGAGGGGGCCACTCATGTGTGGGCCACATACTCCACCATGGATCTCATTCATAAGCCTTTGAGCTTGGTTTTTGTCTAAACATCTGAGGAGACCTTGTTCTGTATCTCTCTTATAGAGGGCATCTCCACTCAGCTAGAATTTCATAGCAAGTCGATGGATCCGCCTTTTCTCATTCGGGCTCGCCTCAGCGGGTGCAGATCCATCTCGTAGGTACTCCTTGATATGCTGATACCAAGGATGTTGGAAGGGAGGTAGTTCATCCGATACTTCTCCAACGTAGTTCCCATAGGATGGTGCCTTGTTTAGGGAAATTATGACGTTTAGCAAGTGTCCCTTGTCAGGTATGCGAATCAAGGAGGCCAAAGTTGCTAATGCGTCTGCAAAGTCATTCCTATTACGAGGAATGTGTAGAAAGGAGACTTCTTCGAACTCCAAAACCATCTGTAAAACTTGTTGATGGTAAGGCATCAAATGTAGCTCTTTGGTTTGATAGATTCCCATGGATTGTCTGACCACTAACTTCGAATCTCCAAAGGCGATTAACACACTGATGCCCATTGAGCAGGCAAGTTTGACCCCATGAGATGACCTTCATACTTTCAATTTGTGTTGTTGGTGCCGACAAACTACAATTTGATGAATGACGGGATCTTTGTTCCCCATATCGTATACTAGAACTGCTCCAGCTCCAGAACCTTCTATATTAACAGCTCCATCAAAATACATCTTCCATGTTTGGCATGTATTGTACTGATGGTATTACTGAACTGTCATCACCCCTTCATCGGGGAAGTATGTCTCTAAGGGTTTGAAGTCCCCTGAAGGTGCGGCAACCAGTTGATCCACAATTCCTTGACCTTTGATGGACTTTTGAGTCACGTAGACGATGTCAAATTGTTGGAGGATCAACTGCCATCTGGATAGCCAGAAATTTAACATGGGTTTATTGAACACGTATTTGAGAGGATCCACACGGGATATGAGATGGGTTGTGTGACCATGGAGGTAATGCTGTAACCTCATGGTTGTCTATGCTAAAGCACAACAAGTCTTCTCAATCAGAGTGTACTTGTGTTCACTACTACTGAATCTTTTGCTGAGGTAATAGATAGCTCATTCTTGGCCTCTATCATCTTTCTGTCCCAGCATGCATCCCATGGCATTGTCACTTAAGGACAGGTACATGAACATGGGAACATCATCCCTGGGTGGTACCAAAATGGGATCTTTGACTAGCTGCTCTTTGATAGTAAGGAAGGCCTTCTGGCAATCATCATTCAATTTCATGGAGGAGTTCTTCCTTAATAACTTGAAGATAGGTTCACAGGTTGCTGTGAGTTGAGAAATGAACCTGTTAATGAAGTTGATTCTTCCCAAAAATCCCCGTATTTCCTTCTCTGTCTGAGGAATGGGCATTTCCATGATGGCCTGGATTTTAGTGGGGTCCAACTCAATCCCTTTGTGGCTGACTAGAAATCCTAGAAACTTGCCTGATTTAACGCCAAAGGCGCACTTGGCTGGATTCAACTTCAAGTAATATTTACGCAACCGGTTGAATAGCTTTTTGAGATAGTCTAAGTAGTCTTCCTCCTTCCGGGATTTGACAATGATGTCATCCACGTAGATCTCTGTGACGCCCCCAAAATAGGTATGCATCACCTATTCTGAGTCGCCAAATACATGGTACAGAATACAAATACAATATTTAATATACAACAAGAGAGCTGTGAGTTTTAATACAAATATTGTCTTCTAGACAATATCCACTCTTAGAATAAGTCCTCATTATATTTATTGTCACACTATTTAACAGAATAGTGAGGACTACTAATACTATCATCTGGTCCATTACTCCGTTCCCCGACTCGTCCCAGCTATATTCTCATTTCCTGAAGAGAACAGTGAAAGAAAGAGTGAGCTCAACTAGCCCAGTAAGAAATATTATGACTAAGATAATAAAGAATAAATTATCATTAGCCTTAAACAGTATTAAACTGATACAATATAACAAACATCAAGTTTAACTGCAGCGGAACAAGTAATCCATTAAAAGAGTCAAGTAGAGAATAAAATCTACTATCTTTTATGATTTAAAAGGTTTTTCATCACTTTTATCATTTGGGACTCAATTTTAATAAATAATCCACATCATCGAATCACCCACCGCACTACGGCCGATGATATTCTTTAGTATCATGACCACAATTATCCATGCACTACGGGCCAAGAATATTTGTGTATTCATTAATGGTCATGATCATGCCAACAAATCGTCCATCAATGCACTACGGGCAAATGAGGACTTTTACCACATCATTTGTAACATTACGGGCCATGATTACAAGAATAATCCCTGGTCATAATCATACCAAGTCCATCTATGCACTACAGGCCACAGATGACTTTCAAAAAAATATAAACATGAGGATGATGACAATGATATAAGAATTCAATAAAACAAGTTCAAGAATTAATTTATTCAGGAACTAATAACGTCCAATTGTCAACATGATACTTCTTTGTAGAGTAAAATTCAAGAATGCTCAGAAGAATATTTTCATGAAAAGATACTGGATGAAGCGCAAATATCAAGGATATTCCACTAATTTCATGGAGTATAGAAGTCAAAACTTTAACCAACTGAGTATAATAAAGAATGGAATAACAAAAGAAATCACCATGCATGCGATAGGCCGCATGACGAGTTATTCCAACAGAATAATGAATAACGAAACGAAGTCAAAGGTAAATTGCACCAAGCGTGATGTTCCAACGAGAATAATAAAGAATGGAATAACAACAAAATCACCATGCATGCGGACTTGCGCAGGACAAAAGTTATTCCAATGAGAATACTAAATAATGGAACCGAGGTCGAGCGTAATTACGACCGACGAGGATGTTCCAGCGAGAATAATAAAGAGCGGAACCAGTCGGCATAAAACGCATATGAGCATGGATATTTCAACAAAATAATAAAGAATGGAATAATAGAAGAATTTCACCAAGTATAGGGTAGCCCACGTATACAGGTTATTCCAACAGAATAATAAAGAATGGAATAACAGAAGTTCTCTCCATGAATTCAAAAGAAATAATACCCCTTACCGTAAAAGAAACTGGATATAGAAAAAGAAAAGGTAGCAGGCTTCTCTTCTTCTTTCTCTCTATAATTTTCTCTCTCTAGAGTTTCAGTGAATTCATAAAAAAATAATGAAGGAATGAGTTTCTATTTATAGAAGAATGGACTGCATAGTAACTAATTTATGAACGGTCCAGATTGATTTACTTTTAATCGGATGGTCCATAATTAAAGCAAAATCTTTAAATAAAATATATTATATATATTAAATATGTGCAAAAAATCACGGGATACACTCTCGTGATCATCTGTTTCCTTCATTTCCTAAATTGTCAAAGTATATATATATATATATATATATATAATAACTTAATAATACTCCTTTCCTGACCCTTCCCCCCCCCCCCTAATTCCCCCGGGACAAATTGTCTTCAACAAAGACTTTGCCAAACACATGGGTCCCACTCGTGGCCCCCCACCTTTTATTATATAAAATAACTGTCTACCGATTATTTTGAAAAATGGGTAAATAGGGGTCCATAAAATAAGCAAAATTTATAACAATTACTATAGAAATAATTGAACAAAACTGAGTGACTTCTCACGTAAGCATGAATAATCAATACTGTGTCCTACTATGCAACCACGCGTATTATTGTACTTTTACTAACGGGTAGTTCAACAGTTTTAACGGTAATACTTTCGCCGTTATTTTTATAAAAAAGATAATTTTTGTCATTTTCTCAATCCGACAATAAATTCGTTGTGGGGTCCACCAATGATGATTGTCTTGGTTATACGAATATTTCTTGTTAAAACGAATATTCCAGAACCAATCAAAAATATATATAACAACTCACGTAGTTTGCAAAATTTATAAATATTACCCACAACTATAACATTATATCAAATTTACTCCATAATAGTCAAAAATGATATTTATAAAAATTCATCTTTATTTATAAAAGTTGGGGTCTTACAACCTCCCTTCTTATGAAATTTAGCCTCGAAAATTAGGGTACGATACTGGTATGTCGAAGAGGTAAGGATACCTTGATTTCATTTGATTCTAACTCCCAAGTCATTTCTCGACAACATCGTGGTTTCTCCAAAAAACTTTTACTTGAGGTATAACCTTGAGCGTAGAATATGTTCCTTCTTATCCAAGATTTGAGCAGAACTCTTCATACGTCAAATCTTTCGCTATTTCGTCCGGTTCTAACTCAATAATGTGGTTCGGGTCTTCCACATATTTACATAACATGGATATGTAAAAAACGTTATGAACACGAGACATACTTGGCGGTAAAGCAATTCTATAGGCCACAGTTCCTACTCGATCGAGGATTAAAAATGGGCCGATGAATCGAGGATTGAGCTTTCCTCTCTTTTCAAATCTCGTAACTCCTTTCTATGGAGCAACTCGTAATAACACATGATCTCCTCTATCAAATTCCACGTTCTTTCGATGAAGATCAGCATAACTCTTTTGTCGATCTTGTGAGGTTTTTATACGTTATCGGATCGTTTGAATCTTTTCCGTAGTCATACGTACCAACTCCGGTCCCAACAACGTTGCTTCACCCACCTCATCCTAGCATACTGGAGAACGACACTTTCTTCCATACAACGCCTCGAATGGAGCCATGCCAATGCTTGCTTGATAACTGTTGTTGTAGGAAAACTCCACCAATGGTAAGAACTTGTCCCAACTTCCCTTGAAGTCAAGGACACAGAGTCTTAATAAATATTCCAGAGTTTGAATAGTCCTCTCTGATTATCCGTCTGTGTGAGGATGATATGCCGAACTAAATCGTAAATCCGTGCCCATAGCTTTTTGCAAACTAACCCAAAATCGTGAAGTAAATCTTGGGTCTCGATCAGAAACTATGGATACTGGCATACCATGCAGTCTTACAATCTTGTTTATGTACATACGAGCAAGACGTTCAAGTGTATAAGTTTCTCGTATTGGTAAGAAGTGAGCAGACTTGGTCAATCTATCAACAATGACCAAAATCGCATCTATGCCTTGAGAAACTTTGGGAAGACCGGTAACGAAATCCATGGTAATGTGATCCCACTATCATTCTGGAATTTCAAGTGATTGCAATGGACCTTTTGGTACTTGATGCTCCGCCTTAACTCGTTGACACTTTAGACACCTTGAGATAAACAGCGCTATCTCTCTCTTCATATTACCCCACTAAAATGTATGTCGAAGATCATGATACATTTTGGTACTCCCAGGATGGATTGCAAACGGTGTGTTGTGCGCCTCCATCATGATTTTATACTTTAAATCAGAGTCGTTAGGAACACAAAGTCTGGAGTTGACTCGAAGTATTCCTTCTTCATCGATTCTTGCTTCTGGCATAGCACCTTCTTGCACTTTCTTCCTCATATGCATCGGCTCAGTGTCGTAGTTTGAGCAAAGCGGTTTTAACTTTATCAATTAAATTCGGTTCTACTCGTATATTTGCCATCATCACATGGGTCCCTGGAGTCTTTAACTCTATCTCCATCCTTTGCAAGTCACACAAAATGGGTCTTTGCGTTGACAATATCGCATTCACACTTGCATATGATCTTTTACTCAATGCGTCAGCTACCACGTTCGTTTTTCCAGGATGGTATTGGATGGTATGATCATAATCTTTCAACAGTTCAAGCCAACGTCGTTGTCGCATGTTGAGTTCCTTTTGAGTGAAGAAATATTTTGAGGCTTTTATGATCCGTAAAGATCTCCACTTTCTCCCCATACAAGTAATGCCTCCAAATCTTTAGTGCGAAGACAACAACTGCCAACTCTAGATCATGAGTAGGATAATTCCTCTCATATTCTTTGAGTTGTCGTGAGGCATAGGCTATGACTTTCCAATGTTGCATGAGAACACTTCCTAACTCTTTGCCCAAAGCATCACTGTAGATGACAAATCCCTCCGAACCAGATGGTATTGTCAGAACAGGTGCTGAAATGAGTCTCCTCTTGAGTTCTTAAAAACTCTTCTCATATTCCTCGCTCTAATCGAATTTTGTATCTTTCCGAGTTAGCTGAGTTAGTGGAGTAGCGATTCGAGAAAACCCTTCTACGAATCTCTGATAATAACCAGATAAGCCGAGAAAGCTACGTACTTTAGTCACTAATTTAGGTTGCTCCGACTTTGAATAGCTTCAATCTTTCTTTGGGTCAACGGATATTCCATGACTTGATACCACGTGCCCAAGGAATGCTACTACCTCTCGCCGAGAACTCGCATTTTTTCAACTTGGCATAAAGCTTATATTCATGAAGCTTTTGGAGTATCAGCCTCAAGTGTTGCTCATGATCTTCACAGGTTTTGGAATATATGAGGATGTCATCAATAAAGACGACCACAAAGTGATCCAAAAATTCCTTGAATACTCGGTTCATCATATCCATGAAGGTAGTAGGAGCATTAGTCAATCCAAAGGACATGACTAAGAATTCATAATGCCCGTACCGAGTTCTGAAAGCTGTCTTTGGAATGTCATCGGTTTTAATCTTCAATTGGTGATATCCGAAACGAAGATCAATCTTTGAAAAGAATTTGGCTCCTTGCAACTGGTCAAACAGGTCATCAATACGTGGCAATGGGTACCTATTTTGATGGTGACATGATTCAACTCCGATAATCAATACAAAGTCACATACTCCCATCTTTCTTCTTCACGAATAGAACAGAGCACCCCAAGGAGAAGTACTAGGATGAATAAAGCCGATGTCTAACAATTCTCGCAGTTGGCTCTTTAATTCTCGAAGTTCAATAGAGCCATTCGATATGGGGCTTTGGAAATGGGTTTTGTACCAGGTTCAAGGTCGATACAAAATTCAATTTTACGCTCTGGGGGTAGGCCAGGAAGTTCTTCAGGGAATACGTCAGTAAATTCATTAACAATAGAAATATTATTCAAAATTAACGTATTTTTGTTTAGATCAGTGACATGAGCTAAGAAAGCTTGACATCCGTTTTTCAATAAATGAATAGCTTTATGGCTTGAGATGACAGTGATTGATTTTAATGGTTTGGTGGCTTGAATTCGCATAATAGATTTGTTAGGAATATGAAAGCTAACAATCTTACGAAAACAATCAATTTTTGCATGATGAGTAGTTAACCAATCAATCCCTAGAATTATGTCAAATGCAAGTATTTTTAATGAAATAAGATCGACAGGTAATGTGAGGATACCGATTTGAACCAAAGAAGACTTATAAACAGTGGATGTAATGAAGGTTTCTCCCAACGGAGTTTCAACAGATAAGTCTAAGTCCAATTTCTCTGGAGTCAAATTTAAATGTTCAGCGCAAGTAGGAGAAATAAAAGAATGGGTAGAACCGGTATCAAATAAGGTATATGCTTTGCTAGAGTTTATGATAAGCTTACCCGTGATGACCTCGTTCGGGTTCCTTGCTTTTTGGGAGGTAACTACAAACGCTCTCCCTTGCACTACCAGCTTTGACTTTTCTGGGACGGTCTTTGGTGCCTCCATCCTAGCTGAACTTGTCTTTGGTGAACGACAAAATCGGGCTAGGTGACCTTCTCTTCCACAATTATAACATGCTTTGGATGGCATCGCGCAGCAGTTTGAATGATGTGTCCTCCCTCCGCATTTGAAGCATATGATAGGTGGTCGTTCTCCTTCCTTAACAACGGGTCTTTGGTCTTGACGTCTTTCCATCATTGTTGAATCTCCTTTTCTTGAAATGTCAATTTTCTTTGTCTTGGCCATGATTACCCATCAAGTGGTTACCATTTCGCATGTTGATTCCTCCACGTTTGTTGTCACCGCTCGATGACCGCGCTCTCCACCGGTATTATCATTTGCTTACCGCTTTCTCTTGGTTGTGTTGACTCGTTATCGTGCTCCACTAACTGAGCCCTATTTACAACATCTGAATACAAACACAGTTTATGAGAAATAAGATATTGACGTATCTCCGGCTTCAAACCTCTTAAAAACATCCGCGTCATTCTCTCTTCATTATCAACTAAGTGGGACGCAAACCGGGACACTCGGCAAACTTGGCTTCGTACTGCGACACGGTCATGTTATTCTACTCCAGCTTGATGAACTTTACCTCTTTCATGTGACGAATACTTTCGGGAAAATATTTGTCGTTGAATAGTTCTTGGAACTTCTCCCAAGACATCTTTAGTGCGGCAGGTTGAGTACGTTTTACTGATTCCCACCAGTAATTTGCCTCTCCTCGTAACATAAAGGTGGCAAATGGCACCTTTTGCTCCTCGAAACATCACAAGATATCAAATATCTTGGTGATCTGCTTTATCCATGCTTCCGCCTTAAGTGGTTTTGGATCTCCAATAAACTCCGGTGGTCCCAGCTCCTTGAACTGTTTAGCGGTGACCATCCGAGAGTTTCCAGTGTTTCCACCTGCATTTTGGACAGGAGCCGCTCTTGCCTGATGTTGCATGAATTGTATAAAACCTCTCGAACATTCCATTGTTATCATCCAGTCGGTGTTGTTGTTTGCACGAGGATTGTCGCCTTCACGATGCACATTATCACGATTATTGATCCGTGGAGACTCAGCGGTCTCTCACGTGCTCCATTCTATTCTCAACATTCTCGGATGTCATTTTGAGATCTTCGCCACAAAACAAAGGTTAATTAACATATAACATATTATCCCTATACTTTGACCGACCAATTAAATACCAAATAAACTTAGGTAGGTCATACTAGTGAAGAATTCCCTGTCTCTCCCTCCTAGTTCTAGTCTCACATCTCAACCGAGGATCATATCCCTAAGCTTTGATACCCAACTGGTGACGCCCCCAAAATAGGTATACATCACCTATTCTAAGTCGCCAAATACATGGTACGTAATACAAATACAATATTTAATATACAACAAGAGAGGCATGAGTTTTAATACAAAATCATCTTCTAGACAATATTCACTCTCGAATAAGTCCTTATTACATTTATTATCACACTATTTAACAGAATAATGAGGACTACTAATACTATCATCTGGTCCATCACTCTGTTCCCCGACTCGTTCCAGCTATATTCTCATTTCCTGAAGAGAATAGTGAAAGAAAGGGTGAGCTCAACTAGCCCAGTAAGAAATATTATGACTAAGATAATGCAGAATAAATTATCATTAGCCTTAAATAGTGTTAAATTGATACAATATAACAAACATCAAGTTTAACTACAGCAGAACAAGCAATCCATTAAAAGAGTCAAGTAGAGAATAAAATCTACTATCTTTTATGATTTAAAAGGTTTTTCATCACTTTTATCATTGGGACTCGACAATAAATAATCCACATCATCGAATCACCCCCGCACTATGGCGAGGATATTCTTTAGTATCACGACCACAATTATCTATGCACTACGGCCAAGAATATTTGTGTATTCATTAATGGTCATGATCATGCCAACAAGCGTCCCATCAATGCACTCACGGGCCAATGAGGACTTTTACCATATCATTTGTAACATTACGGCCATGATTACTTTGAATAATCCTCGGTCATAATCATACCAAGTCCATCTATGCACTATAGGCCATGAGATGACTTTCAAAAAAAATATAAACATGAGGATGATGACAATGATATAAGAATTCAATAAAACAAGTTCAAGAATTAATTTATTCAGAACTAATAACGTCAAATTGTCAACATGATACTTCTTTGTAGAGTAAAATTCAAGAATGCTCGGAAGAATATTTTCATGAAAAGATATCGATGAAAGCGCAAATATCAAGGTTATTCCACTAATTTCATGGAGTATAGAAGTCAAAACTTTAACCAACTAAGTATAATAAAGAATGGAATAACAAAAGAAATCACCATGCATGCGATGAAGGCGCACGGATAGGTTATTCAGCGTAATAATGAATAACGAAACCGAGTCGAGCAAAAAATGCACCGACGGGATGTTCCAATGAATAATAAAGAATGGAATAACAACGAAATCACCATGCATGCGGTGCCAGATCGACGAGTTATTCCAACGAATACTAAATAATGAAGCGGTCGGCGTAATACGCATGCAAACGGGATGTTCCGATAGAATAATAAAGGCGGAACCAGTCAGACATAAAAACGCATGACAGGATATTCCAGCAGAATAATAAAGAATGGAATAATGAGAAGAATTTCACCAAGTATAGGGTAGCAGCGTATCTGAGTTATTCCAACGAGAATAATAAAGAATGGAATAATGAAGTTCTCTTCATGAATACAAAAAAAATAATACCCCTTACAGTAAAAGCTGGATATAGAAAAGAAAAGGTAATGAGACTTCTTTTTCTTTCTCTCTATAATTTTCTCTCTAGAGTTTGGTGAATTAAGTAAGAAAATAATGAAGAAATGAGCTTCTATTTATAGAAGAATGGACTGCATAGTAACTAATTCATGAACGGTCCAGATTGATTTACTTTTAATCTAACAGTCCATAACTAAAGCAAAATCTTTAAATAAAATATATTATATATATTATATATATTAAATATATATATAACATGTGCAAAAAATCATGGGATACACTCCCGTGATCACCTGTTTCCTTCATTTCCTAAATTGTCAAAGTTATATATATATATATATATATATATAATAACTTAATAATACTCCTTTCCTGACCCTCCCCCCCCCCTAATTCCCCCGGGACAAATTGTCTTCAACCAAGACTTTGCCAAACACATGGGTCCCACTCGTGGGCCCCCACCTTTTATTATATAAAATAACTTTCTACCGATTATTTTGAAAAATGGGTATATAGGGGTCCATAAAATAAGCAAAATTTACAACAATTACTATAGCAATAATTGAACAAAAGCGAGTGACTTCTCACGTAAGCATCAATAATCAATACCGGTGTGTTCTTTATGCAACCTGCGTATAGACATCGTATTTTACTACTAGGGTAGTTCAATAGTTTTAATGGTAACACTTTCACCGTTATTTTTATAAAAAGATAATTTTGTCATTTTCTCAATCCGGCAATAATTGGGTTGTGGGGTCCACCAATGATTGTGGCGTTGTCATTTAATATTCTCTGTTAAAGCGAATATTCCCCACCAATCGAATATTATATAACAACTTGCGTACTTTGCAAAATTTATAAATATTACCCACAACTATAACATTATATCAAATTTTCTCCATAATATTCAAAAATGATATTTATAGAAAATTCATCTTTATTTATAAAAGTTGGGGTCTTACAATCTCTATCTCTTTGTGCATTAAGTCGTGGAAGAGAGCCATCATCCGGCATTGATGAGGCCGAATGACAACCGTCTATAGCAAAAAGTTCCCCAAGGTGTGATGAAAGCAGTTTTCTCACGATCTTCGTCAGCAACCTTGATCTGATGGTACCCCGCAAAGCAATTAGCAAAGGAGTACATGCGAGATGAAAAAGATTGTCAATGAGAATGTGGATAAATGGCACGGGAAAGCTATCTTTAAGGCAAGCTTTGTTCAAGTCCTGATAATCCACGCAAACTCGCACCTTTCCTCCAGGTTTAGGCACGGAAACGATGTTAAAAATCTACTCAAGATATGTGGACACCATGATGATGCCAGCTTGAAATTGTTTCATAATTTCTTTTTTCACCTTTAAACTCCACTTAGGTTTCAATCGCCTAAGCTTCTGCTTGACTGGCTTGAATCCCTCTTTAATGGGAAGGCGATGAAGAACAATGTCAGTGGACAAACCCATCATGTCTTCATGAGACCATGCAAACACATCCTGGAATTGGGTTAATAGCGTAACCATGTCATTCCTCTGGTTTGGGGTAAGGTCTGAACCAATCTGGATTAACTTAGGGTTTTCTAAGGTTCCGAGATTGAAGGAGGTGGTTTGATCAAGGTTGGTTTTAAGTTTATCTTCGACCCATTCTTGAATTTCTGGAGGCACCTCAATGTCCTCATGTATTTCCATCAAAACTAAATTCATCTCTACATCAAAGGTACAATCTTTGTGGAGAAGAGGCACCATATCAGTAAGTAAAGGCACATCTAAATTCAGGGTTCTGAAACAAAATATGCTTTCACTTAGTATATATGAAAGGGTTTGATCATACAAAGTATTAGCATGTTCTTGCAAAATAACTGCTAATACTGTACAAAAAAAGTAAGCAATTATGATATCTACAGGGTAGAAAGAGTTCCTGCCCGTTTTACCCTTGTCGACCAATGCAAGGAGTGCTGCTCTAATTGGAAAGGGTAAAGTCCGGGTGGACTGCAGTGATGGAGGGGTTGTCATCGTCCTCCTTCTTCCGAATGATGACCATTATGTCTGGGCAATCATCGTGTAAAGCCCCCAAATCCAGGTACTTAAAACCAGAATTCAGTGCTTCACGATATCATTTCTATGAGCGGAATAATACTAATAATAATAACAATAATATAAATATTAAACTTGCTTTACATAATTATCAAAGTCTAGCTCCCAAGTACGTAACCTTTAATCATTCCTTACAATACATGATAATAAATATATAACATTGTCTTAATAATATTAAACTATTACATAAAATAACATTGAAATCATTCAGCAACCTTTCTCTTTCCCTTGTTCTTAACAGAGCCTTCAGGTTGTTCAGACTTAGCTGAAAACATTTAAATTAAACAAGGATGAGCATTTAAGTGCTCAGCAAGTAATAACAATTATATATCTATAAGCTGAAAGAATTTAAATGTTTTCTTTATACTAACCTTCTAAAACAAATCAATGGTTGTGAAGTAATCTGAACCGATAATAATAACATAACAACCCTCTTTCAAATTTTTGAAACTACGTAATGACTATAAATAGGGTTAAGGGGACATACTATGAACATTGTTTTCATCTTCGAAAAGGTTAAACAGAACTTCATATGTAAACCGTCATAACTTACGGGCAAGGGGGTGATCAGCCCGTTGTACCCTGTATTAATCAATACTGCATGCAAGAACGATAGGATCGTTTCACTCTGCCCCTCTTTAGTAGCATAAAAAGTTTTCCGTGTAAGGGATGTTCATACTTATCGTGGTTCCAAACCAAAGCAATTCGGTTGGATAATAATAAGGTTTTATCTTGTTCAACAATAATCTATAATTCAACATATATATACGGGTATTTAACAAAGGTGTATCAATATGTGGTTAAATGCAATGATTATCCAAGTGGAGACAACATATAATCATTTATAGAAATTATTGAGCAGAATATATATCGAATTACCATATACTAACATGTTGATAATCAATGAGCGTATATAATATAGGGTTAATAATTTATACGGTAATAATATAATTACGAAACATTTTTACTCATGTTCATTCATATAAAGAAAATACAAAGGTAGGATATTGCACGATGTTTTGCTAACACAATCATGACTTAGTTTAATCTTTTATATCACGACCTATCATTAATCGGATCATTCGTTCGATTAGAACAATATACTATAACATATAAGATCGCATTTCACGGTCAAAGACATAATCTAATCGCATTATTACACATATTCAACGATCATTTGCATCACAAACAAACATTAATACAAATCAAAATATCTAAGTCCAGATCAATTTCAAATATGCTCTGAGCATCTGCGATGACTTTATCGAAGTAATTATCGAAGTCTAAGACTCTATTCCAACATTCAATATCCGTAAGTATCGGTCATATTATTTTAAATGACTAAATAAACATTTATTAATTTATCATGAATTTTCAAAACATCAAAATCATTATTAAATGATTTAAATATCAAATAATTCTATTATCATTTAATTATTATTAAACTATTAATAATACTTTTATTCATTTACCAATAGTATTAATATTTTATTCATTTACTAATGTTGTTAATCTTGATATTATTTAATTCACCTCTTAGTATTATTAGTTCGCTAATAATACTTTTATTCACTTACTAATATTATTAACATCTTAATAATATTTTAATACTTTTACTAATATTATTAATCCTCTCAATAATATTTTAATCATACATTAATATTATTACTTTAATAATATCTTACTTATAATATTTTAATTTATTTACTAATATTATTAATCATTTAATAATATTTTATTCCTTTACTAATGTTATAACATTTTATTTAATCTAGAATATTATTATTTACTTAATAATATTTTAATCATCCAATAATACTTTAATTTAATATTATTAATCTTTTAATAATATTTTAATCTAAGATTAATATTTTAATCATTTAATAATACTTTAATCATTTATTAATATTTTAAATCAAAATGATTAACCATTTAATAATATTTTAATAAGTTTTAATCTTAATATTTTAATTTACTTAACAATATCATATTCTAATATTATTAATATCATAATAACATTTTAATAATTTATTAGATCAATAATCAATTTATTTTAATTGTTCACTCTTTATAAAACCATTTATTTAATATCTATAAAAGGTCATAAATAATATTTCTTATTATAAATTACCAAAATGCCCTAAAATAGTCATAATATTATATATTAGGAGTATTCAAGCATTAAAATCACATTTTTCTTATTTAAGACATCACTTAACTATTTATTTTCTTTTATTCATAATTTAATCATTTTTAGGAAAAATACCAAACTAATTCCAAAAATTCGCAGCTTCTGTATTTTGGCAGAATATGAACCCACAAGGATCCTCAAATTTTTCTGGAAGTTTAGAAAATGATCTACTATTTTTAAAGTTCCCAAAATACTCGGATCTTGCTTCATTTTTCATAAATTAAGTTTTCCTCAGAAATATCTGAAATTTTCAGGGTATGCTCTCCTACTATATATAAACCTACTGTAAAAATTTCGGAATTTTCCAGTGTATACACAGTGAGATATTCGAAGGTAAATATTTAGGAGTCCTTTACGGAAATAGTCATTACGCACAATCTATAACTCGAAACGTGTCCGTTCTTTTTCCTACATGTAGATAACTTCTCAAGGTACCTCTGTGAATTTTCCCAGATTTGTAAGAGACATGAAACTATCTGAAACAGTCCCAAGAAAAACGGGACAGAAGCTATTTTAGGGTCTTTGAACCCTTAACATTCTAAGTGGACTGTTTTGGGGAAAACAGCCCCAAAGGTTTCAAAACTTGCTAGATTTGTGTTCTTTCACTTGGGTTTACTAGATAACTCATGTATCTAGCACCCCTTCTTGACGGATCACAAATCTAAGTTGGAAAACTTGAGTTATACAAGATTTAGTGGAAGAAAACAAGAGTTTTCACCCTTGGAGAACATATGCTCATATTTTTTCTCTAAGCCTTTGATCTAACACTCAAGATACTTAGTTACATACATGATAATATGTAGGACTAGGGTATCTTGAGTATTTGTTCATAACCCCAACAAAACTCAAGCTAAAAAAACAAAGTAGAAGAAGAAGATGAAGGTTAGGTTATACCTCGATTTAATGGCAACCTTCCTTGATTTACCAAAGTAAGTGATGAACTTTGGATGCATGAAAAAACTAGCACTCCTCTCTCTCTATATATATATGGCCGAACATCTCTCTCCTTTCTCTCTCTAGAAGTTGCTAGCTTGGGAGAAAAATTAGAAGAAGAAGAATGAGAGAAAGTGGAGTATTCTAGCAAATGGAATGGTTGATTCCTTATTATCCCCCATACTTTCTTTAACCCATGGATAAAAGCTTTGCCTTATCACTTTAATTAGTCTAATCATGATTAAGGATGCTTAATAAATTGGCAACCAATGGGATTTTGACAACCATGTCCTTTTGTGTAAGAGTTACTACTAATAGACATTGTTTAGCTTAATCATCTTGCCATAAAAAGCCTAATTGGCCGGTCCCTCTAGCCCCATTTTAACTCCCAATTTGCTTTTATTTTAATACACAAATTTGATTAATAAAAAGTCTAAAATACCCTTAATCAAGTGAGCTAAGTATTGGTTTGCATTTTATTTTCTTTGGACTTCCTCCTTAATTGTTTTGGGCTATGTAATAAACATAGTCTAGCAATTTCAATATATGTTACCCAATTTGATTATTTAGGGTTTCCATTCCTAATCTTATGAAATTTAATTACCTATACATGTGACTTTAGCTCATAAACTAATTAAGTTTACTAGAAATAGGTTTAAAATTATTAGTCACTTGAAATAACAAGATTATCCACTTAAGTTAATATACATATTAAAAACTAACTCTTCCTTATTACCATAACCCTTAGGTTATTTAATTGTCTCACCTAATGTATAATTAGGTTACGAAGCTTTTATTTAGGGTTTAAAATAAAATAAAATTAGTTCCTAAAATTTGTAATTAGGGTTTCACACAGTAATACAAGGGTTTGTCACATAACACCATAATTGACCAACCCTTCTTGGTCCACATATACAGTACATATTTATAGCACTGAAAAAATCAAAATATAATTATTATAATAATTCTAAAAATCATTTCATATATTATATAAATAATATATGATTATATCTTCATGGAAAATAATTAATAAAACATTTCTACTATAAAAATTAATTATGATAAGAATATAATTTATAATGATCAATAATTCTAAAATAAAATTATTTATAACTATTCATATTTTTATTTATCACATAAATACATATACACATTATCTTGGCACATATTCCCTATATTTAAAATAAATAAAAATTTATACGCAAAATTTCTAATTTATTTGTATAGAAAATATCGGGTTGTTACACATCGTATGGGGTGTGTCTGTTTGTATGTTCATTATGAACGATGATGCGTATGCCTGACATCATTCTGACGATGTCTTGTTTGACTCTTCGTTCCTCTTCTTCCACTGCAGGATCTGGAACAAAGACTTCTTTCGCCTTCACTGGTACCGGCTTGGGAAATAGCATAGCCATTACGTTGGCTAGCACCTTTACAGGAGGTTGTGCGGACTCAGAATTTGCAGATGAGGATAATCGCCATGTGGCCAAAGCTGAGGGAATCTGCTGATGCTTATGAGGATTCCTATGCCTAGAACTGTCAGAATAGCCTAGTCCAGTTGTCCCAGTTTGACTGTATACTTGAATGGGGTGCTTGATACCCTGGTGATCTTTACCCAACCCTTGTCCCGGCTGATAACCCAATGACATCATTTCTTGAGTAGCCGACATTACTTCGGCAGAAATCTTGGGTACGGGAAATGGCGTTCCAACAGTATGGTACTGAGTGTTGCTCACCTCCATGGCATGAAAACTGACCGGTTCAACATTGGAATTGATGTTGATGTATGGTATGTCACCATATGGAGGACATTCTGGTTCAGTGTTGACCGTGACTAGGTTATTGTTGATAATGTATTTCAGTTGTTGATGAAGGGTGGAGGGGACTGCCCCAGCCATATGAATCTACAGTCTTCCCAAGATCAAGTTGTATCCTGAATCTATCTTGAGTATGTGAAAAGACACGCAGAATGTATGGGGACCAATTTCGATTGGCAACTCAATTACTCCGACTGAATTTTCGCGGGCACCATTAAAAGCTTTGATAACCGTATGGCTGCTCCGGATTCGGTTGAGATTGACATTTATCTTCAACAAGGTAGCGTATGGACAGATATTTAGAGATGAACCTCCATCTATCAAAACTCTAGCTAGCATATATCCGGAGGACAAAAGCAATGATGCAACTACCACTGATAGCCAAGGTTCCTTCAAGTGATGACGTCGTCATCAGTGAAGGATATCACATTGTTGTTAAAAATGTGATCAACCAAATGTTGAAATTTTTCCACATCCACTGATTTTGGTAGATAGGCTTCTTCCAAAACTTTCATCAATATCTTCCGGTGATCCTCGGAAGTTAAGACCAAGTCCAAAATTGAAATTTGGTGTGTAGCTTCTTTTAAGCTTAAAACCACATTGGCTTCGTTATAACACATAGTGCAGAGGAATTTTTCAATCTTCTCCATGGGTATTTTCCCCTTTGATTTGATGGTAGACTTCATCACTCATTGGGGAAGATACAGTGGATTTTCCTTCGACACTGCAGCAGTTGTATGCGAGGTGGATCCTTCACCTTCTCCATAATTCCATGGAACTTTGTGTAAGCTGACAATAGGATATTGTGCTCTGCATGGTAAGTTAATTGGCTCTGGAGCGGCCACTTTCAAAGGATTGTTGCTTCCTCTGAGTTGAATTGCTGGTATGGTGAGTGATTTGCTAGTCCCATCAGTCTCAGTGGATATAACTGCTACCAATTCCTTCCACTTAGTAGGATATGCATTCTCACTTTCACGTATCACAATATCATCGTCTGCTAGTTACAGGACACCATTGTCAATTAGATTCTGGAAAAGGTGGCGGAGTGCCCAACATTCTTTTGTTTTGTGACCGCAAAAATGGGAGTAATATTGACATACTCCATCAAAATTGTACCGTCCTGAACGGGGATTAATTAGAGGAAGAAGGGAAGTGATCCTTCCTTCATTGATAAGCATCTGAAGGATTTCCTCCATGGGTTGGCCTAGGTATATAAATTCCTTTTTATTGGCAAAATCCCGATGAGCTTTGGCATTTGCTCTCTTTCTCACTTTGTCCTCCATCGTTTCATTTTTTGAAGGTGCCCAGGGAATATTCAAGACAAGAGGAAGGAGACTAGCATGCTCCTGGCTGACTAACTGGCGTATAACTTGATGCTGATAGATCACTAGTTCTGCCAATTGCTCAATTTGCTTGCACAGAGCTTTCATCTTATGTTCCATTACAGACTAGAACTTGGCATAATCCCATTTGTCAACACCGTCTTTGATGGCCTGAGATGACTCGCTGTTGAAGTTGGAACTCTTTCCATTGCTCCAATTAATCATGTTGACCTCTTCTTCTTTGTGTTGAGGAAGAGAATTATCTTGTACATGAGGTTGATCTAGTTTGGTGACCACGATCTCACTGTTGTCTATCAGGTCTTAGATCTTGTGTTTCAAGGACCAACAATCTTGAGTATCATGTCCAGGTGCCCCGACATGATAAACACATTTCCGAGCAGCATTGAAACCCCTTCCATTAGGGCTGGCTGGTGGAAAAAGATGCATGATTTTCTTCTGTGTTGTCAGAAGAGTGAGAATATTCTTGAGTGAGTCCCCTAAGGGTGTGAACACTCAAGGGTGTTTAACTTCTCCACCTTTTGGTATTAGAGGGTTTGAAGACTGTGCTTGAAAGGGAGTGTAATTTCTCCTCTGGATAGGCAAGTTCTGATTGCCTTTCTGACCCTGTAGTTTCAGGGAAACATCTTCCTCTTTCTTTTTATGGACCCTACGGGGGTTGTTTCCATAATTTCTGGATTGGATGTGATCAGCAACAGCTTTAAGGGAAGCTAGGTCTTGAATCTTTCCTGATTTCAATCCCATCTCAGCCATCTCCCCATGTTTGATCATTTCAGAAAATGGTTTACCGATGCCGGCTAAGACTCTTTCATAGAAAGGAGCTTCTTGTATGTCTATAAAAGTCATGACCATTTCGATTATCATGGAAGGAATAACTTGAGCGACCAAAGCCTCCACCTTTCAAGCATACTCTCTGAAAGACTCGTTGGACTGTTTCTGGACCTTGGTAATCTGATATCGGTCAGGAGCCATCTGAGACTGGAAGCTATATTAAGTGAGGAAGGCATGAGCTAGTTTCTCCCACCTATGGATCTTTGAGTTGTCTAATCTGGTATACCACGAACGGGCTTCGCTAGTCAGACTCTTCTGGAACAGCTGCATTCTGAGCTTCTCGTCCTCTGCATAATATCCGAGTTCTCCAATAAACACTTTCAAATGTGTGTAAGGATCTCTTAACTCGTCATACTTTTCGAAGTCAAAAGTCTTAAACTTTTCTGGATAATAAACACTAGGGAATATACACAGGTCATCATATGAGATGTCACCGGTGTTTGGATCTCCTGTGAGATGGGTGGCATCATGAATTTTTTTGGTCGTATCCAACTGCAGTTCAGGTATTGTAATGGCTTGAGTTCCCCCTTGTGTAGAGGATTCAACATGTATGGGTATCTTTGGACCCTGATTAGATTGGTGTAGTTCTTTAAGCAGAACAACCAAATCTATAATTTGTTTGCTTAACCCATCGAATTCTTTGCGAGAAACTGGATTCAGGTCAGTCTGGTCAGATGACGACATAATTGACTTTAGGCTTGCAGCCTTTTTGGATTTTGACCGGGTAGTAAGTCCGATTGTTTCCCTGCAAAAGACTTGTGTAGTTTAGTTTTTAGGGAATGTGTAAATATTAACATGTAATGTGATGTGTCCGTTTTAGAAATTTTATCCTGCAAAACGGATGTTAGCTGTTTGTAATGATAGCATGTTAAATTAAAAATGTATGTATACACATTTCTTCATATTTCTCATTACATGGAGATGAATATGGAATGAAATTACAAGTAATTGACTTTACGAGTAATTTTAAAATGAGAAAGTATGAAGAGACTTTTCTTCGTGTTGGGTTTATCAGAGGCTAACCTATCTTAGGTTACTCTCGCGGCTTTTTGGCATGAAGGTTCCCAAATCATCGCAATTTACTCAACGAAAAGTTAATCTGGTCTTTCAACTGGAGCGAATTTGGGTAGTGCCTTTCCTGAGCCTCGTTGGAATTAGTCTTCCTACGAGTCCAGTAATCAAACACCGACAGGATAACCTCCTGATGGAGGGACCACACAACATACATTCACATACATCACGTCTCACCGTATAGAAATGATGACATTTGCGAAGCACTAATATCACAAGCAGATATGGTGCGAAGCACTAAGTGCAATAAGTAAATGCATTCGTACACATTCATCATAAATGTAAATGCAACATCCACACATAAGCAGATAACAGTTTTGAAAAGATTGTAATAGCGGCTTAAGTCTTTTTACTGGAAGTCTCCAGGAGAGTCGCCACCTGTCGACGTCGAGATTTTTAGTTGTTCCTTTTCGTTACTTGTTCTTTGGTGTTCTTATGTTAGGTGAGATTTATTTGAAAAAATAAGTGAAAAAGGTCCGACATGTATGATGTCGACGATGGACTGTTAAGAGTCGCCAGTTGGTTTTTTAAATGGTTGTACCAACACAACCGAGAAAAGGTTTGCACATTGACCCAGTGATGTGATAATGCTAAACGGGTCGGTGAAACCGAGATTCATTAGGGTCCGGGGACTTGATTATGCGGAGGGAAGGTGTTAGGCACCCCCTGACATCCGTGTTACCACGGTGACCGCCACTTTTCAAGAAACTGTTATCTAAATGTATGTGTGTGGGTCAATGTGCTATTTATTTGGAAGTAGTGCAAGTCCTCGTTCGCACCTATATACACAGGGTTTGAATTTATGTAAAAATTTAATTTTTAGCAAGATATGACAGTGATGTTTTTTTTAAAGGAGATTTTTCAAACCCTTGTGCTCAATAGTAATTGAGACCTTTTACACTTCCATTTTATTAAGTGTTCGGCTTGATTGCTTTTATTTTAGAGATGTGAAACATCTATAAGAAAATAATGTACAAAATAATGCTGACTTCCTCGTGGGTACGAAAACCATATGAGGAAATTGAGACCTCATGAGATAAATTTACAAAAGTAACTACAATTTGAAAATGTCCATCACGGGAACCAAATCTAAATCCAAAAGGTTGAATCTGTGATCACATGATTGCTAGGCTCACATGATGTTGCAATTTGTATGAAAGCAATGAGCAGGTATATATATATATATATAAGCTGTAAATATATATATACAGACATGATCAGCCACCACGAAGTACCTCCATGGGGGATTAGAAAATGTAAATAAAGCTGTAAAAGCTATCAACCGTCACAGAGGAAACTACAGGCGAACGAAAGTAAAGAAAGCTGTAAAATCGATCAACCAACATGGAGGAAACTCCAAGCGGGATGAAGTGTAAAGAAAGATGTAAAAGCGATCAACCACCACGGAGGAAACTCCAAGCGGGACGAAATATATATATATATATATAAAAGCAAATAAACGCTCCAGATGTAAAATCCAGGCTCATCGAACAGAGTTCGACAACAGTTCATATATATATATATATATATATATATATATATATATATATATTAAAGCAGTAAACGCTCCAGACATACAAAGTCTGACACACAGTTCATATATATATAAATATATATATATAAATGCAAATAAACGCCTCGGCATCAAAGTTTAGGCTCAATCGAGGCATAACTCGATAATGTTAGTCCATATATATAAATAAATATATATAAAAATATATATGTATATACAAAGCTGAAATAAAACCACTGGATAGAAGTCCGGCAAAACACTGTAACACGACTCTCAACGTGAAGAAGGGTGTGTGCAAAGATGAAGAGAAATGCTTTAAAGTGTGTGAGAAGTCTTAACAGTGGGCTGCCAAAGAAGACTTCTATATCTTTAAAGGGATGAACACTCGGCTCTTGCCGGTACAAAAGTAGCTATATGTGAGCTCACAAGTGTTTAAAATGAGAAAGCACTCAGTATAGGGTGAGTACGGAGCAAATTCGACAGGGCTTCCTCGCCTTTTTTCTCTTATAAATGGCCACCCCAAGCCCTCTATTTATAGAGGCCGCAGATGTACCTGCGGCTGGCCGGGTTGCCCCGGGCTTTGCTGGTCGCGTCATCTCGAAGTACGTGCACGCAGGCACTGTAATGTCCGCTCGAACTTTCAGAATTGTAATCCGGGCATCCGACTGAGGTATGTAAGACCTATTTCGGACCGCTGTTGTCGAGAGTTACGCAATGGCATAGGATTAGAGGTTGTACGAATTCAGGAAGATGAGACGGTGCCCTCCGGTCTTCAAGCTTCAAATTATATCCGTTACCCTGAGTAATAGTCACTCGGGATTGGTTTTCCTCGATTCTTGTGGGACATTGTTGTGTAGAAATGTATGTATGAAATGTTGAGACGGCGTAATGTGGCGTCAAAGTGACAAGCTGTCGACTTTGTCCCTCACCGGGGTTATCTCTGGTTTGGACTGATAAAGCAGATGTTGCTCAGAGTTATCACTGAGATTGGACTGCTGCAAGTGTTGAAGGTCCTCAGTGTCATCTTTGAGGTGTGTCTGGCTTCCCGGTGTTATGTCTGGGTCTTTTACTGAGTGCCTCGGTGTGCGTGCCAAGGTTGAAGCTGACTGCATACATTTGAAACAAATATTTCTGGGGTTATCGCCGGAACTGCATTCCTTGGGGTTATCTCCAAGGTTGGTAGTTGTTACTCCCATTGTTGGGACTGAGACTGGATACCTCGGGGTTATCTCCGAGATTAATCGGTCTTCTCCGGTGGAATTTCCGGTATTGGAACTGCATGCCTCGGGGTTATCTCCGAGGTTGGAATTGTTACTCCCGGTGTTTGTTCTGGGGTTGAGACTGAACTTTTGGTAGTATCCGGACTTGACGTGAATTGTCTTCCAGGGTTATCTCTGAAAGACGATTCTGCCCTCCTGTAATGTCAGTGACAGGTGTACAAAAAATTTCGAGTGTCTACAGGTTATGTATACCTATTTTGGGGGCGTCACATATATTCTAGATTATATATATATATATATATATATATATATATATATTAGACATATTTTAATACCATATTGAATAATCATTATAATTACATACAGGAAAAATGATATATACATTTGCATGTAGTATAATCTGTTTACCATAGCCAATGTGTACTACATACAAATGTTTATACATAAAGCCCATACAAGTATATATATATTAATTATTTACTGTGATTAAAATATCTGGTTTAACTGTTTATTCAATGTAAAGCTGCGATATTAATGTTTGTGGACTAGATTTATCTAAATCTAGTCATATTTAACTTTTAACTAGTTCAAAAGTTGTAAAAATGGAACTGTTGAGCTAGAATGGCTAAGATTTATTTAAATCTAGTTTTCTTTCTAGTTTTTGTAAATATTAAACAACCACGTGTCCCTAAATCTGTATCTAGAGGAAACGAGAAGCTTGGTTACGTGCATGCAAGGATTTAACTTATGAATTTTCTGTTTTTGCGACATTTAGATTAAATATCTATTTTATTTCAATATATTTGTTATGCAGGCTATTCATAAAACATTATGTGAGCCTAGGAGCCACGAGATCTAAGATCCCAGTGATGGATCTAGATATGATTCCTATGATGGACCCTTTTTAGTTTTACAATTAGCTTGTAAATCATATTTGTGGTGCTCGAGTCACTTCGATGGCTTTCATGCCCATAAGGAGCCCGACACATATATGCATATTATTTTTTCGGAGATGCTTCGCATCTTGAGATTAAAATCAAAACAAGCCGAATATGGAATAAAATGGAAGTATCAAAGGCCTTAATTACTATGTGAGCGTAAGGGTTTGAAAACCTATTTTTAAAACATTATTTCTGTATATTTTGCTTAAAATCGAACTTTTATACAAGTCAAACCCTTTGTATGTAGGTGCAAACGAGGCATAACACTACTTCCAAATAATGCATTTAAGCCCAATTAATTGCACACACACACACACACTTCAAATAAATTAGGTGTGACGCCCCTAAAATAGGTATACATCACCTATCTTGGGTCGCCAAATACATTGTACAGAATACAAATACAAACTTAAATATACAATATGAGCTGTGAATTTTAATACAAATATTATCTTCTAGACATTATTCAAACTCAAAATAAGTCATCAATACATTTATTATCACACTATTTCACAGATAATGAGGACTACTAATGCAACCATCTGGACCGTCACTCTATTCCCCGACTAGTCCCAACTATATTCTCATTTCCTGAAGAGAACAATGAAAGAAAAGGGAGCTCAACTAGCCCAGTAAGAAATATTATGACTAAGATAATGCAGAAATAATTTATCGTTAGCCTTCAACAGTGTTAAACTGATAAAATATAATAAACATCAAATTTAACTACAGCGGAACAAGCAATCCATTAGAAGAGTCAAGTAGAGCATGAAATCTACTATCTTCTAAGATTTAACAAGTTTATCATCAATTTTATCGCTGAGACTCAAATTAATAAATAATCCACATCATCGAATCACCCCTGCACTACGGCCAATGATATTTATTAGTATTACGACCATAAATTATCTGTAAGACCCCGAATTTTATGAAATAAAAGTATTCAATTTTTCTTATAATTACTATTCAGTAAATGGTTAAATTGATAAAAGTTAAAGTTAAGGGTGATATATGAAATTTTTTTCAAAATAAACAAGTGGTTATAAAATATTCATTGTTGTCGGGGAATATTCGTTTGGTCGTGGAATATTCTTTACGTTGGGAATATTAAATGCAATGGCAGTGATAGATTTTGTGGGCCCCATGTGAAAGCGATTGGATGAAGAAAATGACAAGTATAAGTTGTTTATAAATAACGGCGTAATCGTTACCGTTAACACTGTTGGAATACCCGGTTGGTAAAGTAAAGTAATACGCGTTGTTGCGAAAGAAGACACTGCAGTATTATACATAATTTTTTTCAATTATTGATTCTTACGTGAGAAGGCACTACTCAATAATTGTTACAGTAGTTACTGTTCAATATTTTATTTTATTGATTCAATAATTGATGCGTTAATATTTTATATATTGTTGTTTCAATAATTGTCACTACACAGTATCTCCATTATCAGATCAATAATTCATATTTGAATAATATTATTAGATAGAATTATTGGCAATGTCTAGAAAGTTCTGTCAAGGAGAGGTTTGGTCACCTAATTGCGCTCCAGTAAGGAGAAATCCTTATCGGAAAGCCCCCTCCAGGAACCCGCCTGGTTGTCATTATTGTTATTCTGTAATATTATTTGTGAATAATTAATTATTGATTTATATGATAATAAAATATTTATTTGATGTGGATATAAATGATGGATTTATTTATGTGGTTATAAATGAAGGAATTAATTTTGAGGTATTTTATTAGTATTTTGTCGGATTGGAGGTATTAAAAGATCAAATTAATGTTCTTACAGCTTTATTGTGTGAGTTATAATTTTTAATCTGACCGTTGGATCGTTGTTATTTTTGGATATGTTATACATATATAAGTTGAGTATATGTTCACAAATTTTGAACGAATTAAAATGAACGAATGATTTGTTATGAATTTTAAGAGGTGGTGATTCGGAAATTAGGTTTATAAATAATTTTGGTGGAAAATTCTAGAAATGGGTGGGCCCCACTTTTGGTTGTTGGGGAAGATGGTGATTTTTGGTGGGTGGAATAGTAGTAGGTAAAGCCATCAGGTAGTAGGTCAAGTCTGCCTTGCGTCTTAACATTTTCCTATAAATAGAGGGCTAAGTTAGAATTGAAAATCACTTTTGAATTCATAAGTTTTCTCTTTTCTCTCTAGATTATCGAGTGTATTTTGTGAGTATTTAGATACTTGGTGAGTTCTTTATTCATCGTTGCAAGTTTTCTTTGATCATATCAGATATCCAAATGGAAGTGTTGCTCTTTTGAGGTAAGGGATAGTAAGGGATAGTAAGGGATTGTAAGGGATATTAAGGGATGTTATTTTCCTCATAATGATGTTATTCTTTCAATATCATTATACTGAAATATTGGTATGGATTTTATTGTGGAATTTCTACCTTTTTGAGTCGGGGTTACTATTCACGATATCAAGACTATTATTCATATACTCTAAAGACTATTCATGTATATGACACTATTTATGTATACGACATTATTTACGTATACGGTACTATGTACGAATACGGAGTACTATTCATGAGTTACTATTCACGAGTTACTATTCATGGGTTACTATTCACGAGTTACTATTCACGAGTTACTATTCACAGATACTATTCACGACAAAAATTAGTTTTTTTTCTGACCAAATTATCGTTGATTTATGATTGTTGCTCTTGAAAATAAATGCAGTTGTTGATCATATTATTTTTATTATCATATATAACATTTTTATTACCCTGATGTTGAATTTCTCTTTCACTTGAGTGTAAAGATGGGTAGATTATTGATATGATCGTGACTATGGGTTCTCTTTGGCCAGTAGTGCAAAGATGAATTGTTAACTGGTATGATCATGACCATTGAATTTATAATTGAATATCTTTAGCTTAAGTGTAAAGATGAATTGATTAACATGGTTATAATTATTGTTTATATAAATTCTGAAATGAATATATATTTCTTTGAGATATGAATATATTTTGCGAAGAAGGCAAATATGAATCATTGATGAATATATTTGGCTGTAGTGCAAATATGAACTGTTGAGGAATATCTTTGGCATGTAGTACAAAGATGAATTATTGATGAATATCTTTGGCCCGTAGTGCAAAGATGACCTGTTGTTAAATATCTTTGGCCTGTAGTGCAAAGATGACCTGTTGTTGAATATCTTTTTGCACAGTAGTGCAAAAAGATGAAATGATAATGAATATCTTTAGCTTTTGTAGTAAAAGATGAATTATTGATAAATATCTTTGGCTCGTAATGCAAATATGACTTGTTGTTGAATATCTTTGGCCTGTAGTGCAAACATGATTTGTTGTTGAATATCTTTGGCTCGTAATGCAAAGATGACCTGTTGTTGAATATTTTTGGCCTGTAGTGCAAAGATGACTTGTTGATGAATATCTTTGGCCCGTAGTACAAAGATAAATTTATTAGTATGATTATGAACAAGAACTGTGATTTGGTATAACCATGATCTTTGATGTTTCAGGTAAAGACAGGTGATGAAAATTTTCTTCGTCCTGGATGAGAAGAGGAATTTAGAATCACAATTATGATTATGAGTTATTCATATGATTGTGGAAAGGAACTGTTGATTTATATTACAGGTATAAAATATTGTTGGTGGACTTTTAACATGGAGAAGATAATAGACTTTATGGTCTATTTGACTCTTCTAATGGATTGCTTCGTTCAACCGCAACTATGGTTAAAAAGTTTTATCATCTACCATATGTTCTAAATCTACGATTTATTCTCGATGAAGGCTATTGATAATTTAATTATCTTTAGTCATGATATTCTTTCTTGGGCTAGTTGTGCTCACCCTTTTGCTTCACAATTCCTTTCTGTAATAAGAGTGTAGCTAATTTGAAGCGGAGTAACGAGGAATGTAAGCGGTGGTCAACATTTAGTAGTTATATTTGGTGAATCAAATAGGGTGAGGCGAACCCAACGTTGGAAGGGTGTTTTGCCACTATCATACAAGATGTCTAAAGACATACAACCTCGTGTCATCATAAGATAGGGTTGTGCACATCCACTTACTGAGAATATCTATGCGCACTACTTATATGATCTTGGTGTTTGTTTGAAGTATAATTCTCAATTAGAGACAGTGGAGATAATGATATGTCAAGAGAAGACTCACCATTGGAAAAAATATGATAGTAATCTTCTTGTTTTTCCTTGGGGTCTATTGGGTCAACCAAGGATAATTCTGTGGGCATATGATATCTATCATAACCTAGATGCATGGCCTCCCATGTACGAAGGTTTCCTTGAGCACTTTCCAAAGATTCTAATTTCTAAAAATAGTTTTTGACTGTACCTTTATGTAAGGTGCCATTGTGACGTGCTATCCAAGGTTGGGACATGAGTCACAGTTGGTATATATTTGTATCAAAACTCACAGCATTTATGTTGTTGTATTTTGCACGACAATTGTTGTAATAAATTTGTAGTTGTTTTCTGTACCATATTTTTGGCGACTCAGAATGGGTTGGATGGAATGGACCTATTTTGGGGTTGTCACATTATCCATGCACTACGGGCCAAAGATATTCATGTTTTCATCAATGGTCATGATCATGCCAACAACTGTCCATCAATGCACTACGGGCTAATGAGGACTTTTACCACATCATTTATAACATTACGGTCATGATTATACCGAAAAATCCCTTGTCATAATCATACCAAGTCCATCTATGCACTACGGGCCACAGATGACTTTCATCATAATATAAGCATGAGGATGATGACAATGATATAAGAATTTAATTAAAAGAAAGCAAAGGATAAATTTTTAAAGATTTATAATTTAATTTATCCAGAATTCAATAATGTCCAAATTGTCAGCATGATACTACTTTGTGGAGTAAAATTCAAGAATAATATTGTATCAAAATGATTTGGACCGAAAAAATCAATTTTGTCATGAATAAGACAGGTGAATAGTAATCCAGTGAATAGTACTTCGAAATGAATAGTACTTCGGGAATAGTACCCCATGAATAGTACTCCGGCATGAAAAAGTTAAAACTTAACAAGAATGCTCAGAATAATATTTCCATGAAAAGATACTAGATGAAGCACAAATATCAAGGATATTCTACTAATTTCATGGAGTATAGAAGCGAAAACTTAACAAAATGAGTGTAGAATTCTGAATCTGAAACGAAATAATATTACTTACATACTACAGAGTATGGAAGAAAATATTATTTCTTACGAATACTGAACAAAAATAATATCCCTTACCTTGAAAAGAAGAGTATTACAACTGGTATAACGGGGATATTCTTGAAGAAAATTTGAACTGTTTTCTACGCTCAAAGCTTCCTTACACTCTAAATTAATACACTCAATATTATAGAAGACGAATTCTCTGATTCTGGTGTGATTTTCAATTCTAACTAAGCATCCTATTTATAGGAGAATGTAAATGATACTATTTAGGAAAAGTTTTTCACGGGTGAACAGAGAAAATCACATAATTTTTCTGATTTTCAAAACTTTACTATGCAAACACTATGCAAATACTATGCATAATAAAATATAATATATTATATTTTTCATAAAAAACAAAACTTATAAAACAAAACATCAACATCACCGTAAACCACCCGTGAATCCTCCCCAATTTTTCATTTTCTTCATGTGGGCTCCACCTCATATAATGAATAACTTTCTACCGATTATTTTGAAAAATGGATAAATTGGGGTCCATATAATAAGCAAAATTTACAATAAATATTTCATAAAAATCCCCTCAATATTTTTAACAACATTTATTCATCATTATTATAACTCGCAATATTAACAACCAGATCGTTCCCAGGAAAGAGGGGCTTTCCAATAAGGATTTCTCCCAATTGGCGCGCAATTAGGTGACCAAACCTCTCCTCGATAGAACTTTCTAGACATCGTTAATATTGCAAATAATAATATGAATAACTGTATCGTCTCAATTATTGATTTAATAATATATAAAATATCGACAATAATTGAATCAAATAACGTGAGATACTATGCAGCAATTACTGTAGCAATAATTGAACAAAATTGAGTGACTTCTCACGTAATCATCAATAATCAATACCGTGTGCTACTATGCAATCACGCGTATTACTGTACTTTTAACACCGGGTATTTCAACAGATAACGGTAAAACTTTCGCCGTTATTTTTATAAAAAGATATTTTTGTCGTTTTCTCATTTCGATAATAATTCTGTTGTGGGGTCCACCAATGATTGTGTCATCGTACGAATATTCCCTATTAAAACGAATATTCCCCGACCAATAGAATATAATATAACAATTTGCTTACTTTAGAAAATTTATAAATATTACCCACAACTATAATATTATAACAAATTCACACCTTAATATTTAAAAATGATATTTATAGAAAAAATCATCTTTATTCATAAAAGTTGGGGTCTTACAACCTCCTCTTATTATGAAATTTCTCCCTCAAAATTAGGGCACGTACCTGGTATATCGAAGAGGTGAGGATACTTTGATTTCATTTTAGATTCTAACTCCCAGGTCATTTCCTCAACATCATGGTTTCTCCACAAAACTTTAACTTGATGTATAACCTTGGAGCGTAGAATATGTTCCTTCTTATCCAAGATTTTAACAGGAACCTCTTCATACGTAAATCTTCTGCTATTTCGTCCGATTCTAACTCAATAATATGGTTCGGGTCTTCCACATATTTACGTAACATGGATATATGAAAAACGTTATGAACACGAGACATACTTGACGGTAAAGCGAGTCTATAGGCCACAGTTCCTACTCGGTCAAGGATTTCAAATATGAAGCTTTGCGTGGTAGTGGCATAATATTAAATTGAATAGAAATGATTAATTCACTTACATAAGATGGTAAATTAATATATGTGTTTAACATAAAGAAAATGGAATGAATATGTCAATTAAAAGGGAATTTTAATATATTATATAGTGTAATAATATATGAAAAGATTTGATAGTTGAAATATATTAATGATAATAAGTGTCTGATAAAAGAAGGGGACCAATATATTTAAATATTGGATAGAGATGAATATATTAAGTTAATGCATTGAGATATGGTTAACAGAAAATGTGTTGGGACAATTTATGGAAGAAAAAAAATTGAGGAATTATATTGGTATTGTACATACTAATTATTTTAAGAAAAATGATTATTTCAAATAAGGATGTCATGATTAAAATTTCATAGAGTATAATTAATTAAGGTGGTTAAATAATATGGTATTAAGGTAAAGTGTGTCACACAAACTTTATATTAAATAAATATTTAAATAATGTGGAATTGATGAAAAGCTAAATGTGACGCCCCCAAAATAAGTATACATCACTTATTCTGAGTCGCCAAATACATGGTACAGAATACAAATACAATCTTAAATATACAACATAAGCTGTGAGTTTTAATACAAATATTATCTTCTAGACAGTATTCAAACTCAAAATAAGTCCTCAATACATTTATTATCACACTATTTCATAGAATAGTGAGGACTACTAATGCTATCATCCGGACCGTCACTCTGCACTCGACTAGTCCTCGCCACGTTCTCATTTCACGAAGAGAACAATGAAAGAAAAATGGTGAGCTCAACTAACCCAGTAAGAAATATTATGACTAAGATAATGCAGAATAAATTATCGTTAGCCTTCAACAGTATTAAACTGATACAATATAACAAACATCAAGTTTAACTGCAATGGAACAAACAATCCATTAGAAGAGTCAAGTAGAGAATAAAATCTACTATCTTCTATGATTTAAAAGGTTTTTCAATACATTTATCGCTGAGACTCAGCTTAATAAATAATCCACATCATCCCTGCACTACGGCCAAAGATATTCATTAGTATCACAACCACAAATTATCCATGCACTACAGGCCAAGGATATTCGTGTTTTCATCAATAGTCATGATCATGCCAACAACTGTCCATCAATGCACTACGGGCCAATGAGGACTTTTACCACATCATTTATAACATTACGGTCATGATTATATCGAATGATCCCTGGTCATAATCATACCAAGTCCATCTATGCACTACAGGCCACAAATGACTTTCAACAGAATATAAACATGAGAATGATGAAAATGATATAGGAATTCAATAAAATAAGTTCAAGAATTAATTTATCCAGTAACCAATAACGTCCAAATTTTCAACATGATGCTACTTTGTGGTGTAAAATTCAAGAATGATCAGAAGAATATTTCCATGAAAAGATACTGGATGAAGCGCAAATATCAAGGATATTCCACTAATTTCATGGAGTATAGAAGTCAAAGCTTTAACCAACTGAGTATAATAATGAATGGAATAACAAAAGAATTCACCAAGCATGCGATAGACCGCACAGACAGGTTATTCCAACATAATAATAAAGAATGGAATAACAGAGGAATTTCACCAAGTATAGGGTAGTCCGCATATATAGGTTATTCCAACAGAATAATAAAGAATGGGATAACAGAAGTTCTCTTCATGAATACAAAAGAAATAACACCCCTTACTTTAGTAGGAGATTGAATACTGCAGTAGTGTAGTAACAGAATACTTTTCTTCTTTCTCTCTTATTCTCTCTATACTTTCTCTCTCTATAGCTTGAATGAATTCATGAAAAATAATGAAGAACTAGACATCTATTTATATAAGATTTCTAGCTTAGCCCTTGCAATGTGAAAAGGCAAGCGGCTTGATGACTGGTGATGTGAAAAGAAAAGTGGTTTGACGCCTGTACTGTGAAACATCAAGTGGTTTGACGCTTGTAATGTGAAACACCAAGTGGTTTGACGCCTGTAATGTGAAACGACAATTGGTTCGACGCCTGTAATGTGAAACGACAATTGGTTCGATGCATGTAATGTGAAACGACAATTGGCTCGACGCCTGTAATGTGAAATGACAATTGGTTCGACGCCTGTAATATGAAACGATAAGTTTTTTGACGTCTGGTAAAGGGAATTACTATTGGCGAAAGAGACTCTTAGATGATGACATATGGGCCCCCATAGAATAACCAAACTTACCACAACCGTCTCATAATAGAATTCTTATATACATCAAGGATTGAATAAATATTACCACAAATCATTTTATTTTTAATCAACACATATTTAATCTTTCAACAATTATTCATCATTAATATTATAACTTGTCGTCTCAATTATTGATTTAATAATATAACATATTATACAGATGATACTGTGACAATAATTGAATCAATAATATAAGAGATATGATGCAACAATTACTGTAGCAATAATTGAGTATAATTGAGTGACTTCTCACGTAAGCATCAATAATCAATACCGTGTGTTACTATACAACCACACGTAATATTGTACCTTTATTACCGGGTATTTCAATAGTTAACGGTAAAACTTCCGCCGTTATTTTTATAAAAAGATAATTTTGTCGTTTTCTAACTCCGACAATAATTATGTTATGAGGTCCACCAATGATTGTGTCGTCGTACGAATATTCCCCGACAAAAAGAATATTCCCCGACCAAACGAATATTTTATAACAACTTGCTTACTTTGCAAAATTTATAAATTTTACCCACAACTATAACATTATATCAAATCCACACCATAATATTAAAAAAAATATTTCAAGAAAATTAAATCTTTATTCATAAAATCTGGGGTCTCACAATCTCCCCTCCTTATGAAATTTCACCCTCGAAATTTACGTACGTACCTGGTATGCCGAAGAGGTGAGGATACCTTGACTTCATTTCAGATTCTAATTCTTGAGGTATAACCTTTGAGTGTTGAATACGATCCTTGTTATCCAAGATTTTAACACGTATCTCCTCATACGTTAAATCTTCTGTTATATCGTTTAGTTCTAATTTAATAATGTGGTTTGGGTTATCCACATATTTACGTAACATCGATACGTAAAAAAAATATTCTGAACACGCAACATACTTGGCAGTAAAACGAGTTTATAGGACACAGCTCCTACTTCATCGAGGATTTCAAATGGGCCAATTAAATCGAGGGTTGAGATTTTCTCTCTTCATCGATTCTTGCTTCTAGAATAATGGCCTCTTGAACCTTCTTCTTCAAATTCATCAGCTCTGAGTATGTAGCTTGAACGGCTTTAACTTTATCGATTAAAGTCGATTCTAATCGTATATTTGTTATCTTCACGTGGTTCCCTAGAGTCTTAAACTCTATCTTCATCATTTGTAAGTTATACGTAATGGGTTTTTGTATTAACAACATCGCACTCGTAAACGCATACGATCTTTTATTCAACGCGTCAGCTACCACGTTCTTTCTTCCACAATGATATTGAATGGTATGATCGTAATCTTCAACAACTCGAGCCAACGTCTTTGGCGTATTATACGTTCGTTTTGGTTGAAGAAATATTTAAGGGTTGAAGAAATGGGTTTTGTATTGGGGTCAATAGAAAATTCAATTTCATGCTCTAGGGGTATGCTAAGAAGTCTTCAAGAATACATCAGGAAATTTATTAACAATAGAAATATCATTCAAAATTGTGACTCTCATCCAAGACTTGGATAACACGTCACATTGATAACTATCAAATTGCCATCGTCATTCATAACGTCCCCTACAGAAAGTCTGGCTTCGGTGCATTTCACACAAGAAAGTCAACAACGAAAGGACCGGGGCTCTTTACTTATGGCTTGATATGACAATGATTGACTTTAGTGGTTTGGTTACTTGAATTCGCATAATAGATTGGTTAGGAATATGAAAGCTAACAACCTTACGAAAAGCATGATGATTAGTTAACCAATCGATTCCTAAAATTGCATCAAAGGCAAGTATTTTCAAAGAGATAAGATTGACAGGTAACGTGAAAGTGTCAATTTGAATTAAACAAGATTTATAAATAGTGGATGTAACAAAGGTTTCTCCCAACTGAGTTTCAACAGATAAATCAACTTCTCTGGAGTTAAATTCAAACATTGAACACAACTAGATGAAATAAAAGAGTGAGTAGAACCGGTATCTAACACGGTATAGACTTCGCAAGAGTTTATGATTAACTTACCCGTGATAATTTTATTCAAGTTCTTCGTAAAAAAAATGCTCTCTCTTAAACTACCTACTTTGGCTTGTCTGGGACATCCTTTGGCATCACTATCCCAGCTGGACTTAACTTCACCATACGATAAAATCGAGCTAGGTGACCTTCTCTTCCGCAATTAAAACACGCTTTGGATTGTCAGTGGTATGCAGGTTTAGACGGATGTGTCCCTCCGTCTCGCATTTGAAACATCTGACCGTGATCGTTCTTCTTCCTTTGAAACGGGTGTTGGTGTCATTGTCTTTCTATCATTATTGAACCTTCTCTTCTTGAAATTTCCACTTCTATTATCTTGGTCATGATTACCACCGAAGTGGTTACCATTCTTGGCATGATAATTTCCCCCACGATGGTTATCATTGTTTCGATGGTCATTGCCACCAGTATGATTATTATCGTGTTGTTGCTCGTTACCTTTTGGTTGTGTTGACTCATTATCGCGCTCCAATAACTGAGCCCTATTCACAACATCTGAATATAAAAAAAGTTTGTGAGAAATGAGGTATTGACGTATATCGGGTTTCAAACCTCTTAGAAACATTCGCGTAATTCGCTCCTCATTATTGACCAAATGGGATGCAAACCGGGATAACTCCACAAATTTAGCCTCGTATTGAGACACTGTAACACCCCAGTCAGGCCAATAGTTTGAGGCCTTATTTTGATAGATTCGATTCGGACTTGGGATTTTACCCGAGATTTATTCCGGACTCGGGATTTGACCCAGGTTGTTTCATATGGTATCAAAGCCGACTCTCGAAAGCTCGGGTCGGGTCATCCGATCGGGTTCTTGGGAGGTGTGGACACGAAGGTTGGTGGTATTATCCCACAATGGAGAGATGAAGGTGGGAGGTGGGGACACGGTTACGGTAGGTATTATCCCACAATGGCTAGAGAGGCAAAGATCTTTGGGTGTGTGTGTGATCGGGTTCGATGGGGACGTCATAAATTTAAGTGGGGGAGTTTGTAACACCCCAGTCCCACATCGACAGATAGGAAAAAAAAAATTCTGCATATAAGGAAATAAGTTACTACCAATAGTACCTTCAAGTCATGACCTTTTGGGAGCCTGTGGTGGGCTAAGATGACCCAAGAAGATACAATTGGGCCAGTAGTTTGAGGCCTTATTGTGATGGATTTGATTCGATTCGTACTTGGGATTTGACCCAAGATTTGTTCCGGACTCGAGATTTGACCCGGGTTATTTCAGACACGGTCATATTATTTTGCTCCAACTTGATAAACTCCACCTCCTTCATGTGACGAATACTTTCGGGAAAGTACTTGTCGTTGAACAGCTCTTGGAAATTCTCCCAAGACATCTTTAGTGCGTCAGACTGAGTACGTTTTATAGATTCCCACCAATAATCTGCCTCTTCACGCAACATAAAGGTGGCAAAGGGAACCTTTTGCTCCTCGGAGCATCCCAAGACATCAAATATCTTGGTGATCTACTTTAACCACGTCTTCGCCTTAAATGGTTCTGGCTTTCCCAAAAACTCTGGCGGTCCCAGCTCCTTGAACTGCTTAGTAGAGACCAACCGTGGGTTGCCATTGTTTCCACTTGTATTTTGAATAGGAACCGCTCTCGCCTGATTTTGCATGAATTGCATAAAGCTTCTAAACATCTCATCATTCGTCATTTGATCGGTATTATTGTTTATCTGAGGATTATGGTCTTCTTGATGCACATTATTCTGGGTATTGATCGTTAGTGACTCAATGGTCTCATGTGCTCCATTGCTTATCTCCACATTCTCGTATGTCATTTTCAAATACTGCCACAAAACAATGGTTAATTGACATGCCACATATTATCCCTATACTCTGACCGACCAATTAAATAACAAACAAGCTTAGGTAGGTCATACTAGCAAAGGAATTACCCGAATCTCCCCTCCTAGTTCTAGTCTCACATCTTAGCCAGGGATCATATCCCTAAGCTTTGATACCAATTGTGACGCCCCCAAAATAGGTATACATCACCTATTCTGAGTCGCCAAATACATGGTACAGAATACAAATACAATCTTAAATATACAACATAAGTCGTGAGTTTTAATACAAATATTGTCTTACAGGCATGTATTCAAACTCAAAATAAGTCCTCAATACATTTATTATCACACTATTTCATAGAATAGTGAGGACTACTAATGCTATCATCCCGGACCGCCACTCACTACGACTAGTCCCTAGTCCTGCTTTACATTCTCATTTCACAAGAGAACAATGAAAGCAAAAGGGTGAGCTCAACTAGCCCAGTAAGAAATATTATGACTAAGATAATGCATAATAAATTATCGTTAGCCTTCAACAGTATTAAACTGATATAATATAACAAACATCAAGTTTAACTACAGCGGAACAAGCAATCCATTAGAAGAGTCAAGTAGAGAATAAAATCTACTATCTTCTATGATTTAAAAGGTTTTTCAATACTTTTATCGCTGAGACTCAGCTTAATAAATAATCCACATCATCCCTACACTACGACCAAAGATATTCATTAGTATCACAACCACAAACTATCCATGCTGTAAGACCCCGAATTTTATGAAATAAAAGTATTCAATTTTTCTTATAATTACTATTCAGTAAATGGTTAAATTGATAAAAATTAAAGTTAAGGGTGATATATGATTTTTTTTTTCAAAATACACAAGTGGTTATATAATATTCATTGTTGTTGGGAATATTCACTTGGTCGTGGAATATTCTTTGCGTCGGGGAATATTAATGCGACGGCCAGTATGACCATTTGTGGGCCCCATAATGTAATAAGCGCCGGATGATGAAAAAAATGACAAAAATTGAATTTTTATAAATAACTACAGTAAGTTGTTACCAATTAACAACTTTGTTGGAATACCAATTGGTTAAAATATAGTAATACGCGTTATTGCACAGTATCACACGGTATTGTACAATATTTTTGAATTAGTAATTCTTACGTAAGAAGGCACTACTCAATAATTGTTACAGTAATTACTGTTCAATATTTTATTTTATTGATTAAATAATTGATGCGTTGATATTTTATATTATTGTTGTTTCAATAATTGTCACTGCACAATATCTCCATTATCAGATCAATAATTCATATTATTTGAATAATATTATTAGATAGCATTATTGGCAATGTCTAGAAAGTTACATCGAAGGAGAGGTTTGGTCACCTAATTCCTTGTAGCAAGTAAGGAGAAATCCTTATCGAAAAGCCCCTCTTCCCGGAGCCGCTGGTTGTCATTATTGTTATTCTGTAATATTATTTGTGAATAATTAATTATTGATTTATATGATAAGGAAATATTTATTTGATGTGGATATAAATGATGGATTTATTTATGTGGTTATAAATGAAGGAATTAATGTTGAGGTATTTTATCAGTATTTTGTCAGATTGGAGGTATTAAAAGATCAAATCAGTGTTCTTACAGTTTTATTGTGTGAGTTATAATTTTTAATCTGACCGGTGGATCGTTGTTATTTTTGGATATGTTATACATATATAAGTTGAGTATATGTTCACAAATTTTGAACCGTTAAAAATGAACGAATGATTTGTTATGAATTTTAAGAGGTGGTGATTCGTAAATTAGGTTTATAAATGATTTTGGTGGAAAATTCTAGAAATGGGTGGGCCCCACTTTTGGTTGTTGGGGAAGATTGCTGATTTTTGGTGGGTGGAATAGTAGTAGGTCAAGTCTGCTTCGGCGTGCTAACATTTTCCTATAAATAGAGGGCTAAGTTAGAATTGAAAATCACACCAGAAACAAGTTTTCTCTCTTTCTCTCTCTAGATCATCGAGTGTATTTTGTGAGTATTTAGATACTTGGTGAGTTGCTATTCATCAGTGCAAGTTTTCTTCAGCGTCATATCAGATATCCAGTCAGAAGTGCTGCTCTTTTGAGGTAAAGATATGTGATGAAAATTATCTTCGTCCTGGATGCGAAGAGGAATTTAGAATCACAATTATGATTATGAGTTATTCATATAATTGTGGAAAGGAACTGTTGAGTGATGTTACAGGGATAAAACACTGTTGGTGGACTTTTAATGTGGAGAAGATAGTAGACTTTATGGTCTATTTGACTCTTCTAATGAATTGTTTGTTCCGCTGCAACTATGGTTGAAAAGTTTTATCATCTACCATATGTTCTAAATCTCTGACGCCCCCAAAATTAGGTATACATCACCCATCTTGGGTCGCCAGATACATGGTACAGAATTCAAATACAACTTATTAATACAACTGTCGTGTACAATACGACAAAACATAAACTGTGAGTTTGAATACAATTATTGTCTACTAGAGATTATACAAACTCAAAAGGAGTCCTCATTACAATTATTATCACACTATTTCACAAAATAGTGAGGACTACTAATGCTATCCTTTGGACCATCACTCCGTTCCTCAACTCGTCTCAACTATATTCTCATTTCCTGAAGAGAACAGTGAAAGAAAGGGTGAGCTCAACTAGCCCAGTAAGAAATATTATGACTAAGATAATGCAGAATAAATTATCATTAGTCTCCAATAATGTTAAACTGATAAAATATAATAGACATCAAGTTTAACTGCAGCGGAACAAGCAATCCATTAAAAGAGTCAAATAGAAAATAAAATCTACTATCTTTTATGATTTAAAAGGTTTTTCATCACTGTTATCGTTGAGACTCAGCTTAATAAATAATTCACATCATGAAATCATCCCTGCACTACAGGCCAAGGATATTCTTTAGTATCACGACCACGAATTATACATGCTCTACGGGCCAAAGATAATCGTGTTTTTCATCAACGGTCCTGATCATGCCATAAAACAATTCATCTTTGTACCCTTGGTCAAGAGAATCCATAGCCATAATCATACCAAAAACTGTCCATCAATGTACTACGGGCCAATGATGACTTTTTCCACATTATTTGTAACATTACGGTCATGATTATACCAAATAATCCCTGGTCATAATCATACCAAGTCCATCTATGCACTACATGTGCCATGATGACTTTCAACATAATATAAACATGAGGATGATGACAATGATATAAGAATTCAATAAAAACAAGTTCAAGAATTAATTTGTCCAGAACCAATAACGTCCCAAATTGTCAACATGATCATTGCTTTTTGTAGAGTAAAATTCAAGAATGATCGAAGAATATTTTCATGAAAAGATATTGGATGAAGCACAAATATCAAGGATATTCCACTAATTTCATGGAGTATAGAAGTCAAAATTTTAATCAATCGAGTATAATACCGAATGGAATAACAAAAGATATCACCATGCATGCGGTACTTGCATAGGCGGTTATTTCAACAAGAATAATAATAACGGAACGGTGTCGGGTGAAATTCCCACCATTGCAGGATGTTCCAATGAGAATAATAAATGCGGAATAATAAATGATGGAACCGAGTCCGGTATATAAGATGCATGTGATATTAAACGGAATAATAAAAAATGGAACCAGTCCTACAGATAAGATGAGACGAGGATATTAAGCGAGAATAATAAAGACAGAATAATAGAAGAATGTCACCAAGTATAGGGTAGTTCAGCGTGTATCTGAGTTATTCCAATGAACAATAAAGAATGGAATAACTGAAGTTCTCTTCTTGAATACTAAAGAATAATATCCCTTACCGTAAAATAATACTTTATATAAGAGTAGTGAAGTAGCAGAAAACTTTTCTTCTATCTCTCTATAGTTTCTCTCTCTAGAGTTCAGTGAATTCGTAAGAAAATAATGAAGGAATGAGCTTCTATTTATAGGAAAATGGAATGCATAATAACTAATCCATGAATGGTCCAGATTGATTTACTTTAATCTGACGGTCCATATTTAAAGAAAAATCTTTTAAATAAAATATAATATATTCTATTTATATAAAAAGATTTTTACTATGCAAACACTATACGGGCACTATGCAAATACTATGCATAATAAAATATAATATATTCTATTTATAGAATAACTTTAATAAAGTATTACATTTTATATAAAAAAATTTACTACGCAAAACACTATGCATAATAGAATATAATATATTCTATTTATAGAATAACTTTAATAAAGTATTATGTTTTATATAAAAAGATGTTTCTATTTTATTACATGAATAAAACAAAACTTCTAAATCAACAATAATTGAATCAAATAATGTGAGATACTATGCAGCAACTATTGTAGCAATAATTGAACAAAACTGAGTGACTTCTCACATAAATATCAATAATCAATACCGTGTGCTACTATGCAACAACGCATATAATATGACAACTTGCATACTTTGCAAAATTTATAAATATTACCCACAACAATAACATTATATCAAATCCACACCATAATATAAAAAAAATTATTTCGAGAAAATTAATTCTTTATTCATAAAATCTGGGGTTTCACACAAATTGTCAACATGATACTGCTTTGTGGTGTAAAATTCAAGAATGCTCAGAAGAATATTTCCATGAAAAGATACTGGATGAAGAGCAAATATCAAGGATATTCCACTAATTTCATGGAGTATAGAAGTCAAAGCTTTAACCAACTGAGTATAATAACGAATGGAATAACAAAAGAATTCACCAAGCATGCGATAGACCGCACAAACAGGTTATTCCAACATAATAATAAAGAATGGAATAACAGAAGAATTTCACCAAGTATAGGGTAGTCCGCAGATACTGAGTTATTCCAATGAATAATAAAGAATGGAATAATGTAAGTTCTCTTCATGAATACAAAAGAAATAACACCCTTACTTTAGTAGGAGATTGAATCTTCTGTAGTGTAGTAGCAGAATACTCTTCTTCTTTCTCTCTTATTCTCTCTATACTTTCTCTCTCTATAGCTTGAATGAATTTGTGAAAAATAATGAAGAACTAGACCTCTATTTATAGAAGATTTCTAGCTTAGCCCTTGCAATGTGAAAAGGCAAGTGGCTTGACGACTAGTGATGTGAAAAAAAAAAGTGGTTTGACGCCTGTAATGTGAAACACCAAGTGGTTTGACGCCTGTAATGTGAAACGACAATTGGTTCGACGCCTGTAATGTGAAACGACAATTGGCTCGACGCCTGTAATGTGAAATGACAATTGGTTCGACGCCTATAATATGAAACGACAAGTGGTTTGACGTCTGATAAAGGTAATTACTATTGTCAAAAGAGACTCTTAGATGATGACATATGGGCCCCCATAGAATAACCAAACTTACCACAACCGTCTCATAATAGACTTCTTATATACATCAAGGATTGAATAAATATTACCACAAATCATTTTATTTTTAATCAACACATATTTAATCTTTCAACAATTATTCATCATTAATATTATAACTTGTCGTCTCAATTATTGATTTAATAATATAACATATTATACAGATGATACTGTGACAATAATTGAATTAATAATATAAGAGATATGATGCAGCAATTATTGTAGCAATAATTGAGTATAATTGAGTGACTTCTCACGTAATCATCAATAATCAATACCGTGTGCTACTATGCAATCACGCGTAATAATGTACCTTTATTACCGGGTATTTCAACAGTTAACGGTAAAACTTTCGCCGTTATTTTAATAAAAAGATAATTTTGTCATTTTCTAACTCTGAAAATAATTTTGTTATGGGGTCCACCAATGATTGTGTCGTCGTACGAATATTCCCCGACTAAACGAATATTTTAGAACAACTTGCTTACTTTGCAAAATTTATAAATATTACTCACAACTATAACATTATATCAAATCCACACCATAATATTAAAAAAAATATTTTGAGAAAATTAAATCTTTATTCATAAAATCTGGGGTTTCACACCAAACGTGGCCTAGACCCCTGATATTTTACTGTTGAGATAATGAGCTTGAGTTATATAACTCTAGTAAGTGGGAAAAATGAGCCTTGTGTGTCATGAGTATTAAAGTTAAACCAGACTGAAAGTTGAACTGGAATTATTAAAAGAGAATTAATGGTAAGGGAATAAATGATTGATATAAATTAATCATGGTGATATTATGTGTGATGGGTTGAGAGTACCCAACTGAATTATATTTAGCCCAATTAAAATATTATTTGAACTAGCCCAAGGTACATGGGATATAAGATTATATTGGTGTATAATTAAAATATAAGTATACTTCTTATATGTGGGTATGTACACACACACACACACACACACATATATATATATATGTATATATGTGCCCATAACTTAGTTTAATGTAGTAATGTTAAGTCATTATAATTGATTTAATAAGCCCAAAAGGAATTAACCTTAGTAGAATGAGACCCATTTTACTGATAAATTAGAGAGTAATGTAGCTTGTCCCATTTTTTTGTGTCCCAAAACTTTTTAGTTGCGATAGGCCATTGGCTTACACTATTTCATGGTTGCTGAGAATTGATAATGGCTACCTAGAGCTAATAATGAAGGGAGGGATGGAGGAGGAGGGAGTAGTTTACCAACTCTTCAATACCCAATAGCTTTTTCTTCTTCCTCTTGGTTTAAATTGTTGTGCAAAATCATTGTATTGACAATGATTTTTCTATAAATAAAGCCACCTTCTTCTTTTTCCTGTTTGTTGAAGTTGTTTGAGAATTTGGCTATGGAAGGTTAATAGAATTGAGAGCAATAGGAGCTGTAGTTAACAAATTCAAGTAATTAAGAGGTAATGTTACTGACATTAATTAATGCTCTTGAGTTCTAAGATTTGTAATTTCTTAGTAATGACAAGAAATACTTGCTAATTAAGTCAAAAATTGATGGCTAAAACTTGTTGCAATCTGTAAATTGTTGTTAGATGTTGTTAATATGGTTAAATACGAAAACAACAGAGGTTCAATGGACCAATTTGGTACAGAAACGAATATGTGGTGATGAAATTCGGTAAACATGTTAAAAGATGGAAAAATAGCATGAACTTTGAATTTGAGTTACCAAATTGGTTGGTTATGTCATTTGAGAATTTCTAGTATGTTAGTTGAGCATATACATGTATGAAAGCAATTTGGTTGATATTAAGTGTGATAATTGAAGAATTTCGTGTATGGGTTTGGCTTCTGCAGAAGCAGATGTGACGCCCCCAAAACCAGGTATCTTCCAACCCGACAGATGGTGCCCCACGATACTACAATTCATACAGTCATTCCATTGAGATAACAACAAAATGAGTGTATTTACTATCTTCTTATAACATTAGTAATGAATCCTTTCTTAGGTTCATAAACCGTATACATTCTTTGTTATTCATAAGTATATTACATACAAATACACTAATCTATTACATGACGATTAACTGTCCATCTTAGCATTACCTTTATCTCTCTTAGAACTCTCAGTTCGTTCGGCTTTAGCTGCAATCATATGGTTCAAGCAAGAGTGAGCATAACTAGCTCAACAAGTCTAACACAGGATCATATGTATATCACATTGAGAATTATATGCTTAACTTTCATACCTGAACAGTTAACTACTAAGCACTATGAAACATTTGACTAGTACTTCTCATTTCATAACAATGACTCCAAGGTATATATAATAACTTATCGGTCAAAAGACCATGAACATATTCTTTTCGTTTTCATTCTTGAAAAGGACATCTGGCACTAAGGCCATCCGTCCGTCTTTACTTACGAGTACATCTAGGTGATCAGCCTATAGTACCCTATGTTGATCAACACTCTTCCGTTAAATGTATTTACGTTCAACATTTGGCAACCTCGCGTGCCCATCGAATAATCGATGAAAATACTTTTGTTTGTACATAGACAAACTTACCTTTACATCCGTACCAAATACTTGGCATATGATAGCGTTAACAGATCTATATCGAAAGACTTGTACACAAATCAATCAATTCTTCAAGACTTGTCTAGCCGAGTAAAACAAGCATCGACTCTTTCCTTAAAACCACTCATGCATCTTATAACATAAATCATAGAAAAATTGGCTAACACGGAGGTTAGACAAGCGTAAAGAAAGACTTGCCTTCAAGCGTCTTTGAATATAATATTCAATCAATTCTCAGTCTTTACAGGATCTACATGATAAATTTACATAGCACACTGTAATTAGTTTATAAACAACTAACTTTCTCGTTCTAACCAACTTCTTTCTCTTCTATGTCTTACTTGAGTTAACTTCATTTAATAAATTCAATTCGACTTGCAATGCTTCGTTACGGCTCATTAACGTTCTTACGTTATTAACCGACATTCGATCATCATTGGTGAACTACCAACGTTGAACATCATTCCCAGTTTACTTATTACGTTCTCGCGTTCTTCGTTTAATTTCTATTAAACCATACTAAATCTTCTAACGTTACCACTTTATAAGTGATTAAAGTTCCGTCTTATTATGTACATTACATATCTTCAATGTCTTACTTTAGGTCTACATTCAAATGGAACAAAAACCTAACTTGGTCAACATTTTTACCTTGGCGGCAGTGCAGCACAAGATCCCTAAATATAAACTTCGTGGCATTTGGCCAGCCATCAGGGACTCGGACCGGATCCGGTGTCATGGCGCGGACCTTTTTCTTTGATTTTGCACATGGCTATTTCCTCCTGCACTACAGCATTAGCCCAAAAGCATTTACTTTTCTAACGAAACTCCCAGCTTCCTAATTTGTTCATTTTACATCCGAATTGACTCATTCGAAAACCCACAACTCACAAATTATATCCTTTACGTGTTCATATAAGAATTTTACACTTTCGAATTCTTTAACTCGGAATTCACCTTTGAGTTCATTTTTGAGCGTTCGTTTAACATTTTCGACTGTTCAATACTCGTTTTCTTCGTTATAAGTCAGAATGCAACGATTCTTGCGCCCACGACTCTTAAATACCTTATCTCACGTGTTGACATTGGAAACCAATGTTTTCAAGTCACACGAGAACTTTTGACCATTAATCCGAGATTTCTACGTTTTCGACGTTTAACGTCTATTTTCGCAAAATTCGCCATAACTTTGTTACTCGTGTTCTATAAGCCAAATCAAATGGAACACTCCATTGATTCATCATATACATCCTAACTAAAAAATATGCACATGCCCTAGCTATGACGATTTTCAAATCGTTATATCATAACTAAGTTCACATTCAAGACTTTCTTCGGTTTTTAACTTACGTAAACACTTACAATTTTCATTAGGTCATGACTTATTAATGTTTTCACTATTAATAGTCATTCTGATTACTCCTCACTAAACACGCTCCACCAATTCACGATTCTCTATGTGAAAGAAATCGAAAGAGATGAAGACTAAGGTTTATGAGATATTACATTTGTCGTTCTTCGCGTTCTTGATAAACGTCTTATGGTTTGCTTGGAAGTAGATTGATTACTTGTTTCTAACTTTTCTCTATCTCAATATAAGTTGGACAATCTTTGTAAAACAAGAAATAACCAACCCTAGCTTTGTATTTATAGAAAACCAATTGGAGGGAAAAATTGACAAAAAGCCACCTCCTTACTATTCACTACTTTATCACCAAGTAAAGTACTTGGTGATCAAGTATTGCACTTTACTTGGCCATCAAGTGGCCAACCCACCTCCCTCTTGGGTCATCCCATGCGTTTCCCCATGAGTTTTACCCATCCCGTGACCCGCCAGTTAGACCCGCGGTTTAACTTCTTGGTTTGGGCTTATCTTTAATTAATATTGGGCCTTGACTTGGGCTTGCTTACTTAATTCGTTGGGCTTGCTATTAGTCCAAGTCCAATTGTATTATACAAAATCCTTAACTCATACTCCATTAAAACTTCTCGTATTCTACGCGTATAGCTTTCGTATTCTCTTCGTCTAGTACTCATACAATATTTGTATTATACGTCGTACTATTCTTCATACCATATTCGTATTCGAGCTAGTATAATACTCATATCTCATACGTATAATAACCTAAATGTTTATACTCATTACATTTCCCTTCAGAAATCTCCTTCACCAACCCTTAGGTTTTAAGTCCGCAAGCGAAAACTTCATTTGCCATAACGGAAATATTATTGGATATTCCATAATATCTTCATATTCTATCATTACGCATTTCTCGAAATTTCAAACCTAAGCTCCGAACGAAATCGGATGAATAGTGTTTTTACAGAAAACCTCTCGGAAAACATTCACTTTCGTCTTGATAATTCAAAATAATTAATCCTAGCACATAGCCAGAATACTAACCACATTCACACATTCTAGGTCATAGAACGACCTTCGAATATCTTACTCACATAATTAATCAATTAAATTCATTTAATCCACATAATCAAATAAAAATTTAATTTATTCAAAATCCGAAATTCTCAGGCAATGCATAGCAGAGCCATTCTCGAACTCTCTAAGAAGGCGCAATTGCGCCCTTTTTTTCAACACAAACCTGAAAGTAGCATCAAATGCCATTCTTGTCTTTAAATTTTCTTGGGAAGCATAATTGCTACCGATCCCTGATCTAGTCTGGTAAAATTTGAAATTGCTACTGCGGTACTATATTGGAGTTTTCTGCTACAATCCGTTAAGCCTTAACATGTTGGTAAAGCTTAGTTATGCATGAAAACATGTTTAACATGTGGTCTAAAGTTCCCTTGCATATATGAGTTGCGTAGTTTACGTTAATGCACGTGTTTCGAAAAGACACTTGAAGTTTTGAAAACAAAATTTGACGAACCTCGAGTCAGTTAAGTTTTGACTTTGTAGTATGAGTATACGGTTGAATCATGCGAGCATAAAATGTGATTTTAAGTTACCTCGCATAAGATAACTTGCATAACGTGGATAATATGTGTTTTCAAGGAGAAATTCAAGTTTTGAAAACTAATATTCATGAGCATGGTGTTGCCTACATTTTGACCTTGTAAGCATGTGTAGAAACATGCACAAAAGAGTATGACATATGATTCGAAGTTTCCTTGCATGATTAGTTTGACATGACATGGATTTTGAGAATAAAATTTAGAAGTTTTGAAACTAAGATGGACGAGCATTAAGTCACTTGTATCTTGACTATATGTGCAAGCATGATAAGACTTTTATGCCTCTAGGCATGATTGGTAAGTGCACTCACCTAGTTTGACACAATAAAGGTCATTCAAACATGTTTTGAAAGTAAGATTTCAAGTGATGAACCATGTTAGTCATATGAATACATGTGAGCATGCGTATTTAAAGTTGTTTAACATCGTTATATGGTTTGATGAGTATGTAGTTAGACACTTGTTGCATGAATTCACTTAGCCTTGTTAGAGATTTTTAAATAAGGCTATAAAGTGTGAAAACAACTTAAGGTAAAAACAAGAGACACAAACATAGGCTAATACCTCTTAATGTGTGTATATATTATGTGTTAACCTTCATGCATGTTAAGAAATGAAGTGTAAACTGAGAACTAAAGATTCAAATCTGGTCTGGCCAAGGGACGGCGTAACTGAGCCCATCCTAGGCCAAACTACAGGGCAGTGTTGTTTAATTGTTTAAATTATAATCTAAACCTTTAAGCATATGTGTATGAATGTCTTAAAGCTTCAATACTTGACTTAAGTGATGTTTTAAGCATATGAGCATATAACGATTATATACAACTCAGATTGATTAAGTTTTATTAAGTTTTGCATAACGTAAGAACAATGTGGATCATGCATCTATGAGTTTTAGATGTGTAATAAACACATAACTAGTCAAGTATGTGATAAAGGTTTATGAAGGTTGATATTAAGCATGTGTAGCTAAGGTATACAATATATAAATAGTTATTTTAAGAGTTTAATAAGAAAATGAAAGGAAGGTTTTAAAAACCAAGATAGAGAACAATGTAACATTATTATTACATTGAGAATGTATGGATGTATGACTGATGGATATGAATCCATGATTATATAATTGTGTAGGAATACACGAAGTGCAGATAATGATAAACAATTAAGTTCTAGTTGATAATCTACAAGCCAGTCAAGTCTTTCAGTTCCTATTTGATATATGAATTCGATAACTGTTAGTTGAGCTAAATTATGCTATTAGAATGTTGATACCTATATATGAAATGTATATGAGATATGTATGAAATTTGAAAGTTGATCTTTAATGATATGCTTGTGAAGTAAATCTCTATGCATGTTATGTGAGAAGTAACATGCATAGTAAATATTAATTGATTATGAATGCATGAATTGAGTATGTTATTATATGCTATGTGATGCATGAAAATTGTTAGAATTGTTGGGCTATCGAGTTCACCCTTGAAAATAACCACTTTTGCATGTTAAGGACTCATGGTAAAGATTACATGCTACTTGATTGATAGAGTTCAGTAGTATCGAAGGAGATTGATTTATTTATTTAAATATATGTTTTTGAACCATGTTTAGGTTTTAGGAGATGTACATGATAATAGTTTACGATGTGTAATATATGTTAAGTTGTAAAGTTGTACTATGTGATGCATAGATGAATTTGAATCGAGATGTAAAAAAAAGATTATACAGTAATTTGAATAGAATAAATTATAACATAATTTGATTCAAGGATATGTAATTGATTTAAGTTAAGAAATCTATAAAAGATTTTTTTTTCAAAGGAGATTGAAAAAGTTTAAATTATTCCACATATTTTTATAACATCGAATATGATGTAAGACATGAATGGTAAATGACCAAGATTTGAAACTTATAAAAGTTTGGGCTTATTATACAGATCCTGAAAATGGAAAGAATTTATATTCTAAATTGTAATAAGCAAAGTTATATTCATTAAGTCATGAATAAAAGATATAAATAGTTTGACGATAGTAGCATCGTGGCGGACCGGATCCGAGGTTTGAAGGGACCCGGATTTGGGGGCGTCACATAGCCCTTGTCTCACTTTCCACAACTATATACGCCAAGGGAAACATATTGTTGTTAGGATCAATACCTACTGCAGTTAAAAGAACTCCTCCATTTGTACTCTTTAGGTGGGTACCATCAACCCCAATGATAGGCCTACAATGCCTGAAGCCTTCATTTAGTCCTCCCAAATAGATATAAATTCTTTTAAACATTGGTTGTCCTCTTGTTAGTGTACCCTCTTCAGTAACCAACTCAATTGTACTACCTAGATTTAGCATCTTCAACTCTTCAGCCTATTGCCATAGCAACACATATTGCTCATTAATGCTGCCCTGGATAATCTTCACTGCTTTAACCCTAGCTCTATAAGCTTGTGCCTCTGATATCTTCACAATATCTTCCTTCCAAATAATTTCTACAAAGATGGAAGTACTTGTCTTTGGATTTTTTTTAAATTCATGAATGTACTTCTCTACAAGCCACCTAGAGTTAACATGCTTATTTCTAGCATCTCTCGAACAAGTATGGGGGCCATACAAAACTTGCAGTGTATTATCCCTCTACAACTTACTAGCATATATTTTCCATGGACAAGGATGATTGCATTTATAACCAACCTTGAAAGCTTCATTCTTATATAATATTGGATTTCTTCTATGCTTGACTGAGTGAGCTCTAACTGCCTTCTTGAGTACCTTGTTATCCTTGAACAACATGCCCTTTTCAAATGTAGGATCATCCATCATAGTTTCAGGATCAAACTCTAGCCATTTTGGCCCATATTCATTTATAGTCATTTTAGGAATTCTTTCTTGCATAAGATCCTCCTCATCATCGATTTTAGTGACATTCTCCTTCCTTTTTGTAGTCACCTTCTCCTTCCCTTTTGAAATCACCTTCTCATTCCCTTTTGCAGTCACCCTCTCTTTCTGTCTACTTGAGACCCCTAATTCTTCTTGCTTTGTATCATCTGGACCATATATGTCTTTTAAGCCACTGTCCACATTAGCAGTGAATGCAATGTCATTTCCCTTATATAAATTATCATAGAGTTGTTCTTTGAATGAAATATCTTCACTATCATCATCACTGAGGTAGATGTCTTCCTCATCACAAACAGGTGTATGGATGTCTTCCTCATCACCACTAATTTGACACTGGAAGCCTTCTTCATTATCAGGAACCTGCTTGTCTTCCTCCACATCATCAAATATCCTTAATGGAGATTGGATTTGTAAGGGCTGTTGACTTGTCACTAATATATCAACCTCTATAAATTTCAAAACAAATGGCTTCAACTACCTAATATCATCAACTGAGTCCAGTTCCTTTTATTCCCCAACTGTACTAAAATGGTAGAATAATATTAACCCATAAATACCAACCTCCATTGCCATAGTAACCAACTCTTTTGGGGTTAACTGATTAAGTTCACAATAGTCAAAATACTAATATCTACCCCTATCTACAAACTCACCACCATAATGCAAAAGCATAATAAATACACAACAACAAAAAAGACTAATTATTTAACACCACTTCCAAGCATAATTAATTAAAAAACAAAAAAGACAAAGAATATTTTGGGACCCAAAAAAGGGACCACACAATTGTTAAAGAATGAAGAAATAAAAGGAGAAATGCACAATCACTTTCTCAACAACCATTACTAACTAATATTTATATACACACACCAATATCATAACTTTCCCAACTACTATAACAGTAAAAGTACCCATGTCTTTAAAATTTGTTTTACCTCTATATTTTGGAGTTCGTCTGCCTCCTAAATCTCGTTTTCTCACCACCCACACCATTGCAACCTCTATTTCGAACCTCGAAGACCTTCTTCAGAGCTCTACAAGCCACAAATTGCCTCCAATTTGACACTATCGTTATCGATCGTTCAACTGTGAAGGCAAACCCAACCCTACCTTTTATCGAACTCTGTTTTCAAAAACCTTGCTTCAGCCGTATATGTCAAAGTGAATAAAGTAAACCGCCTACCTTGTATTTCAGTTGTATTAAGTAATTAATTCAGTATATTGTAATAGTATATACATTTAAACCGTATTAAATAGCATTCAAGGGTATTTTTGGTCCAAAAAAGTTTTTGGGTTACTTTTGTTTAGTTAAGTGTAATTAGAGTATATTAATGTAAAATTTTAAACATTAAGATCATAAGTATAAAAAGGGTCATACTTCGAAGGACAAAAGTGTATTTAACCTTTGTTTTTTTAGTGATAACTCCATAACATTATGCTCCACCTCCCAAATAAGTAAATAATTGTACACTTATTTTACATTAGAAAAAGTGATGTATTTTGAACTTTTACATCACGTATGTGGAAGGACGACTCTGGTTGGCATATATACGTGGCTCTTCTCATTCCCCGTATATACCAACTGAGTTACTTTTTCTTTGTCCGATGCTAGCTAATTAAACCTTTTCTCTTTTGAATAACCAACCGTGTCAGTGAATCACCAGCTAATTGAACCTCTTATCTTTCAAGTCCAATAAGTGTTTATATTCCACCAAAAACCCCAATACACACAGCCCTTTCGGTAACATGAAACCCACCAGAATATTAATCACAAAACCAACTGCACCACTCTTTGCTAGAACTCCAAATTTGGCTCCAAATAAGAAATGGGTTCGCCATTTTGGGCATTCGAGAGTCAAATTTCAGGTATCCATGGCCGCCAGCTCCACCCACAACAACCCTTTGTCTTCACACGCTTCTTCGCCTGCAGTTATGGCTGATATTGGGTCCCACGAGTTTGGGAATTTTGGGGGAAAATTGATGAATTTGGAGGAGAATATTGAGAAGGTGGAGGAACTTAATTTTGATTTTTTGTGGGTATAAGTAGTTTTAATGATGATGATTTTAATGTAATTAATGGGTTTATGATTTTCTTGTAGGTTATTTATAGATGCAGATTCTTGACAATTCTTGCAGTTTGGGGGTCTCTAGTTGGATCTCTACTGTGCTTCATTAAGGTGTGTTTTTTTTTTATTTTTATTTTTACTTATATTATGTTATTGTTAATAATCTTGTCTTCATTGCATTTTGTGAAATGGATATTTGACTTGAACAGCCATGATGGGATGTTGTGTGTTACAAACCATGGGAGAGCCACACCTTAAAAGCTAGCTATTAAGGTTGGAGAGCCCAAAGTTTATAAATACCCCACATCAAAGTCCTATACCATCGATGTGGGACACAAGTCCCATACCTTGCAATTAGGATCATAACATTCCACCACGCTCCGCAGTCCCGGCGCCCACGCGGGCTGGCTTTGCGCTAGACGATTCTAGCCCCTGGCGAACACTGCAATACCGACGTCACCACCCTCTCCGCACGATTGCAACCGGGAGGTAGTGGACGGCTTTGATACCAATTGTTGCGATAACAGATCTCAAACTAAGATAAAAGTGGATTTTAGAATAAAGAAATAGAAAAAGAAGGAATGATAAACTCAGAAATGGTAAGAACAAGAATTGAGTATATTGATATCTAGAAGATTACAGAATTGTTCATATTCAAAGATGATCTCCCTTCTAACTGCACTTTCTCTATTTATACAATGTAATCACTATTGCTAACAATTACAGCTGTTCCTCTAACAACCTAATTGATTTTCCCTCTTGAACTCTGTTTTGGTCCAGCTCAGCAGATACTTCAGTTATTTTCTCGCCCTTGTATTGCTTCTTGATGCTTCTTGCCACTTGTGTAGATAATGACCACTTTGCCCTGCTATTCACAACATTTTATGGTCCTTATAAAATTCCATTGAAAACTGGTTTAGAACCCTTTACAATCAGACTATACAGGTATCCCCACATCCAAAAGACTGAGATTGAAAAAATTGTTAAAGAGATGCTAGCAACTGGAATCATACAACCCAGTCAGAGTCCTTTTGCTTCACCAGTTTTGCTAGTAAAGAAGAAGGATGGTTCTTGGAGATTTTGTGTGGACTTCAGGGAATTAAATAAGATCACGGTCAAGGACAAATTCCCTATTCCCATAATCGAAGAATTATTGGATGAACTCAAGGGATCCAGAATTTACTCTAAATTGGATTTAAGGGCTGGATATCATCAAATAAGGATGCATTCAACTGATGTTTCTAAGACAGCTTTTTGCACACACTTAGGCCACTATGAGTTCTTGGTTATGCCCTTCGGACTCACTAATGCCCCAGCATCCTTCCAGGCTCTCATGAATCAAGTTTTTTGTGAACATTTAAGAAAATTTATTTTAGTTTTCTTTGATGATATATTAGTCTACAGTACAGATTTATCATCCCATGTTAAACATTTGGAGTTGACATTAGCATTGCTGTGAAAGAACACCTTATTTGCCAAGTTATCTAAATGTTCATTTGCTCAACCTAAAGTGGAATATTTGGGACATGTGATCACTGCAGAAGGGGTATCTGCAGATCCAACTAAGATTTCTTGCATGCTTCAATGGCCAGAGCCACGGACAGTTAAAGACCTTAGGGGTTTCCTTGGTTTGACTGGTTACTATAGAAGGTTTATAAGGAATTATGGAGACATGGCAAGACCCTTAACTAAACTCTTGCAGAAGGATCAGTTTAAGTGGAACTCTGAAGCAACTACAGCCTTTACCAAACTCAAGGAGGCTATGGGCTCAACTGTGGTATTAGCTCTACCTGATTTCACCCAACCCTTTGTCATTGAAACTGATGCTAGTTCTAAAGGGATTGGGGCTGTACTAATGCAAGGAGGCAGGCCATTGGCATTTCTAAGTAGAGCTTTGGCTACCAAACACTTGGGCTTATCTGTTTATGAAAAGGAACTCCTCGCTATTTTACATGCTATCACCAAGTGGAGGTCCTACTTAATTGGGGCTCATTTTATTATAAAGACTGACCATCAAAGTCTTAAATTTTTTATGGAGCAAAGGTTGTCCACCTTCTTACAGCAGAAATGGTTAAGCAGGATGTTGGGTTATGACTATGAGATTACCTATAAGAAGGGGGTAGACAATGTTGTAGCAGATGCCCTTTCTCGAAGAACTTGGGAGGACCAATCTGCTAGTTCCATGGCCCTCACTGCAGTAGTTCCTACTTGGGTACATGAAATTTTTAAGTCTTATGAAGGAGATGCCAGAATTCAGCCCATTATACAACAACTCAGTATTCCCAACGAAAGTGTGCCTCATTACACTTTTTCAAAGGAGATTTTAAGGTACAAAGGATTGATTTACATTGGTTCCCACACTAATCTCAGGAAAACTATTTTTTCAGTCTTTCATGAGAGTTCAATAGGGGACATTCGGAATCTGGTGCAACCATAAAAAACTAGGAGCTTATTTTGTGTGGGATACTCTTCCTTCAGACATTAAGCTGTGGGTTCAAGAATGTGAAGTTTGTCAACGACATAAGACGGAGAATGTGTCTTACCCAGGCTTGTTACAACCATTGGAGCTATCTCATAAACCTTGGACTGATATTTCCATGGATTTCATTGAGGGATTACCTACATCAGAGGGCAGGTTAGTTATATTAGTTATAGTTGACAGATTTTCCAAATTTGCTCATTTCATTGGGTTACATCATCCATATACTGCTCGCACCATTGCACGAGTATTCATTGATCACATATATGGCCTCCATGGATTACCACAGCTATAGTCACTGATAGGGACAAGATTTTTGTAAGCATATTCTGGCAGACCTTGTTTCAATTGGGAGTTAAACTGTGTTTGAGTTCAGCATACCACCCTCAGTCTGATGGTCAAACCGAGCGATTAAATAGGTGTTTAGAATGTTATTTGAGATGTATGTGTAGTGACCATCCAAAGAAATGGTGGAATTGGTTGAGTTTGGCTCAATGGTGGTATAACACTAATTACCACACTGCTTTGAAGTGTACTCCTTTCCAGGCTTTATTTGGACTTCCTCCTCCCCATCTTAACTTTCACCAAATTCAAAATTCTAGAATTCCAGCTGTGGATACTTTTATTCGGGAAAGATGTGGAGTTTTGGTTGATTTAAGGAGTACTTTGTTACAAGCTCAAGTCCGCATGAAAAATTACAGTGACCAGCACCGAACTGAGAGAAGCTTTGCGATTGGGGACTCTGTCTTCCTTAAGCTACAGCCCTACAAGCAATCAACTCTGGCTCAACGATCTTCTTTCAAATTAGCTCCAAGGTTTTATGGTCCTTATATGGTACTTGCAAAAGTTGGACCTGTAGCTTATAAACTGGACCTTCCCAGCCATGCCCAAATTCATAATGTTTTTCATGTCTCTTTACTAAAAAAACAGATTGGTTCCCAAGCAAGAGTATCCCCTACATTACCTCCATTGGCTGCTGATGGTACGCCAAAAATTATTCCACTTGCTGTGTTGGATAGGAGAGTAGTTAAGTTCCACAATCGACCAAAGGTGGAGTATCTAATTCATTGGGCTAATAGCAGTCTTGAGGATGCCTCTTGGGAAGATGCTCAACAAATGGTCAATCAATTTTCAGATTTCAATTTTAGTCCTTGAGGACAAGGACATTTTGAAGGGCAGAGTAATGTTGTGAATAGCAGGGCAAAGTGGTCATTATCTACACAAGTGGCAAGAAGCATCAAGAAGCAATACAAGGGCGAGAAAATAACTGAAGTATCTGCTGAGCTGGACCAGAGTTCAAGAGGGAAAATCAGTTAGGTTGTTAGAGGGACAGCTGTAATTGTTAGCAATAGTGATTACATTGTATAAATAGAGAAAGGGCAGTTAGAAGGGAGATCATCTTTGAATATGAACAATTCTGTAATCTTCTAGATATCAATATACTCAATTCTTGTTCTTACCATTTCTGAGTCTATCATTCCTTCTTTTTCTATTTCTTTATTCTAAAATCCACTTTTATCTTAGTTTGAGATCTGTTATCACAACATTGTGGTAATATTTTTATTTTCATAACTTTTTACCATAGTTCATTATGTTGAAATTGTGTGATTTTTCTAAATCTTGCCCAAGTGGAATTAGCCAGTGTAAATCAACTGTGATTGTTTTTCATTTTCGTGGTAAGCGATAAACTTGGAAGAACCGAGTTCTTTGAATTAGATAACTTTTGAACCTTTTATGTGTGTCAAGCTACTATTCTTTGTGATGCTTATTCTAAAGGGTTAAGCTTTATAGTTGGATTTCTCAAATTGTAGAATCTTCAACTTGTATTCTAAATGCACCTGCAGATGCAGTTTTCCACTAATGGCATATGTTGTTTGAGTCGATTAATTCTGTTTTTGGAATTTTTAGATTTGTGTTGACACCAATTTGTTCTGGCATCCAGGGGTGCACATATGTTGTAGCATCATTCCAAGAATACCTTGTGAACCGTGGGAAGGTGATTTTTCTGCTGGTTGAAGCCATTGGTGAGATTTGGAACCGTTCTTATTGCAAATCTTTCCTTTTTTCTTCGTGTTCCTAACAAAGCATGTGAAATCTGTTTGCTTTATCATGTTTTTAGCAAATAGTATATCTAAATCTAACCTGTTCTCTTGTTGTTCTTCTCAAACTATGGGAAATTTAAATTCATCCGTCCTTTTCTCTATTTGCGTTATCATGTTTTATGTGTTTGTACACACACACACACACGCATATACTCTATGTCCCTCATTATTTGCAACTCTTTTTTTAAGTGTGTGCGAGTCGAATTTTAAAACGTGTTAAAAGTTTATTTTAATATTGATAGGCTGTCCTTAGTGGCGCCTATTTTCCTAGGTGGTCTTATTTATTTATCTTTCTATTTTATATTTCTATTCTATATAAATCATATATTAGATATAAAGATTCTAAACTTTACATTAAAGATTACCAAAATGAAAAAATCTTATAGGGCATAACAAATTCATTTCAAGCATTGTAGAGCTTCAAACATTTATTTAATCCATGGCTCGATGCGTTAGAGGACTAATTCCGCCTAGGTAGGTCCTAGGTCTCCAACCAAATCAAGGCGGTAGAGGATTGCCTATTGTCTAGGCGAGGCCTAGAAAGATTTTTGCAACACTGATTGTGATCAGTGTTGTAGATTAATTACAGAAGTTGATGAGGGATTTTCTTTGGTTAAGGACAGGGGGTGAGGAGATCATATGGTTGAGTGGAAGAAGATGCGTACGTCGAAGTAAGAGTAAGCTTTGGGGTTGGGTAATCTAGTACTTAACAATGTCTCCCTATTGGGTAAGTGGCTTTTATGATTCCACTTAGGACCTAATTCCCTTTGGTGTATAGTCTTGAGGAGCAAGTTTGGTATGTCTATATATTGGTGATATTCTAAACTCTGGATTACGAGTTTGGAAGCTCATTTCCAAAGGAGTCCTAATGCAAGAGTGTTGAAGCTAAAGAGACATGAATATTTACATTCCAATAATTGTAATTGGATTGATTATTTCTTTTTAAAATTATTTTTGATATAATTACATAGTTTTTCCTCTTTTGTCCGAGATGTGTTTTAGATAACTCCGTTTTGTGGAAGACCGAAGACCGCTAAACTCTGATTGGCAGTTACAAGATTTTTTTTGGGAAGTCAAATTTATTATGTTGGTCTTAATTTTCTGCATGTATGTCTTCGTTGTCATGCATCAACCAAACTAACGTTTATTTGATATGAAGCTCTGAGAATTAGGTTGTTATGAAATTGAATGGATCGGTACTATTGGAGTTCGATAATCACAAGAATATTGAGTAATAAAATATAATTAAATGGCACACAGACAAAGAGAAGAAAATTTACGTGGTTTGGCGTGATGCGTAATCCGCGGACGAAGACGAATCAAAAGTATTCACTATGACAAATTATGAATACAAGTGGTAACATCTCAAACAATCAACCCAAACTCCAAATACAACCAATAATCCTCACAGGATAAATACCAAAATTGGGTATACAAAATTCTCTCAAAAGAGTATATTTTAAACTCACAGAGTGTTGTTATAATTCTCTGTATTCTCAACTTGATTTGGGATGAATAAAATTTCTGCTGAATGTTTCCTTTTTATAGGCAAGTTTCATCGCCTTAATATGTGTGACCAAGGAACCAAATTTGACTAAATAATGAGCCCAAAAATTTGAATCCAAAAAGTGAAGTTGCAATTGTTGAAGTCAATTTGCATGCTATGTAAACTTAAGAACTTGCATAATGCTATCAAAATAGTAATCTTCATGTCAGCTAATATCTTTGACAAACAAATCTCCCCCTCCAGTAGATATGGGGATAAAAAAAATTACATACAAACTCCTCCATAGGGAAAACATGATCCGATATTCCGATCTTCTCCACAAACACCCAAAGGGCAAAATACGTCTTCTGAACACGAATCAAGTTCGAGTAATTGAGAGTAGGAATAGTCTTTGTCAACATATCTATTGGAGGAGAAGATTTGTTAAGCAAATATTGTGGCCGACTACTTGATGTTTACACCATGCATGTGTGAAAGTTGACATGCAGATTACTTTGGCAGCATTACATGCAAGTTTCTAAGTTAACATAGCATGCAGATTGGCTTTAACAATTACAACTTCACTTTCCGGCTTCAAATTTTGCGACTCATTTTCTCGGTCAAATTTGGTTTTTTGTTCACATATTTAGGCGGTGAAACACGCCTATAAAGAAAGTGATCCACATAAGATTGATCCATCCCAAATCAAGAAGCTAGAGAGAGTCCATAGAGTTGTTACACTCTTTAATTAGAGTTTTGTGTATACCCAATTTTGGTATTAATCTAGATTATTGGGTGTATCTGGGATTTGGGTTAACTTTTTGTGTTGCTATCACTTGTATTCATAATCACAATTACTCATAATGAATACTTCTGATCTTTCTTCGCCTGTGGACTAGGCATCATGCTAAACCACGTAAAACTTTTTGTCTCTGTGTTGTGCCGTTCATTTATATTTTACCACTGAATATTTTCGTAATCAGTTAACTCCAATAGTACTGATTCATTCAATTTTATAACATAGGTGCTACCGATAGTTCTAGAAAAAGTAAAATATAAAGAGATGATATTTTGATTCTGATTTATCTGTTTATTTAATTCATATCTCATAATAATCATTAGTGAACATGTTATATGGCTGAACTGTAGGAACTGTGCTGTTCATCTGTATGAATTTTTAGGAGTTATTCCATTAAAAAAGAAGCTATTAAGTGTACATTCATTTTTAAAATTATTTTTTCTATTTTTGTCCACTTTATGGTATCTGTTAATTGTAATTGAAGTTGCTCATTATTATATTTTTTTCTTGTAGATGTCTATCTTTTAGGAACAGTTATGTTGGTGTTCGGCATGGGTCTCTATGAGCTCTTCATCAGCAATCTTGACGTTGCAAAATCAATGTCAACTGAAAGAACTCCACACAGATCAAATCTCTTTGGGTTATTCACTTTGAAGGTCTCTTGCAATCATTTTATTTATTATTATCTATACTTCTTGAACTCTAGGTTTTTCCAACATATAGCTCTAAAGCGTGTCTAAGAAAAATTTCCCAAAATCATGTCCTCTTTGTTTTTTAAACATCACTTGATGCAGATGAGCCGGCGAAACATGGTTGGACCAATATAAGAGGCTGTGGAAGCCCGTGGAATTTAATGAAGATTCTAGAAAATGTATTCAATTAATTTGCTTTATTTATAATTTTGGTAGTTGAACTTGTCTTACTAGAATCCAATTAGGTTAGGAAAAATGTTTAGGAGAATTGTAAATAGGGTTGTACTTTGTTATTTTATACACAATTAATTAATATAGTTGATTAAGATTTGTGAGGATTGTTTTTTGTGAGATTTATCCTTTGACCCTAAACCCTGGTCCCCACCATCACATCTTAAAACATTATACACTTGGTCATTATTTACCATTAAAATTTGATTTTTTTTATAATTTGAATAATTTCCCTCTATCATCTCTTAAAATTCAAAGTGAGGTCCATAAAGAGTAAGGATGGAAGTTTATTAATTTTAACAACACCCTCCGGCCTTTCTTATATTTTAGACATTCCATTGAAGATAACTAATGTTGGACTTGGGGAGTATCATTTGTTGATGACTATTGTCTCTTATTATCACATACCACAAGTCTGCAACTAATGCTTGCTAATTTTTTTAAAACCCATTTTTCCTTCTTAATATCGCCGAGAATGACCCAAAACTTAACTTCACAGCTGGAAAGGAGGAGAGAATGCAACTACATGGTATCATCTTATGATTGACGTGCTGGTTTCACTGTTTGACATATCTTGTTTTCATATGTTTCAGGAACGACCAAGATGGTTAGAAATAAAATCTGTCAATGAGCTGAAAACCAAACTCGGCCATGTAATTGTGATGCTTCTTCTTATCGGATTCCTTGACAAGAGTAAGAAGGCACTTATACAATCATCTACAGATCTGCTTTGCTTCTCAGCTTCTGTGCTTCTGTCTTCTGGTTGCTTGTATCTGCTCTCAAGGCTTAATGGCTCAAAATAGGTATCTTATGTGCAGGTTAGGTAATACCTTAAAGCAAAATTTCCGTTCCACATGTTGAACATGTGCTTGTGTATATATGTTCATAGTGTATACCATACCCCTTGTATATGCTTATGATATATGTCTAAAGTTGTATTCAAGTCTCTCTTCACCTCTAAATGTGCTTAATTTATGTGCATGGTTTATGGTTATCTGGTCTTATGGTCCTAGTTGTTGGATCGTAGCAGCATCAAGTTCTTGACTTGATATTAGTTCACCATATCTCATTTTTTTCCGAGAAAAATATGCTTCATCACTAAAGGAAACTGGGTAATACTTGTGCTTGTAAAAAATATTCAACTTCTGTTACTGTTTCAATGAACCTTGCTCTTAATTTCTGCTCTACCGGTATAGATGTGTACAAATATACTCTTAACCTACTAACTTAATTCTTAATAATAATATTGTTAATTAAATATTATAGTCTTGCTTAACTACTTTAAGGGTACAGTTGGAACTTCATCACCTTTTGGTATTTTCTTAGAGAAAGTGGACGGTCTTTTAGGGACATACAAGATGGAAAGATGGGAATCTCTTTTGGGACAAAATGTATATATGATAAGACTGCATTAGAAAATGGGTTAGGTCACATATATAGTTGAGGATCAAAGTACACAATGATACCTTCAGAAAATAAGATGCAAACAATGTATAGCCTATAGGCTTGTTCGATTTAAACAATTTAGATTGATCCAATTGCTTGTCCAATCTTTTCAGAGAACTGGACCAGTTAAGTATCTAGTCCACAGTTGAAGTGTTGAACCAGCCGTTATGGTATGGTCTTGTAGTCTTGATAACTATGTGTAAAGCATAAAATAGTAACACCAAATATGTTGCAAAAGACAAAACCACACTTGTCTACGTGTATAGCATAAAATATTAACACAAATACCTAGCAAAAGACCAAACCACAATAAGTGCAAAAAAATCACCATAGCATACGAATTTTAAGCTCTATTACGAGAAAATGGAGCTCAGTAGGAGTATTTAGAAAGCTAATGGCACAACATTTTGTTCAACTCTAATAAGATGGTATCCTATTTCCGATTTTCAACTATAAAAGAACTTTAAGATGCAATAATGTCTGCATCACTAAATCTATGAAAAATTCTTATATACATACACGATGGTAGTGATCTGTTAATCTATGGACTAGTGATTGATGCATCACAACACTTGCACACTGAAATAAGTTAGGTAACTTGGAGTTGTCTTTACTTGTCTATCCCCAGAAAAATCGGCCACCCAGTACGATGTTTGAGATAACTCCGCAGAGATCACCCGAGCCCTCTTAAAAAAGACGATAAAAATTTAGGAATCACAGTGATCACTAATGATGGGGATCCCAAGTCAAGAGTAACACAAAGAATTTGTATATTTATTATTTCGAGTTTTTATTATGTTTAATGTAAGACTAATTGATGTCATTTATTTATTAGCTGGGATTTAGGACTTTTAATAGTGATTAGTGGTTATATTAGCCGTTATTTTATTATTTCCCAAATAACATTAGAGTTTTGAGTCTTTAATATAACCCCCACAAGTTAATTAGACTACAAACTACATAATATTATTGATTATTGATATTAAGCTACGAGTTGTTTCCTCTTCTGAGGTTGAGAAATCCTGGCCACGTTTGTTTGTAAAAAGTATGCTTTGGATTAGACTATTTGTCTTAATTTGACACTACTTCAGACTATTTAATCCTTTGACGAGAGACTATTGGTCCCTTGACGTTGGGCTATTAGTCTCATAAAACCATTTGATAGCTTAAAATGAAGGGACTATTAATCTCACATGTTAGAATTTGAGCAAAAATTGAAGTGGGTGTCATTAATTATTTGAAATGATTCCACATATCAATGTATTTTACTACATGAGTAGATTAAAGTAAGTATTTTGAAGCTCAAATCTATGGAATAATGAATGAGAAATTAACTCCCAAAGATCACCCTTGAAAATGATAATAAATACTTGTGGGAAGTCAAGTCTCACATCGATTAAGAACTAAAATTTTAATAGGTTTATATACAGTAAAGTTGCTCTTGGGTTTGGGCCCCAAGGGGCACTCCACTTTTGTGAAAGGGAGAGGACCTAGCCAAGGCTTGGTTTGAACTCACACGGGGCCGCCGACCGGCCTGACTCGGGCTCGAGGTTCGTGGGTCTGAGTCATTATATATAATTTTTTGGATAATTTATTTATATTTTATTTTATTTTAGTTCTATATTATCAAAACTATGTCGTTTTGATAAATATTATTTATTATCAAAATTGTGTCGTTTTGAGAAGCGTTATCTGCCGAACGGACGCATCAATACTGCGTCATTTTGGGAAACACTATCTGCCTGAACGGACGTCCCAAAACTACGTCATTTTTACCTGAACGGACGCGCCTTTTCTATTAAGCCTAAAACTACGTCGTATTTGGCCCGAACGGACGCGCCCTTTCTGCTAAAGCCAAAAACTACGTTGTTTTTGGCTTAAGGTGTCTTTTCAAAGGGTTGTGTCCCATCTTATGGGTCACTAATCACTCATATAAATAGCCTAGGTGGGTCGGCCTTTTGATTCATCCAATTCACAAGCATTCAAGCATTATCAGTCATTCAAGTCTTCTTTTATTCATCGGTAGTTAATAGTTATTTTTGAGAGAGAGAGTCGGAGCATTTATTTTGGTTCGTTGAGTATACTATTTGTACTGCTGCTATAGTATACGTTATCGTTGTATCTTGGGAGACAAGTGATATCAACTCTAAGCACCGTAACGAGGGCATAATAGGATATAGTACCAAATACTAGCTTTGACAAATTCACTTCTGCAATTTGGTTTACTTGAGATAAGTTTATATATATAGTGTCCATTCATTTTTACTAACATCACATTCATTATGAGATTATATAATCCCTTATAAATAGCTTTAAAAATGACAAAAAATAGTTCATAGGACTATTAATCGGAGTTGCCCTTTAACTAAATTTATTTAAGGTTGTCTAAGAAACGTCACATTGAGTGATGGCACACCACAAAATTGCACTCCGTCTGTCCAGAATAGAGAGTCCTATTTCTTTGTGGACTTTTCTTATACGATATATTGTGTCCCGATCCAAAACCTTTCCCATAATTAAATATTCTTTTGCATTATTCACTTATGACTGGAAGAATTAAACATTTTTTTGGAGAAAAGTTAACGTTCAACCCATGCAAGTATACCTTAACTTGTAAGGAGACATGAGCTAGAAGGAACTAGAAATGCAAGTCCTTTAAAATTATAGTAACTGATAATTTAAGGTTTAAGATTTTCTTTGTAGCATAGCTGTTAGAACTTTAAAATTAGGAGCTCAACTAATATAGTTCAAGGCTTAAATTTAACTGTAGAATTGATATGCTAAAGCATCAGTATCAGTATACTGAATGCAATCAAACAGTAAATTGATAAAAATTACACCATCATCCTTGACTAAGTAGATCATTTGTAACATAAAATAGGTAGATAATTTGTACTAGTATTTAAGTGATTTATCAAACATCAGCAAAAAGGTAGCTACTCAAAAATTGAAAGCTTCCTGAGCTAAATACAAATAATATCCTGTAAACGTGTGACGCACAACAATTCACAAATTTAAAATAATCTTGACAAAACTAACCCAAATATTACTAATAAAAAAATAATGTTTAAAATATCTACATTGTTGTCAAAAGCTATACTCTAAATAATCGACATGATGATATTATATCTAAAAATAAGCTTAAGAATTTGATTATAGAGTTGCAATTTGTTCACTTAAGTTGTCAATATAAACTAAATCAGCTTGTTTTGATCCTCCTGTCTTCTAGACTGCGAAATCTTAACCCTTCTCATAAAAATCCTATTTCATATTTACTTGTGAATTTTATTTAGAACACTTCCTATTGCTTAGCAAAACACCATGCTTGGGTAATATCGAAAGATAAGCTTAATATCTGAGTAAACAACATAATTCTCAAGGACCTCAACACAGAGGCAAGGATTGATAAAGCAATTATTAGTAAACACAAAAATTGACAAGAACTGCACTCAACATGCATGTTGATTACTTTCTTTTGGGTCCTATACAAGTTAATTAGATGCTACTCCACTTTTACTTGGCAGCTTTTCCCCCAACTTAGATGATGTCCAATTAAGAGGTTGTTTGACTGAATGAAAAGTTCTTAATACTCAAGTGTATCTGAATGAGCTAAATAGTGCAGAGCTTATGAATTCGATACTCAATTCAAAAATGTTGTTTGATAACTGATCTGCCTAAAATGTCTAAATTACAATATTTTCCATTTTATCCCTCTAAATTGTTTTACATAATTACAAGTATTTATCTAATCACGACTGAATAATTATTTTTAACTATATTTTTATTCATTTAATAATATATAATATTCTCTCCATTTTACAAAAAGAATCTCATTTGAAAAAAGTATAATGTAGTTGAAGTTGGTCATCAAATTATTATGTATATACAGCATAAACAAAATGAATATAGTTTAAGATGTACATTATTAATGTAGTTGAAGTTAGTCATCAAATTATTATGTTGCGAGCAATTTTTTGACTTGACCATCTTTGCTTGTCTGCCCATTTACATGTTTGCGTGGCTGTGTACACTCGTGGGTTTCCAGCCACGATATAATTGGAGATCTTTGCATTTGTTGAAATTAATTAGTCTGTAACTTTAGCTTGAGTGTCTATTTTATATTCATCCTCTGAATTATTGCTTTTATTTAGGGGATACCTTTCAAGTTGCGGCTTTACAGTGATATGCATTAGAGTATGACTGATGATAAAAAAATAGACAAAACATTTGGTGGACTGGTTGGGTTTTAGTACTTGCAATTTGGTGGGCGTATGGAAGCCCTGTACATATACTCTGTCTTTGTACTATAATCTGGTACTACACTTGAATTTGGCCTATGCTCAAGTTTATGTTTGGTTACAGAGTGTTTGGGTGTATTCGAAAGACCAAATGCACTTGTTCGTCTAAAATCAACTTATAAACGCAGCGTTTGAAGCTCAAACGTCCAAAAACATTGCACAAAAACAGTGAGGTGCCGGTGGATGTCCAAACGCACCAAATGTAACGAGCGCTAGTAACCTAACAAACCCTAAGTTGTAATGTTGATAGGGACGTCACTCCTCTAGTACTGTTTTTATTTATTATTTATTTTAATTTTTTTTTCTTTTTTTTAATAATGAGTTCTTATTTACCCCACACTTGGCCATTAGTGTTTGATAGAGAGTTTGCTCATTAGGTGTTGAATGTATTCTATAGCAAAATTTTCAATTTCTTCTGATTTGATTCCAGATGCTGAAATTAAATGCTTCAGTCAAAATGCTTTCAAATATAGTTTTCTAGTTTTAGAGAAACATATCCAAAGCCCTTCGAATCCAGCAATCTTATTGTTAAAGTTCTTGTGCTCTCTTGATGGTTCATTTCGGATGATTGTAATGTCGTATTAGTTATTAGGATAATTGTTATATAATTAGCCTGTTTTTTCCCCCTTTATGTAAGAATATTTCTCTGGGATTTTCTTTTAAAAGAAATACTCCATTCGTTTCAAAATTAGAGATACATTTTGACTTTTTAAGTCAATTCGTGAAATTTTAAAATTCTCGTTTGAGCTTTAAAACCAACAAAATGATAATGAGTAGTACTTTATAGTTAATTTATAGTTGTTATATTTATTTATATTAAAACTAAATAACTTTGTATCAATTTTAAATTTTAAAATTTTGCGAATTGATTCTGAAAAGTCAAATTATATCTCTAATTTTGGAATGGATTTAGTAACTGATTTTAGAATGTTTATTTGAAGTTTTTGGATTAAATCAAATGATTTGAGCCGAAAAGCATAATCTGTTTAGGGGCTGTATTTTGGATTCTTTCAAAGTTACTGAAGTGAGCTCATATTTTTTAGACCTTTCTACCCCCTGATATATAACTTTAGTATCAAGTCTGCCCCCTATATTTTAAAACATAAATAGAAATTTCACTTTCCACTTTTTAAAGCTAAATAAAACTGTTTAATACCTTGTATTTTTGGAAGCTTGGAGTTGATATATTATTAGTGTTTAATTTTAAATAGCTTCATCAATATTTACTTATGTTTGTTTGCAAGGATTATAATCCCGAGATTATAATTATAATTTAAAGATTATTAAGTTATAAAATTTTATAATTCCTAGACTAATAGTCCAAAGTCTAAATTTGAAAACAAACAAGATACTTGGGAATAATAGTCATATCTCAAGTATAATCTTTGCAAACAAACATAATCTAAGGGATAATTTTTATGTTACTTTCAAAACTATAGTTATTCCTCACATTTAGTCCCTTAACTAATTTTTTTGGTGCATGTGATCTTCAGACTTTATAATTTTTGCAATTTGTGTCCAACTTTACAAAACATAGCAATTGAAGTGACTAAATATGAGAAATAACTATAGATTGAGGACTAAATGTAAAAAATAGTTATAATTTGGGAATTAAATGTAAAAGGCAACTATATTTTTTGGGAGACTAACATAAAAAACATATATTTTAAGGTTGAAATACGCGAAAATAATAATATTTATGAGAGTAAATGTGGAAAACAACTACTATTGTGACGCCCCTAAAATTAGGTATACATCACCCATCTTGAGTCGCTAGATACATGGTACAGAATTCAAATACAACTTAATAATACAACTGTCGTGTACAATACGACAAAACATAAACTGTGAGTTTGAATACAAATATTGTCTACTAGAGAGTATACAAACTCAAAAGGAGTCCTCATTACAATTATTATCACACTATTTCACAGAATAGTGAGGACTACTAATACAACATCTAGGACCATCACTCCGTTCCCCGACTCGTTTCAACTATATTCTCATTTCTTGAAGAGAGCAGTGAAAGAAAGGGTGAGCTCAACTATCCCAGTAAAAAATATTATGACTAAGATAATGCAGAATAAATTATCATTAGCCTTAAACAGTGTTAAACTGATACAATATAACAAACATCAAGTTTAACTGCAGCGGAACAAGTAATCCATTAAAAGAGTCAAGTAGAAAATAAAATCTACTATCTTTTATGATTTAAAAGTTTTTCATCACTTTTATATTTGGGACTCACTTAATAAATAATCTACATCATCGAATCACCCCTACACGACCAAGGATATTCTTTAGTATCACGACCACAATTATCCATGCACTACTGGCCAAGAATATTTGTGTATTCATTAATGGTCATGATCATGCCAACAATCGTCCATCAATGCACTACGGGCCAATGAGGACTTTTACCACATCATTTGTAACATTACGGCCATGATTACAACCGAATAATCCTCGGTCATAATCATACCAAGTCCATCTATGCACCACAAAAGCCACAGATGACTTTCAAAAAAATATAAATATAAGGATGATGACAATGATATAAGAATTCAATATAACAAGTTCAAGAATTAATTTATCCAGAACTAATAATGTCCAAATTGTCAACATGATCTTTGCTTTGTAGAGTAAAATTCAAGAATGCTCGTAAGAATATTTCCATGAAAAGATATGGATGAAGCTTAAATATCAAGGATATTCCACTAATTTCATGGAGTATAGAAGTCAAAACTTTAACCAACCGAGTATAATAAAGAATGGAATAACAAAAGAAATCACCATGCACGCGGTACTTGCAGACAGAGACAAAGTTATTCCAACAGAATACTAAATAATCGGAACCGGTCGGTGTAAATTGCAAGACCGGCTGGGATGTTCCAAATGAATAATAAAGAATGGAATAACAATGAAATCACCATGCATGCGGTACTTGACATAGATGATTATTCCAATGTAATACTAATAAGGATTTGAATCAGTCCCACAAAACGCATGCATGGAGGATATTCCAACAGAATAATAATAAAGACGGAACGAGTCCCGGCGTAAAAAACGCAGTAAGACGATGGATATTCCAATGTAATAATAAAAGGCGGAATAATAGAAGAATGTCACCAAGTATAGTAGGTAGCAGCGTACAAAAGTTATTAAGCGAATAATAAAGAATGGAATAACATAAGTTCTCTTCATGAATACAAAAGAAAAACACCCTTACGAGTAGTACAACAAATAATATTCCCTACCTTAAGAAGAAGAGTACTGGATATATAAGTAGTGAAGTAGCAGAATACTTTTCTTCTTTCTCTCTATAGTTTATCTCTCTAGAGTTTCAGTGAATTCGTAAGAAAATAATGAAGGAATGAGCTTTTATTTATAGAAAATGGATTGCATAGTAACTAACTCATGAACGGTCCAGATTGATTTACTTTAATCTGACGGTCCATATTTAAAGCAAAATCTTTTAAATAAAATATAATATATTCTATTTATAATCTAATAAAACGAATAACTTTATAAAAGATTTTACTATGCAAACACTATGCAGGCACTATGCAAACACTATGCATAATAAAATATAATATATTCTAATTATTGTCTAATAAAATAAATAACTTTATAAAAGTATTCTGTTTTATATAAAAAGATTTTACTATGCAAAACACTATGCAGACACTATGCAACACTATGCATAATAGAATATAATATACTCCCTCCTATTCAGATTAAATGTCTTTTTAGAGAGTTTCATTTTATTCTATATAAGTGTCGTTTTAGAATCCCTATGCAATATTGCACTATTTTTTCCTAATTTACCCCTCTATTTAATATGCTTAGTAAATATAATTCCATGGACCATTGTGGAGAGAGAAATAATTAATTAGGGATACAAAAGACATTTTGTGTTATTTCTTAATAAGTGTGCTTAACTCTAAAAAGACATTTAATATGAATAGGAGGGAGTATTCTATTTATAGAATAACTTTATAAAAGTATTCTGTTTTATATAAAAAGATTTTCTGTATTATTACATTAATAATACCAACAAAACTGAGTGACTTATCACGTAAGCATCAATAATTAATATCGTGTTACTATGCAACCACACGACATCGTATTTTTTTAACACCGGGTGTTTCATGCAGTTAATGGTAAACTTTTTCGTTATTATTTTCATAAAGTATTTTTGTCATTTTCTCAATCGACAATAATTCCGTTGTGAGAGGTCCACCAATGATTGTCTTGGTTATACGAATATTCCCTGTTAAAACGAATATTTTCCGACCAATCGAATATTATATAACAACTTGTGTACTTTGCAAAATTTATAAATATTACCCACAACTATAACATTATATCAATTTCACTCCATAATATTCAAAAATAATATTTATAGAAAATTCATCTTTATTCAAAAAGTTGGGGTTTTACAACCTCCCCTTCTTATGAAATTTCTCCCTCGAAATTAGGGTACGTACCTGGTATATCGAAGAGGTAAGGATACCTTGATTTCATTTCAGATTCTAACTCCCAAGTCATTTCCTCAACATCGTGATTTTTCCACAAAACTTTGATTTGAGGTATAACCTTGGAGCGTAGAATATGTTGTTTCTTCTTATCCAAGATTTGAACAGGAACCTCTTCATATGTCAAATCTTCCGCTATTTCGTCCAGTTCTAACTCAATAATGTGGTTTGGGTCTTCCATATATTTACGTAACATGGATATGTGAAAAACGTTATGAACACGAAACATACTTGGCGGTAAAGCGAGTCTATAGGCCACAGTTCCTACTCGATCGAGGATTAAAAATGGGCCAATGAATCGAGGATTGAGCTTTCCTCTCTTTCCAAATCTCGTAACTCCTTTTCACGGAGCAACTCGTAATAACACATGATCTCCTATATCAAATTTCACGTCCTTTCGATGAAGATCAACATAACTCTTTTGTCGATCTTGTGAGGTCTTTATACGTTGTCGGATTGTTTGAATCTTTTCCGTAGTCATACGTACCAACTCCGGTCCTAACAACGTTGCTTCACCCACCTCATCCCAACATACTAGAGAATGACACTTTCTTCCATATAACGCCTCGAATGGAGCCATGCCAATACTTGTTTGATAATTGTTGTTGTAAGAAAACTCCACCAATGGTAAGAACTTGTCCCAACTTCCTTGAAGTCAAGGACACAGAGTCTTAATAAATCTTCAAGAGTTTGAATAGTCCCTCTCGATTGTCCGTCCATTCGAGGATGATATGCCGAACTAAATCGTAAATCCGCGCCCATAGCTTTTTGTAAACTAACCCAAAATCGTGAAGTGAATCTTGGGTCTCGATCGAAACTATGGATCTTGGCATACCATGCGATCTTACAATCTCGTTTATGTACATACGAGCAAGACGTTCAAGAGTATAAGTTTCTCGTATTGGTAAGAAATGAGCAGATTTGATCAATCTATCAACAATGACCCAAATTGCATCAATGCCTTGAAAAACCTTGGGAAGACCAGTAACGAAATCCATAGTAATGTGCTCCCACTTCTATTCTAGAATTTCAAGTGGTTGCAATGGACCTTTTGGTACTTGATGCTCCGCCTTGACTCGTTGACAAGTTAGACACCTTGAGATAAACATTGCTATCTCTCTCTTCATATTGCTCCACCAAAATGTATGATGAAGATCACGATACATTTTGGTACTCCCAGGATGGATTGCAAACGGTGTGTTGTGCGCCTCCATCATGATTTTATACTTTAACTCAGGATCGTTAAGAACACAAAGTCTGGAGTTGACTCGAAGTATTCCTTCATCATCGATTCTTGCTTTCGGCATCGCACCTTCTTACACTTTCTTCCTCATACACATCAGCTCCGGATCTGTAACTTGAACAGCTTTAATGTTATCAATTAAGGTCGGTTCTACTCGTATATTCGCCATCATCACGTGGGTCCCTGGAGTCTTTATCTCTATCTCCATTCTTTGCAAGTCATACACAATGGGCCTTTGGGTTGACAATATCGCATTCGCACTTGCATATGATCTTCTACTCAATGCGTCAGCTACCACGTTCACTTTTTTAGGATGGTATTGGATGGTATGATCATAATCTTTCAACAGTTCAAGCTAACGTCGTTGTCTCATGTTGAGTTCCTTTTGAGTGAAGAAATATTTGAGGCTTTTATGATCCGTAAAGATCTCCACTTTCTCCCCATACAAGTAATGCCTCCAAATCTTTAGTGCGAAGACAACAGCTGCCAACTCTAGATCATGAGTAGGATAATTCCTCTCATATTCTTTGAGTAGTCGTGAGGCATAGGCTTTGACTTTTCCATGTTGCATGAGAACACATCCTAACCCTTTGCCCGAAGCATCGCTGTAGATGACAAATCCCTCCGAACCAGATGGTATTGTCAGAACAGGTGTTGAAATGAGTCTCCTCTTGAGTTCTTGAAAACTATTCTCACATTCCTCGCTCCAACCAAACTTTGTATCTTTCCGAGTCAGCTGAGTTAGTGGAGTACCGATTCGAGAAAACCCTTCTACGAATCTCCGATAATAACCAGCTAAGCCGAGAAAGCTACGTACTTTGGTCACTGATTTAGGTTGCTCCCAGCTTTGAATAGCTTCAATCTTTGCTGGGTCAATAGATATTCCATGACTTGATACCATGTGCCCAAGGAATGCTACTTCCTCAAGCTAAAACTCGCATTTCTTCAACTTGGCATAAAGCTTATATTCACGAAGCTTTTGGAGTATCAGCCTCAAGTGTTGCTCATGATCTTCACGGGTTTTGGAATATATGAGGATGTCATCAATAAAGACGACCACAAAGTGATCCAAATATTCTTTGAATACTCGGTTCATCATATCCATGAAGGCAGCAGGAGCATTAGTCAATCCAAAGGACATGACTAGGAATTCATAATGCCCGTACCGAGTTCTGAAAGCCGTCTTTGGAATGTCATCGGTTCTAATCTTCAATTGGTGATATCCGGAATGAAGATCAATCTTTGAAAAGAATTTGGCTCCTTGCAACCGGGTCAAACAGTCATCAATACGTGGCAATGGGTACCTATTTTTGATGGTGACATGATTCAACTCCCGATAATCAATACAAAGTCGCATACTCCCATCTTTCTTTTCACGAATAGAACAGAACACCCCAAGGAGAAGTACTAGAACGAATGAAACCGATGTCTAACAATTTCGTAGTTGGGTCTTTAACTCACGAAGTTCAATAGAGCCATTCGATATGGGGCTTTGGAAATAGGTTTTGTACCAAAGTTCAAGGTCGATACAAAATTCAATTTCACGCCCGGGGTAGGCGGGGAAGTTCTTCGTGGAATACGTCAGAAATTCATTAACAATAGAAATATCATTCAAAACCGACGTATTTTTGTTTAGATCCGTGATATGAGCTAAGAAAGCTTGACATCCGTTTTTCAATAAACGAATAGCTTTATGGCTTGAGATGACAGTGATTGATTTTAATGGTTTGGTGGCTTGAATTCGCATAATAGATTGGTTAGGAATATGAAAGCTAACAATCTTACGAAAACAATCAATTTTTGCATGATGAGTAGTTAACCAATCAATCCCTATAATTACGTTAAATGCAAGTATTTTTAATGAAATAAGATCGCGGTGTAATGTGAGGGTACCGATTTGAACCAAACAAGACTTATAAACAAATGGATGTAATGAAGGTTTCTCTAACGGAGTTTCTACAGATAAGTCAAAGTCTAATTTCTCCTGAGTCAAATTTAATCGTTGAGCGCAAGTAGGAGAAATAAAAGAATGGGTAGAATCGGTATCAAATAAGGTATAGACTTCAAGCAGAGTTTATGATAAACTTACCCGTGATGACCTCATTTGGGTTCCTTGCTTTCAGAGGTCACAAAAAACGCTCTTCCTTGTACTACCGGCTTTGACTTTTCTGGGATGGCCTTTGGTGCCTCCATCCTAGCTGAACTTGTCTTGGTGAACGACAAAATCGGGCTAAGTGACCTTCTCTTCCACAATTATAACATGCTTTGACCGAGATTTGCTAGCTTTGACCGATGTGTCCCTCCCCTCTGCGTTTGAAGCATATGATAGGTGGTCATTCTCCTTCCTTAACAACAGGTACTGGTGCTGACGTCTTTCCATCATTGTTGAATTTCCTCTTCTTGAAATGTCCATTCTTATTGCTTTGGCCCTGATTAGCACCGAAGTGGTTACCATTTCTGGCCTGTTGATTACCTCCACGCTTGTTGTCACCGCTTCGATGACTGCTCTCACTGGTATTATCATTTTGTCAGCTACTTTCTCTTGGTTGCGTTGACTCGTTATCGCCCTCCACTAACTGAGCCCTATTTACAACATCTGAATACAAACACAGTTTATGAGAAATAAGATATTGACGTATCTCCGACTTCAAACCTCTTAAAAACATCTGCGTCATTCTCTTTTCATTATCAACTAAGTGGGACGCAAACCGAGATAACTCGGCAAACTTGGCTTCGTACTGTGACACGGTCATGTTATTCTGCTCCAGCTTGATAAACTCTACCTCTTTCATATGACGAATACTTTCGGGAAAGTACTTGTCATTGAATAGTTCTTGGAACTTCTCCCAAGACATCTTTAGTGCGGCAGGTTGAGTACGTTTTACCGATTCTCACCAATAATCTGCCTCTCCTCGTAACATAAAGGTGGCAAATGGCACCTTTTGCTCATCGGAGCACCCCAAGACATCAAATATCTTGGTGATTTGCTTTATCTATGCTTCCGCCTTAAGTGGTTTTGGCTCTCCAATAAACTCCGGTGGTCCCAGCTCCTTGAACTGTTTAGCGGTGACCGTCCTAGAGTTTTCAGTGTTTTCACCTACATTTTGGACAGGATCCGCTCTTGCCTGATGTTGCATGAATTGTATAAAGCCTCTGAACATTCCATCGTTCGTCATCTGGTCAGTGTTGTTGTTTGCACGAGGATTGTCGCCTTCCTCGATGCACATTATCTCGATTATTGATCTGTGGAGACTCAGCGGTCTCTCCGTGCTCCATTGCTATTCTCAACATTCTCGGATGTCATTTTCAGATCATCGCCACAAAACAAGGGTTAATTAACATATAACATATTATCCTTATACTCTGACCGACCAATTAAATACCAAATAAACTTAGGTAGGTCATACTAGCGAAGGAATTCACCGTCTCTCCCCTCCTAGTTCTATTCTCACATCTTAGCCAGGGATCATATCCCTAAGCTTTGATACCAACTGTGACGCCCCCAAAATTAGGTATACATCACCCATCTTGAGTCGCCAGATACAACAGTCGTGTACAATACGACAAAACATAAACTGTGAGTTTGAATACAAATATTGTCTACTAGAGAGTATACAAACTCAAAAGGAGTCCTCATTACAATTATTATCACACTATTTCACGAGAATAGTGAGGACTACTAATGCAAACATCTAGGACCATCACTGTTCCCGACTAGTCCTGGGCCCACGTTCTCATTTCACGAAGAGAACAAAGAAAAAGAAAAGGTGAGCTCAACTAGCCCAAGAAGAAATATTATGACTAAGATAATGCAGAATAAATTATCAATAGCCTTCAACAGTATAACAACTAATAGAATATAATAGACAACAAGTTTTAGATCAAAAAACTGTAGCGAAATAACCAATCCATTAGAAGAGTCAAGTAGAGAATAAAATCTACTATCTTCTATGATTTAAAAGGTTTTTCATCACTTTTATCGTTGAGACTCAGCTTAATAAATAATCCACATCATCGAATCACCCCTGCACTACGGCCAAGGATATTCTTTAGTATCACGACCACAATTATCCATGCACTACGGGCCAAGAATAATTGTGTATTCATTAATGGTCATGATCATGCCAACAACTGTCCATCAATCCACTACGGGTCAATGATGACTTTTACCACATCATTTGTAACATCACGGTCATGATTACACCGAATAATCCCTGGTAATAATCATACCAAGTCCATCTATGCACTACAGGCCACAGATGACTTTCAAAAAAAATATAAACATGAGGATGATGACAATGATATAAGAATTCAATAAAACAAGTTCAAGAATTATTTTATCCAGGAATCAATAACGTCCAAATTGTCAACATGATACTGCTTTGTGGAGTAAAATTCAAGAATGCTTAGAAGAATATTTCAATGAAAAGATACTGGATGAAGCGCAAATATCAAGGATATTCCACTAATTTCATGGAGTATAGAAGTCAAAACTTTAACCAACTGAGTATAACAAGGAATGGAATAACAAAAGAAATCACCAGGCATGCGATAGAAGCGCACAGCAAATTTTATTCCAATAGAATAATAAATAACCAGATCGGTCCCGCCAGTAAAACGCATGAGACAAGATATTCCAATGAGAATAATAAAAAGGCGGAATCAGTCCGGGTAAAAACGCATGAACGTGATATTCCAAGAATAATAATAAAGGCGGAACCGGTCCCATATAGAACGCACGCATGAGGATGTTCCCAATGAATGATAAATAATGGAACCGGTCCGGCAGAAACGCACAAATAGGATGTTCCAAATGAATGATAAAGAATGGAATAATGAAGAATTTCACCAAGTATAGGGTAGCCCGCGTATACAGGTTATTCCAATAGAATAATAAAGAATGGAATAACAGAAGTTCTCTTCATGGATAAGAAAGAAATAATACTCCCTACCTTAGAAGAAACTGGATATAGAAGTAATGAAGTAGCAGATTACTTTTCTTCTTTCTCTCTATAATTTCTCTCTATAATAATTGCTCTATAGCTTTAGTAAATTGGTGAGAAATGAAGGAAGAATGAGCTTCTATTTATAGAAAAATATAGTTTCGATAATTGCACGTTTTGGGGCTCAAAAAATTACAGTACAATACCTCCAACTTTTCTTTCATTTTTAATTTAGGCCTGCAAGTATTATCAATCTTGCACCAACTCCCCTAATAGTAAATCATGAGAATCAATAGTACAATCATGTGAATAAATAGTATAATCATGTGAAAAAATTAATTACAGTATAGTACCTTCAACTATACCTCCATTTTTAACTTAGTCATGCAAGTATTATCAATCTTGCACCAGCACCCCTAATAGTATAAGAATGTGAATCAATAGTACCCCGTGAATAGTAACTCATAAATAGTAACTCGTGAATATAACTCATGAATAGTACTCACGAAAAGTGCTCCGAATACTCGAGTGAACAATATAACCTCCAGACATCAATTATCATCGAAATAAATGTCAATTTCTACTAACACTAATAATCCCAATACAATGGAACAATCAATTTCATCTTTAATCAACACAACTTATTCATCATTAATATTATAACTCATAATATTTAACAACCAGGTTGTTCCTAGGAAAGGGGGCTTTCCGATAAAGATTTCTCCTTATTGGCGCACAATTAGGTGACTAAACCTCTCCTTGACAGAACTTCTAGACATTGTCAATATTGCAAATAATAATATGAATAACTTTGTCGTCTCAATTATTGATTTAATAATAATAAATATTATATAGATGATACTGTGACAATAATTGAATCAATAATATGAGAGATATGATGCAACAATTACTGTTGCAATAATTGAGTATAACTGAGTGACTTCTCATGTAAGCATCAATAATCAATACCATGTGCTACTATGCAACCACGCGTATTACTTTACTTTTAACACCGGGTGTTTCAACAGTTAACGGTAAAACTTCCGCCGTTATTTTCAAAAAGTATTTTTGTCATTTTCTCAATCCGACAATAATTCCGTTGTGGGGTCCACCAATGATTGTACCGTCGTACGGATATTCCCCGACAAAAAGAATATTCCCCGACTAATCGAATATTATATAACAACTTGCGTACTTTATAAAATTTATAAATATTACCCACAACTATAACATTATATCAAATCCACACCATAATATTTAAAAAAATTATTTCGAGAAAATTAAATCTTTATTCATAAAATCTGGGTTCTCACAATCTCCTCTCCTTATGAAATTTTGCCCTCGAAATTTACGTCACGTACTGGTATCTTGAAACGGTGAGGATACCTTGACCTCACTTCAAATTCTAACCTCGAGGTATAACCTTTGAGTGTCGAATATAATCCTTCTTATCCAAGATTTTAACACGTATCTCCTCATACGTTAAATCATCCGCTATCTCGTCTGGTTCTAAATTAATAATGTGGTTCGGGTCATCCCCATATTTACGTAACGTCGATATGTTAAAAACGTTATGAACACGCGACATACTTGACGGTAAAACGAGTCTATAAGCCACAGTTCCTACTTTATCGAGGATTTCAAATGGGCTAATTAAATCGAGGGTTGAGATTTCTTCTCTTCGTTGATTATTGCTTCTAGAATAAAGCCCTCTTGAACCTTCTTAATTCTTCACATTCATCAACTCCGGGTGTGTAGCTTGAGCGGCTTTAACTTTATCGATTAAAGTCGATTAATTCTACTCGTATATTCGTTATCTTCACGTGGGTTCCTAGAGTCTTTAACTCTATCTTCATCATTTGTAAGTCGTACGAAATGGGTCTTTATGTTAACAACATCGCACTCATAAACGCATACGATCTTCTACTCAACGCGTCAGCTACCACATTCGCTTTGCCACGATGGTATTGAATGGTACGATCGTAATCTTCAACAGCTCGAGCCAACGTCTTTGGTGCATGTTACGTTCATTTTAGTTGAAGAAATATTTGAGGGTTTTAGAAATGGGTTTTGTACTGGGGTCAATACAAAATTCGATTTCACGCTCTAGGGTAGGCTAAGAAGTCTTCAAGAATACGTAAGGAAATTTATTAACAATAAAAATATCATTCAAAACTGTGACTCTCATCCAAGACTTGGGTAACACGTCACATTGATACTTATCAACTTGCCATCGTCATTCACGGCGTAATTTATATGAAAGTCGGCCGGTGCATTCCACACAAAGAAGTCAACAACGAAAGGACCGGGGCTCTTTACTTATGGCTTGATATGACCATGATTGACTTTAGTGATTTGGTTGCTTGAATTCGCATAACAGGTTGGTTAGGAATATGAAAGCTAACAACCTTACGAAAAATATGATGAGTTAACCAATCGATTCCTAAAATCATATCAAAGGCAAGTATTTTCAAAGAGATACGATCGACAGGTAACGTAAAAGTGTTGATTTGAACAAGATTTATAAATAGTGGAGGTAATGAAGGTTTCTCCCAACTGAGTTTCAACAAATAAATCAAAATCTAACTTCTCCGGAGTTAAATTCAAACATTGAACACAACTAGGTGAAATAAAAGAGTGAGTAGAACCGGTATCTAACACGGTATAGACTTCACAAGAGTTTATGACTAACATACCCATGATAATTTTATTCAGGTTCCTTGTCACGAAAAAAAATGTTCTTTCTTAAACTACCGGCTTTGACTTTTCTGGGACGGCCTTTGGTGCCTCCATCCTAGCTGAACTTGTCTTTGGTGAACGACAAAATCGGGCTAAGTGACCTTCTCTTCCACAATTATAACATGCTTTGGATGGCATCGCTAGTTTGGTGATGTGTCCTCCCTTCGCATTTGAAGCATATGATAGGTGGTCGTTCTCCTTCCTTAACAACAGGTCTTTGGTCTTGACGTCTTTCCATCATTGTTGAATCTCCTCTTCTTAAAATGTCCATTCTTATTGTTTTGACCATGATTACCCACCAAGTGGTTACCATTTCGACATGTTGATTCCTCCATGCTTATTGTCACCGCTTTGATGATTATATATCAGGTAGATTATCATTTTGCCGGCTGCTCTCTTTTGGTTGCGTTGACTCGTTATTGCGCTCCACTAACTGAGCCCTATTTACAATATCTGAATACAAACACAGTTTATGAGAAATAAGATATTGGAGTATCTCCGGCTTCAAACCTCTTAAAAACATTCGCGTCATTCGCTCCTCATTATCGACCAAATGGGATACAAACCGGGATAACTCCACAAATTTAGCCTCGTATTGCGACACGGTCATATTATTTTGTTCCAACTTGATAAACTCCACCTCCTTTATGTGACGAATACTTTCGGGAAAGTACTTGTCGTTGAGCGACTCTTGGAACTTCTCCCAAGATATCTTGAAAGGCCAGTCGGTAGATGCGTTTCTGATTCCCACCAGTGATCTGCCTCTTCACGCAACATAAAGGTGGCAAAGGGAACCTTTTGCTCCTCGGAGCATCCCAAGACATCAAATATCTTGGTGATCTGCTTTAACCACGTCTCTGCCTTAAGTGGTTCTGGCTTTCCCAAAAACTCCGGTGGTCCCAACTCCTTGAATTGCTTAGCGGTGACCAACCGTGGGTTACCATTGTTTCCTCCTGTATTATGAATAGGAGTGGCCTTCGCCTGATGTTGTATGAATTCTAAAAAGCTCCTAAACGTACCGTCGTTCGTCAATTGATCAGTGTTGGTGTTTACAAGAGGATTATCGCCATCCTGTTGCACATTGCCCTGATTATTGATCTGTGGAGACTCAACGGTCTCCTGTGCACCATTGCTATTCTCAACATTCTCGGATGTCATTTTCAAATACTGCCACAAAACAAGGGTTAATAAACATCACATATTATCCCTATACTCTGACCGACCAATTAAATATCAAATAAACTTAGGTAGGTCATACTAGCGAAGGAATTCCCCGTCTCTCCCCTCATAGTTCTAGTCTCACATCTTAGCCAGGGATCATATCCCTAAGCTTTGATACCAACTGTGACGCCCCCAAAATCGGTATACATCACCCATCTTGAGTCGCCAGATACATGGTACATAATTCAAATACAACTGTCGTGTACAATACGACAAAACATAAACTGTGAGTTTGAATACAAATATTGTCTACTAGAGAGTATACAAACTCAAAAGGAGTCCTCATTACAATTATTATCACACTATTTCACAGAATAATGAGGAGTACTAATGCAAACATCTAGGACCATCACTGTTCCCGACTAGTCCCATTACGTTCTCATTTTCTCAAGAGAATAAAGAAAAGAAAAAGGTGAACTCAACTAGCCCAAAGAAGAAATATTATGACTAAGATAATGCAGAATAAATTATCAATAGCCTTCAATAGTATAACAACTGATAGAATATAATAGACAACAAGTTTTAGATCAAAAATCGCAATGGAATAAGCAATCCATTAGAAGAGTCAAGTAGAGAATAAAATCTACTATCTTCTATGATTTAAAAGGTTTTTCATCACTTTTATCATTTGGGACTCAAATTTTAATAAATAATACACATCATCGAATCACCCATGCACTACGGCCAAGGATATTCTTTAGTATCACGACCACAATTATCCATGCACTACGGGCCAAGAATATTTGTGTATTCATTAATGGTCATGATCATGCCAACAACTGTCCATCAATGCACTACGGGCCAATGAGGACTTTTACCACATCATTTGTAACATTACGGCCATGATTACACCGAATAAACCCTAGTCATAATCGTACCAAGTCCATCTATGCACTACAGGCCACATATGACTTTCAAAAAAATATAAACATGAGGATGATGACAATGATATAAGAATTCAATAAAACAAGTTCAAGAATTATTTTATCCAGGAATCAATAACGTCCAAATTGTCAACATGATACTGCTTTGTGGAGTAAAATTCAAGAATGCTCAGAAGAATATTTTAATGAAAAGATACTGGATGAAGCGCAAATATAAAGGATATTCCACTAATTTCATGGAGTATAGAAGTCAAAACTTTAACCAACTGTGTATAACAAGGAATGAAATAACAAAAGAAATCACCAGGCATGCGATAGGTCGACAAAAAAGTTATTCCAATGTAATAATAAATAACGGAATCAGTCCCACAGAAACGCACGCATTGTATGGGATATTCCAATGTAATAATAAAGAGGCGGAATCAGTCCCACAGTAAAACGCATGTACGAGGATATTCCAACAGTAATAATAAAAGGCGGAACCGGTCCGGCGTAGAACGCATGAACATGATGTTCCAACAGAATGATAAATAATGGAACCAGTCCCACAGAACGCGCAAAAAGCAAGTATGTTCCAATGAATGATAAAGAATGGAATAAATGTAAGAATTTCACCAAGTATAGGGTAGCCCGCGTATACATGTTATTCCAATAGAATAATAAAGAATGGAATAACAGAAGTTCTCTTTATGGATAAGAAAGAAATAATACTCCTTACCTTAGAAGAAACTGGATATAGAAGTAGTGAAGTAGCAGAATACTTTTCTTCTTTCTCTCTATAATTTCTCTCTATAATAATTGCTCTATAGCTTTAGTGAATTGGTGAGAAATGAAGGAAGAATGAGCTTCTATTTATAGAAAAATATAGTTTCGATAATTGCACGTTTTGGGGCTCGAAAAATTACAGTACAATACCTCAAACTTTTCTTTTATTTTTAATTTAGTCCTGCAAGTATTATCAATCTTGCACCGACTCCCCTAATAGTAAATCATGTGAATCAATAGTACAATCATGTGAATAAATAGTATAATCATGTGAAAAAATTAATTACAGTATAGTACCTTCAACTATACCTCCATTTTTAACTTAGTCATGCAAGTATTATCAATCTTGCACCACCACCCCTAATAGTATAAAATATAATTATTGTAAAATAATAATTTACGCTCATGATTTTAGTTTTAAGGTAATGAGAATTTAATTAGTAATATATAAGTCATGACTTTTTTTTTAATATTAATTAACTTAAGGTCTTTTATATGGAATAAAGTTATTTACTAAATTTTAATTGTTAATAAATTTTGTAATATACATTAAAAAAATTTATATTAATTTTTATGTACTCTTAATAATTTTCTTATATTTTTAATATATAGTTATTTAGGAATATAGTTGTTATAAGATAATGAGTTGCCATTATGATTTTTGTTTTTAAAGGGGTAAAATGCAAAGTAGACCACTGAACTTTATGAGTTTTTCGGTATTGAGCCCTTTTCTTTTGGTCAACGCAAATTGAGCCCATTTTTATTAAAAAATTTGGACTTCGAGCCCCAAGCGCCACATGTGACGTGAATGTTTTTTATTTGGCAAAAAACACCTTTATTCGCCTGTGGTCATCGACTTATAAGCAATCGGTCACTGAACTTTAAAAATATGCAATTGGACCACTGTGCTTTTTAAAACTGAAAATTAAAGTCATTCTGTGACGCCCCAAAAATCGGTATACATCACCCATCTTGAGTCGCCAGATACATGGTACATAATTCAAATACAACTGTCGTGTACAATACGACAAAACATAAACTGTGAGTTTGAATACAAATATTGTCTACTAGAGAGTATACAAACTCAAAAGGAGTCCTCATTACAATTATTATCACACTATTTCACGTAATAGTGAGGACTACTAATGCAAACATCTAGGACCATCACTGCTCCCCGACTAGTCCCATTTACATTTCTCATTTCACAAGAGAATAGTAAAAGAAAAAGGTGAGCTCAACTAGCCCAAGAAGAAATATTATGACTAAGATAATGCGTAATAAATTATCAATAGCCTTCAACAGTATAACAACTGATAGAATATAATAGACAACAAGTTTTAGATCAAAAACTGGAAAAAAAATGGAAATATGGCCTGGCAAGCTAATGTCAGTGACCGTAGATCTTTTTCTGTTTTTGATTTTTCTTGTTTTAAGATTTGAATGTGTAGTATGACATGAGTACTTTAATCTGGAACTAGAATCGTAGCTATTGGATGTCCAGGTTGTGAGTTATAAACGGTCAAATACCGTTGACCGGGCATGACCGGAACTTTCTGGGTAACCCAGAAAGTGTTAAGGCAGCGTCTGACATGATGTTCTAAGGCCATTATATGTCAGACGATAGATGATATGTTAATGTTATAGTAATCAGTTTGTAGCCTGCTAGTTGGACTATAGATCCATGCCTCTAGACGTCTTAAACAACAACCATATTGGTTGTAATAAGTGGTCAAATCAGGATACTCGGTCACGAATGAGTTTCTGGGAAGAAACCCAGAAACCTCAAGAACAAATAGTCTGACAGCTTTGACCGAGATCTTTCTGGATATTGTGATGCTTATGGACCGATCTGTTGTTTTGTATATGTTCCTTGACATGATTAGTACACATGTGAACCATTATATCCTATGAACCATGATCAGAACACTTAGATAATCGAGCTATGATATATTTATTCGAATCTGCTCGGGTTTCGGAAAACCTGTGTGACGCCCGACAACATATTCTGTAGCATAGATCTTGCTGTGATGATGTAGTTTGGGCATGAAATCGGTTTGTAATCGTAGTATTTCATGTATACTATAACATTAAAACAATATATAACCTTGTTAACGTCCAAAACATGAAACGTTTTGTGGTCAAAGTAGACACCTTATGACTGACATGGGTTTTCTGGGTTTGTTGATGAACACTCAAGAACATCTATAGCGACGGGTCTATTGATATAGGGCCCTTTAGCGACTTTTATTTTCGGAAATTAATATTTTTAATTAAATAAATAGAAAAAATAGATTTTAATTATTTAAAATACATAATAAATTTTGAAAAATTATTTTAAATTCTGAAAATTAGTTTTTAATTATTTTGAGTATATTTCATAAATATTTAATATTTTTGGAATATAAATGGTATTTAATTTATTTCATTATAATATTAAATAAATTATTTAAAAATGATTTAAATACATGAAAAATTATGAAAAATAATATAATGGTATAATAAAATACTTTAAGTTATTTTCAAAGTGACTTTTAATATTATAGGATGAATTTCATTAATTAATTAATATTAATGATAATTAGTTTATTTAATAAATATATTAAATAAATTATAGAAAAATAGAATTAATGGTTTAAAAATCATATAAAATGATTTAAGTGTTAGAAAAATATTTTAAGTTATAACATATAACTTTTGATATTTTGTCATGAAAATATTAATATTTTAATATTAATAGCAATTAACGGATAATGAATTTAATTGTTTAAAAATCATATAAAGGTGATTTTAAAGTATTAAAAATAATTTGTGATATTATAAATATATTATAATATTATGTCATGTATTTCATTAATCTTTGATAATAAATAAATATTAATGATAAAACAATTATGTAGTATTTAATTCATTTAAATACGTGTTTAATGATTGAAAAATCACGATAAATAGTAATAATTATTTAAAAATTATTATGAGCTTATAAAAATTATTTTGAATGATATTAAAATTATCTGAGATAATTGTTAACTATTAAGTCAGAGTTTAATTGAACTTAGACTCGATAAAATTCCGACTAGACCGTCAGGATGTTAGAACTTTGTCGAACTCAAGTCAGACTAAAATAGTTTGACCTGATACTGAGTCTTATGTGTGTTATAGACTAATAGGGTTATGTGTTATGTGTTTAGGTTATTCTATATATATATATATATATATATATATATATATATAGGGTGTTCATTTGATTCGGTATTTTTGGTTTTTCGGTTTTTTGAAATAGAACCGAAACCCATTCGATTTAAGATAAAAAGAACCGGTCGATTCGATTTACAAAAAAACCGGTTTTGTATCAATTTTTGGTCAAGGCGTTTTTTATAGTTCTAAAAAACCGAAACCTAATTCTAAGATATATCTTGGTTTTAAATTTATTATTATTATTAATAATTTATTAAAATAATAATAATAAAATAATGATTATAATAATAAAATAATAATAATATTAATAAAATAATAATAAAATAATAATAATAATAAAATAATGATTATAATAATAATAATAACATAATAATAAAATAAAAATAAAATTATATTAATTTTTGGTAAAAGCAGATCGAATCCCATCATCATGGGCTTTCCTGTATACCGCTCCAACTTGTTAAATTAAGATTTATCAATATTTGGCCTATTTCGATTTTGGTTTGGTTCGGTTCGGTCTTGGCCCCTAAGTTTCTAAATGGATTTTTAGGATGAACCCCTTATATATATATATATCTTATAGTATTATATTGTGATGATATTATTCTAATATTGGAGATCTATATTATTAATATTAGGTCTTCAGATAAAGCGTTATAAATTACGTAGCGGTAATCAACGGTTCATGCAAGTTTGTTTTTACTTAACTGTACTAAGAGTTGTTTCATTCGGATAAGCTTATGGTTAATCATTACTGGTTGCCATGAATTGTACTCTGTACATATTACATGTATAAGTCAGGTATGAAAGGCTGATCACATTCATTACCAGTTGGTTCAGATATATTTGTTCATGTATAATACTTGTTCAGTCAAAAGTTTGTTTCTGCTAGTTCACAATTATATTGTTGAATTATAGCCAGCTTATTATTCAGACTCATTCAATCATGATATATCGTTACATTATTGAACTTAAACTTGTTGGGCAATCCTTATGCTCACCCTTGCTATATCATGATAAAACATTGCAGATTAAGACAAATGCGTCGGATAAAAGGAAAGGTTAAAGGTAGTGCCAGCTTAAAGTTATTGTGCACGATTAGTTTTGTAATAGTATAGTTTGATAATGATGTTATGTGGTAGATAGTTATGAATTGTGTATAAGTTAAGGTTACTCGACCTGGGGAATAGTGTGTAATGTATTGTATAAACAATTTATGTTTATATCTTCCGCAAATAGTAATAGTTGTATAGAATGATCGAACCGGATCCGCGGTGATTCGGGACCTCGGATTCGGGGCCCTCACATTATTATTATTATTTGAGGTAATATATTTAATTAAAATATGTTTTTTTCGGTAAATATATGCTTAAAGTTTTGCTATGAGAACTGCTTGGGATATGTTGTCTTTTAATTTGGGGATTTAATTGTTTAGTTATAAATATTAATCTTTGCAAAATAATAACAATAACACCCATGTTGCTTAGTTGGTTATTGGACCAATGTTCCAAATTAGAGGTTCCGTGTTCGAATCTTTGCATCTACTTAATTATGGAAAAAAATTCATAAAGGCGCCACGTAGGCAGGTCCACTTGTAAAATAAAATAAAAAATATCCACGTCAGATATGCCATGTGCGCCACATAGGCAGGTCAACGCACATGTGGCGCCTGAGGCTCAAAGTTCAAATTTTTTAATAAAAAGGGGCTCAATTTGCGTTGACCAAAAGAAAAGGGCTCAATACCAAAAAACCCCTAAAGTTCAGTGGTCTACTTTGCATTTTATCCGTTTTTAAAGCTAGTTAACTAAATTTTAATAATTAATATATAAGTTAAAATTATTTTCTAACATTAATTAATTAACTATAATCATTAATTTATATATATATATATATATAATTTTGATATTAATTATTATATGTACTCATAATAATTTTAATATATAGTCATTTAGAGACTAAAGTTTAGTAAAAACTTAAACTAAAATCCTAAATACGATTTTAAACTTAAAATGTATTATATGACTAAGTAATTAAAAGATTCTTATAAAAAATGAAATTTTTGTAGAATAATAAGTTAATTTTAAAGTTTATAGAAACATAAAAGGGTTTTAGTTCTAGTAAAATTAACATCCTAACACTATATATAAGTATAAAAATTGTTTTACTTTTAGTTAAATTTTACGCTTATACCAAAGACTAAAGACGAAGACTTAAAAACTAAGTTTTTATATTATATATTTACTAGCTAAGTGTTCTGTGAAGCACGAGTTTATTTTTTAAATAAAATATTTTTAATTTCTTATTTATTATATATATATAATGATTATAAATATTTTTCCGAATTTTAATTTAACTTATTATAAAATGACTACAAACTTTGTACAAATAAATAATTATCAAAAATTTCAATTAAATATTAGTAATATATTTTTTTGTTGTTTTTAATTTAATATTCAATTTATATAGTTTTTAAATTTAATATTTAATTTTTATTTTCAATCTTTTGACATAAAATTGTTGTACATTAATAAGTTACCACTATGATTTTTTGTTTTTAATAGTAACTTAAAATTTAATAACTATATATAAATGAGATTTTTTTCTAACATTGATTAACTAAAGATCTCCCGTTAGAAATAAAATTAGTAATTAAAATTTAATCATTAATATGTTTTTATAATATATATTACACTTTTTAATATAAATTATTATTTTCTCATAACATTTTTTCTATTTTTAATATATAGTTATTTAGAAATAAAATTGTTGTATCTTTGGGTCTCTAACTTTTATGTTTATTTTAATGATAACAATAATTAGTAAATAAATTAATTAAAAGGGTAGAATTCTCTCCATGGGATTTATATTATAATTGTTTTAATTATCTTATTACTTTGACCAAAAATATATTTTCTAAATCTTATTGAATTTCTTTTATTGACCTTGATAATTTAAATATTAAGTGTTAAATAAATTAGTTCATAAAGTAACATTTCCTAAGACAAGGAGATCTCCCATTATTTTAAAATAATTTTATCCAAAAATTTATTTCAAAGTTATATATATATATATATATATATATATATATATATATATATATATATATACGGTCAGGGGATCAAAGCATTCTCCTTAATAGCATTAAAGTTTAAATAGCATTCTTTTAGTAAAAACTCGTCATTTTTGGAGAGGGGGCGGTGACATTTTTGTAAATACAATGCTACCGCATATTTACAAAAATACCACCGCGTCCCTCCAAAATAACGTAATTTTAATAAAAGAATGCTATTTAAGGCGGAATGCTATTTAAGGAGAATGCTCTTGATCCTTACCGTATATATATATATGGGGAATGATCCATGACACACGTTAGCTATGGGCATTATTCCAGCTAACTGTTATTCAACCGTCTAAAATTAAATCGAGTGGCTAAGGTGAGAGCCTAGCCACTACTCCCTTTAGCGGCTATAGAATATTTTTTTTTGCTGGCCGATACTCCTATCGGCCGGGAGAATTTTTTTTGCTTGCCACAGGAGGGAGTAGAGGTCATGAGAAATTTCTAAAATACCCCCACCCTTAGTTAGATTTAAATAGTTTCAATGTACAAAATAATTGTATAAATAATTTCTTAAGTAATAAAAACTAACATTATCAACTATATATAAAGCATTTATTTCTATAAATAATTTTTATAAATATTAAAATTTAAAATTATTAATTATATTCAATGTATTTATTTGTAGGGCAAAGGTGCGAAAATGCCCCTAATGTTTATACGGATGTCCCACTTCCACCCTAAACTAATTTTTTTTTTTCTAAAAGTACCCTTAACGTTACATATTTAGGTCAATGGTACTTTTCATCCTCTTGAAAATGTCACATATACTAACTTCTGTTAATCATTGGACAATTTTTCTTTGGCGTGACAACATTCTTTGGCGATGTGCAAAAAAAGAAAACTATATTTACATCATTTAATCATTTAATCAAAATACTTAAATTAATCGAAATAAAAAATACTAAAATTCAAAATAAAAAAAAAGCATAACATATTTAGGGTTGTAATTTTAAATTCAATTTAAATATTTGTTTACAAAAATATTATAATTAATGATAACTTTTATATAATTTATAATTATTATAATTTACTATATAAAATTAGTCAAATTTTATTTTTAAAATACTTCAAATAATAATAATAATAATAATAAAATGATATTGATGATGGTATAATTATAATAAAACAGTAGTATTTTTAATAATAATAATAATAATAAAACAAATCAAAAGGAATGGGCGAGTAGTATTTTTTTTAGTTTCTGCCTACAGAAAAGCTTCAATTAAAATAATAAAATAATAATAATAATCAAATTTTATTTTTAAAATACCTCAAATAATAATAAAATAATAATGATAATACCTTCTCCATTTTCTCTCTCTAGATTTCAGTCTAATCAAAATACCATTAGTCAATTTTTTTTGCAATGGAGAAGGTATTATTATTTTATTATTATTATTATTTGAGGTATTATTATTATTATTTTATTATTTTATAAATATTATTATTATTATTACTATTATTATTATTATTATTATTATTAAAATAATAATAATAATAATTTGAGGTATTTTTTGAGGTATTATTATTATTATTATTATTTGAGGTATTTTAAAAATAAAATTTGACTAATTTTATATAGTAAATTATAATAATTATAAATTATATAAAAGGTATCATTAATTATAATATTTTTGTAAACAAATATTTAAATTGAATTTAAAATTACAACACTAAATATGTTATGCTTTTTTTATTTTGAATTTTTGTATTTTTTTATTTCGATTAATTTAAGTATTTTGATTAAATGATTAAATGATGTAAATATAGTTTTCTGTTTTGCACACGTCAGCAAATGTTGCCACGTCAGCAAATATTGTCCACGTATTAACAGAGTTAGTCTATGTGGCATTTCCGTTAAGAGCAGGGGCATGGGTGACCTAAATGTGTAACGTTACTTTTAGAAAAAAAAATTAGTTTAAGGTGGAAGTGAGGCATCCGTATAAACATCAGGGGCATTTTTGCACCTTTGCCCTTTATTTGTATGAGTAATTTATTCAGTAATAAAAATTAACATTATCAACTATATATAATGTATTTATTTCTATAAATATTTTTTAGATATTAAAATTTAAATAAATACATTGAATATAATTAATAGTTTTAAATTTTAATATTTATAAAAATTATTTATAGAAATAGATACTTTATATATAATTGATAATGTTAGTTTTTATTACTTAAAAATTATTTATACAACTATTTTGTACATTGAAACTATTTAAATCTAACTAAGGGTGGGGGTATTTTAGAAATTTCTCCTGACCTCTACTCCCTCCTGTGGCCAGCAAAAAAAATTTCTCTTGACCACTAGAGGACCACTGGAGGGAGTAGCGGCTAACAAAAAAAATATTCTCTAGCCGCTAGAGTGAGTAGCGGCTGAACCCTCACCTTAGTCATTCGATTTAATTTTGGTCGGCTAGGTAACAGTTAGCTAGAAAACTTCCCATAACTAACGTGTGTCATGTATCATTCCCATATATATATATATATATACGGTGAGGATCAAGAGCACTCTCCTTAAATAGCACTCCGCCTTAAATAACACTCTTTTATCAAAGAGCGTAGTTTTGGAGGACGCTGATGACATTTTGTAAATACAATGCCACCGCGTATTTACTAAAATGCCATCAAGCGCCCCTCCAAAACTACGCTGCTTTTTGATAAAAGAGTGCTATTTAAATGAGTGCTATTTAAGGATAAGGTTTCTTGATCCACTAATATATATATATATATATATATATATATATATATATATATATATATATATATGTATTAATGATTAGGTTCTAATTTGATCAATGGGACCTATTTTTTTTTGTTTTACTTTTTTTAAAACAACTAAAAAAAGTTTAATATTTTATGGAACTAGAATTTTGCTATAATACAGTATTTTTGGCATGATTTGGATACATATAACAAAATAAGTCTGCACTCCAAAGCCAAAAATATTGTATTATAGAAAAATTTGAGCCCATAAAATATTAAACTTTTTTTAGTTATTTTTTTTAAAAAAGCAAAAAAATAATCAATTTTAAGAAAATCCAGGACTCCTTGACGGAATCGGAATTTATATATATATATATATATATATATATATATATATATATATATATATATATATATATAGATTGGTAGATTGGTAGATTTTTTGTACCACTAGCATGCGAGTTGTACGTATAAGAAGCTGGCTCTCTCTCTCTCTCTATATATATATATATAAGGACATATGGACATTAAAGAATTAAGGCTTAAAAGCCTTAATCGTGTGTATGTGCTGAAAGATTTAATTTGGTACTTTCTTTATGAGATAAAACTAAGGGTGTAAACGAGTCGAATCGGAGCGAACAAAGAGTTACTCGAATTCGACTCGAAATAATAAATTTGTACTTCGAATTAGAAACGAATTCAATTATATTTGAAAAATCCTACTCAGATTCGACTCGAATATTTATTCAAACTACTCACGAGCTTCAAATTCAAACTCATATTTGAGTCTCCACATAATAACTAATTTTATAATAAATATAATTATAAATTGAATTTGTTATTTTACTTAAAAATGAGAAAATATATTTATTATTACACTTTACAAATATAAAATCACAATTAAAATTAAAAATAAAACAAAATAATAACTAATTATCCTAATTTGATTTAAATTTGTATATATTATAAGAGAATGTATCGAACATCTAATCTAATATGTATTAGCAAAGTATATATCGAATCACAATCAAAAATTGAGTAGTTTGAATTTTAAGCGAGTCGAAGTATAACCTTGCTTTCAGATTCTACTTATATTTTTATTCGAACTATTTTTAATGCTAAGATTTGGATCATATTATTAACGAATCCGAGTCTTGCTCGTATTTTTTTTCGAGTCGAGCCCGAATCGAGCTCGAACTGTGTTGGCTCATTTACAGCCTTAGATAAAACCGTGTTCATTCATGTGATGAAATTCTGCATTAAATGTTATCTTTGACCAAATGAAATATTGTTTTGTTTTCGGTGGGCATTCCAACTAGGCAATCCCTGCGAACTTCAATTTTTGAGTTTCATCCAAACCACCCATTTCACAAAAACAAATCACAACCATTGATTTCTAAAATAATTTTCATAATTATCATTTTGACCTCCAACTTCAAAATTCTATAAATAGGAGGCACTTTCATTCATTTGATTTTTGCTAATTCACTTGAAAAGAAAAACTTACTCCTTGCCTACATACTCTCTCTCTAAAAAGCTTTCTCTCTCTTCTTATCAAAGTTCTTATCATTTGAGAAGAGGAAATTGATCTAAATATTTGCGATAAGTTATTTAGTTTAATTTATTTGAATTATCTTTTGCTTACTTAAATTTATAGATATATGAAAATAAATTGTTATACACAATTATATATATATATATATATATATATATATATATATATATTTCATCTATTTATCAAATACAAAGTCATACTTAGACACCGAGACTACGGAGATATTTCTCTTAAGTGGGGAAATCGGACCGTAATATTTCTCAAAGTCTTAAGTGACTTTTTATTGATACCATTTATATAAATATCGTAAAGTAGATCCACTTGATAGTTCAAAACAACCCCGAGATATTCCTCTAATAGAGAGTGAATCATCCGATGTGACGCCCCCAAAATAGGTATATATCACCCATTCTGAGTCGCCAAATATATGGTACAAAAAACAACTACAACTTCATTATTACAATTGTCGTGCAAAATACGACAACACATATGTTGTGAGTTTAAATACAAATATTGTCTTCTAGACAATATCCAAACTCAAATAAGTCCTTATTACAATTATTGATACACTATTTTACAAAACAGTGAGGACTACCAAAACAAATGACTTGAAACATCACTCCACACCTCGACTAGTTCCCACTATATTCTCGGCTCCTAAGAAGAAAAATAGAACAAAAAGGAAAAGGGTGAGCTCAACTAGCCCAGTAAAGAATATTATGACTAAGATAATGTAGAACAAATTATCATTAGCCTTCAATAAATCAGATAAAATATATTGGACAACAAGTTTTAGATCAATATTCGCAGCGAAAATAACAATTCATTAGAAGAGTTAAGTAGAGAATGAAATCTACTATCTTCTATGATTTAAAAGTCCATCATCAATATTTTATCCATGTAATATCAATCAATATACATCTTGAACTAAATATTCATCTTTACTTTACGGGCCAAAGATATTCATTTGTATCACCAGTTGGTCATGTTCATCTCAACATCTGTTCATCTTTGCACCACGGCCAAAGATATTCATCAGGTAATCATTCATCTTTGCACTACATGCCAAAGATATTCAGTTATATCATCATTTAGGATTGATGATGATGAAAAATATATTAAAGAAAACGAATCCAGTGAGATAAAATGACAAAGATTAGGGATTCGTACTTCGGTTTATCCAAGTTCAAAAATACTCCATAATAATCAATCATGGAGCAAAATTCAAGAATGAAGATCAAAACATGGATACAATCAAATATAGTAACCATAATAGATAACTTGAACAAAAAAAAGAAAATTTAATTTTTTTGTGAATAGTGTCGTATACGTGAATAGTAACCCAACATGAAAAGGTAAAAATTTCACAAGAAAAATCATACTTCATGAATAGTACTGTATCTGTGAATAGTATCGTATACGTGAATAGTAACTTCAACAGGAAAATAATAAAAATTTCATAATAAAATTCATACCAATATTTCGGTATAATGATATTGAAAGAAATAACATCGTTTACGAAGAAAATAACATCCCTTACCTCAAAAGAATAGTACTTCTGACTAAAATATCGGATATAATGTTGAAGAAAACTTGCACTACTTATCAACTCTCAAAGTATTTAAATACTCACAAAAATACGCTCGATATTATAGAGAAAGAAAACTTCAAATTCTGGTGTGATTTTTAATTCTAACTAAGGATCCTATTTATAGGAGAATGGAAGGGGTACTATTTGAATAAATCACGGGTGCAAGTTTTTTGAAAATCACGGATGCCGAACTTTCTGAATAATTCGATTTTCTTACTATGTAAACACTATGCATAATAAAATATAATATATTTTAATTTTTATAAAAAATAATAATTATTATAATATATATATATATATAATATATATAATCAATTTTTCTTTTCCCCCGTGACTACACATTTCTCCCCCCACCATATTTTTCTTCCCATATGTGGGCCCCACCCCACATGTCACTTTCACACACAAATATTATATATATATATATATATATATATATATATATATACTGAATAATCTTCTACCGAATTTTGAAAAATAGGTAATTGGGGGTCCATAAAATAAGAAAATTTACATCAAATACTTCATAAAAATCCCCTCAATATATTTTAACAACATTTATTCATCATTATTATAACTCGTAATATTAACAACCAGATCGTTCCTAGGAAAGAGGGGGCTTCTGATAAGGATTTTTCCCTAGTGGCGCATAATTAGGTGACCAAACCCTTTTCCTCGACAGAACTGTCTAGACATTGTTAATTATGCAAATAATAATATGAATAACTTGTTATCTCAATTATTGATTTAATAATATAAAATATTGTGTAGATGATACTGAGACAATAATAGAATCAATAATGTGAGATACTATGCAGCAATTACTGTAGCAATAATTGAATAAAAATGAGTGACTTTTCACGTAAGCATCAATAATCAATACCGTGTGCTACTATGCAACCACGCGTATTACTATACTTCTCATCACCGGGTATTTCAACAGTTAACGGTAAAACTTTCGCCGTTATTTTTATAAAAAGATATTTATGTCGTTTTCTCATTCCGACAATAATTTTGTTGTGTGGTCTACCAATGATTGTGTCGTTGTACGGATATTTCCTGTTAAAACAAATATTCCCCGACCAAACGAATATTTTATAACAACTTGCTTACTTTGCAAAATTTATAAATATTACCCACAACTATAACATTATAACAAATTCACACCTTAATATTTAAAAATGATATTTTGAGAAATATTGATCTTTATTCATAAAAGTTGGGGCCTTACAACCTCCCCTTCTTATGAAATTTTGTCCTCGAAATTAGTGTACGTACCTGGTATGACGAAGAGGTGAGGATACTTTGATTTAATTTCAGATTCTAACTCCCAGGTCATTTCTTCAATATCGTGGTTTCTCCACAAAACTTTGACTTGAGGTATAACCTTGGAGCGTAGAATATGTTCCTTCTTATCCAAGATTTTAATAGGTACCTCTTCATACGTTAAATCTTCCGCTATCTCGTCTAGTTCTAACTCAATAATGAGGTTCGGGTCTTTCACATATTTACGTAACATAGATATGTGAAAAACGTTATGAACACGAGACATATTTGGAGGTAAGGCGAGTCTATAGGCCACAGTTCCTACTCGATCGAGGATTTCAAATGGGCCAATGAATCAAGGATTGAGATTTCTCCTCTTTCGAAATCTTGTAACTCCTTTCCATAGAGCAACACGTAACAATACATGTTCTCCAACATTGAATTCCACGTCCTTTCGATGAAGATCAGCATAACTCTTTTGTCGATTTTGTAAGGTTTTTATACGTTGTCGGATCATTTGAATCTTTTCTGTTGTCATGCGTACCAATTCCGGTCCCAACAATGTTGCTTCACCCACCTCATCCAAACATACTAGAGAACGAAACTTTCTTCCATACAACGCCTCAAATGGAGCTATGCCGATACTTGCTTGATAACTATTATTGTAGGAGAATTCCACCAATGGCAAGAACTTGTCCTAACTTCCTTTGAAGTCAAGGACACAGAGTCTTAATAAATCTCCAAGAGTTTGTGAAACAACCCGGGTCAAATCCCGAGTCCGGAACAAATCTTGGATCAAATTCCAAGTCCGAATCGAATCAAATCCATCACAATAAAGCCTCAAACTACTGGCCCAATAGTATCTTCTTGGGTCATCTTAGCCCACCACAGGCTCCCAAAAGGTCATAACTTGAAGGTACTATTGGTAGTAACTTATTTCCTTATATACAGACAAATTTTCTCCCTATCTGTCGATGTGGGACTGGGGTGTTACAATTTGAATAGTCCTCTCCGACTGCCCGTCCGTTTGAGGATGATATGCCGAACTATATCGTAAATCCGTGCCCATAGCTTTTTGCAAACTAACCCAAAATCATGAAGTGAATCTTGGATCTCAATCAGAAACTATGGATACTGGCATACTATGCAGTCTTACAATCTCATTTATGTATATACGAGCAAGACGTTCAAGTGAATACGTTTCTCGTATAGTTAAGAAATGAGTAGACTTGGTTAATCTATTAACAATGACCCAAATTGCATCTATGCCTTGAGAAACTTTGGGAAGAACAGTAACGAAATCCATGGTAATGTGCTCCCACTTCCATTCTGGAATTTCAAGTGGTTGCAATGGACCTTTTGACACTTGATGCTCCGCCTTGACACGTTGACAAGTTAGACACCTTGATATAAACTCCGCAATCTCTCTCTTCATATTGCTCCACCAAAATGTATGTCGAAGATCACGATACATTTTGGTACTCCCAGGATGGATTGCAAACGGTGTGTTGTGCGCCTCCATCATAATTTTATACTTTAAATTAGGGTCGTTAGGAACACAAAGTCCGGAGTTGACTTAAATTATTCCTTCTTTATCGATTCTTGCTTCCGGAATAACATCTTCTTGTACTTTCCTCTTCATACACATCAGTTCCAGGTTTATCGATTAAAATCGGTTCTACTTGTATATTTTCCATCATCACGTGGGTCCATGGAGTCTTTAACTCTATCTCCATCCTTTGTAAGTCATATAAAATGGGCCTTTGCGTTGACAATAACACACTAGTACCTGCATATGATCTTCTACTCAATGCGTCAGCTACCACGTTCACTTTTCTAGGATGATATTGAATGGTATGATCGTAATCTTTCAACAGCTCGAGCCAACTTCGTTGTCGCATGTTGAGTTCCATTTGGGTGAAGAAATATTTGAGGCTTTTATGATCTGTATATATCTCCACTTTCTCTCCATACAGGTAGTGTCTCCAGATTTTCAACGCGAAAATGACTGTTGCCAACTTCAGATCATGAGTAGGATAATTCCTCTCATATTCTTTGAGTTGTCGCGAGGTATAGGCTATGACTTTCCCATGTTGCATGAGAACACATCCTAACCCTTTGCAAGCATCATCAGAGATTACAAATTCATCCGAACCGGATGGTATTGTCGAGCAGTGCCGAAATAAGTCTCCCATTAAGCTCTTGGAAACTCTTTCGCATGATCCCTCGCTCCATACAATTTTGTATCTTTACGAGTTAAATGAGTTAGCGGAGTAGCGATTCGAGAAAATCCTTCTACGAATCTCCGATAATAACCAAATTTAAGCCCGAATGCTACGTACTTGACCCGCAAACTTGGTTGCTCAACTTTGTATTTCTTCAATTTTCATCGGGTCAACAGATTCTTAATGTTTTGACACCACGTGCCCAAGGAATGCAACTTCCTCAAGCCAGAACTCACATTTCTTCAACTTGGCATATAGCTTGTTATCACGAAGCCTTTGAAGTACCAACTTCAAATGGTGCTCATGATCTTCACGGCTTTTGGAATAGATGATGATGTCATCAATAAAGACAACAACGAACTGATCCGAATATTCCTTGAACACATGGTTCATTATATCCATGAAAGCAGCAGGAGCATTTGTCAATCCAAAAGACATGAGTAAGAATTCATAATTTCCGTACCGAGTTCTGAAGGCAGTCTTCAGAATATCCTCAGTTTTAATCTTCAGTTGATGATATCCAGAACGAAGATCGATCTTTAAAAAAATTTGTGCTCCTTGCAACTGGTCGAATATGTCATCAATGCGAGGTAACAAATACCTATTCTTGACGGTGACATGGTTCAATTCCCGATAGTCAATACAAAGTCGCATACTCCCGTCTTTCTTCTTTACGAATAAAATAGGAGCACCCCAAAGAGATGTACTAAGACGAATGAAATCGATGTCTAACAACTCCTGTAGTTGGACCTTTAACTCTTGAAGTTCAATAGGAGCCATTCGATATGGGGTTTTAGAAATGGGTTTTGTACTAGGTTTAAGGTCAATAAAGAATTCAACTTCACGTTCTGGGGGTAGACCGGGAAGTTCTTCAGGAAATACGTCAATTAACAACAGAAATATTATTCAAATCTGATGTATTTTTGTTCAAGTCCATGATATGGGCTAAGAAAGATTGACATCCGGTTTTCAATAAACGAATGGATTTATGGCTTGATATAACAGTGATTGATTTTAGTGGTTTAGTTGCTTGAATTCGCATAACAGGTTGGTTAGGAATATGAAAACTAACAACATTACGAAAATAATCAATTTGGACATGATGAGTAGTTAACCAATCAATCCCTAAAATCACATCAAATGCAAGTATCTCTTAAGAGATAAGATCAACAGGTAATGTGATGGTGCCAACTTGGATTAAGCAAGATTTATAAACAGTGGATGTAATGAAAGTTTCTCCTAACGGAGTCTCAACAGATAAGTCAAAGTCTAATTTCTCCGGAGTCAAGTTCAAACGTTGAACACAAGCAGGAGAGATAAAAGAATGGGTAAAACCGGTATCTAGTAAGGTATAAACTTCACAAGAGTTTATGATTAGCTTACCCGTGATCACCTTGTTAGGGTTCCTCGCATTTTGGCCAGTCACGACAAACACTCTTCCATGAACATCTGACTTTGACTTGTCCAGGACAGCCTTTGGAGTCACCATCCCTGTGACGCCCCCAAAATAGTTATACATCACCCATTCTTAGTCGCCAAATACATGGTACATAATACAAATAAAAACTTAATTATACAACTGTCGTGTAAGATACGAAAAAACATAGGCTGTTAGTTTTAATATAAATATTGTCATCTAGACAATATCCACACTCAATCGAGTCCTCATTACATTTATTGTCACACTATTTTATAGAATAGTGAGGACTACTATGACACCATCTCAGAGCATCACTGCATTCCCCGACTAGTCTTGGCTATGTTCTCATTTCCTGAAGAGAACAATGAAAGCAAAAGGGTGAGCTTAACTAGCCCAGTAAGAAATATTATGACTAAGATAATGCAGAATAAATTATCCTTAGCCTTCAACAGTATAACAACTGATAGAATATAATAGACAACAAGTTTTACATCAACAACTGCAGCGGAATAAGCAATCCATTAGAAGAGTCAAGTAGAGCATAAAATCTACTATCTTTTATGATTTAAAAAGTTCTTCAACAATTTTATCGCTGAGACTCAGCTTAATAAATAATCCACATCATCGAATCATCCCTGCACCACGACCAATGATATTCATGTAATCATCAATGGTCATGATTATACAGAATAATCCCTAGTCATAATCATACCAACAACTGTCCATCAATGCACTACAGGCCAATGAGGACTTTTACCACATTATCTGTAACATTACGGGTCATGATTATACCGAATGATCCCTAATCATAATCATACCAACCAACAGTCCATCTATGCACGTAAGCCAAAGATGACTTTCATCACAATATAAGCATGAGGATGATGACACTGATAAAGCATTAATCAAATGAAATCAAGGATAAATATTAAAGACTTTAAATTTATCAATAGTTTAAAAATATCCAAATTTTCAACATGACACTGCTTTGTAGAGTAAAATTCAAGAATAATATTCATGTATCAAAAATAACTTGAACAGAAAAGAAATATATTTTTCGGGTGAATAATACCCCATGAATAGTACCCTTTGAATAGTACTTCAGGAATAGTAACTCGTGAATAGTATCCCGACATGAAAAGTTGCCCAAATACCCGAGTGAATAATACTAATATGAATAGTAACCAGGTGAATAGTAACCCATGAATAGTAACTCGTGAATAGTACTCCGGCTTGAAAAGTGCCCCGAATACCCGAGTGAATAATATTTGAGTGAATAGTAATGGGGTGAATAGTACCCATAAATAGTAACTCATAAATAGTATTCCAGCATGAAAAGATCAATAATTATCAAGAAAGCTCAGAATAATATCTCCATGAAAAGATACTGGATGAAGCGCAAATATCAATGATATTCTACTAATTTCACGGAGTATAGAAGCAATATTTTAACACAATGAGTGTATAATCAGGAATACGAGATGAAATAATATTACTCATATACTATAGAGTATGGAAGAAAATATTATTCTTTATGAATACTGAACAAAAACAATATCCCTTACAACTGGTGAACGAAAATAATATTCCAATGAATATTTAACGAAGATAATATTCCAACGAATATTTAACGAAGATAATATTCCTACGAATATTGAACGAAGATAATATTCATACGAATACGAAAAATAATATCCATTCAGAATATGAAATAAATAATACCCCTTACCTCAGAAGAAGACTGGATACTGGAATAGTGAAATAGCAGACTTCACTTTTTCTCTCTCTCTAAAGCTTCTCTCTCTATAGCTTATCTCTCTATAAATGCTCTTGTGTGACTTACTGAATTGGTGAGAATGAAAGAAGAATGAGCTTCTATTTATAGGAAAATATAGTTTTGATAATTGCACATTTTGGGGCTCGAAATATTACAATATAATACCTTTATCTTTTCCTTCATTTTTAATTTAGTCATGCAAGTATTATCAAACTTGCACCACCTCCCATAATAGTATAACATGTGAATCAATAGTACAATCATGTGAATCAATAGTTCTATACATGTGAAAAACATAATTACAGTATAGTACCTTCATCTATGCCTCCATTTTTAATTTAGTCATGCAAGTATTATAAATCTTGAACCACCTCCCCTAATAGTACATGCATGTGAATCAATAGTACATACATGTGAACACATAGTTATAAGCATGTGAATTAATAGCAATTAATTATTCATTTATCCGATTGGTCAATATAACCTCCAGACATCAATTATTATTGAAATAAATGTCGATTTTCACTAACACTAATAATCCCAACACAATGAAACTATCAATTTCATCTTTAATCAACACGAACTTATTCATCATTAATATTATAACTCAGAATATTTAACAACCAGGTCGTTCCCAGGAAAGATGGGGATTTCCGATAAGAATTTCTCCCTATTGGCGCACAATTAGATTATCTAACCTCTCATTGACAGAACTTCTAAACATTGTCAATATTGCAAATAATAATATGAATAACTTTGTCGTCTCAATTATTGATTTAATAATATAACATATTATTCAAATGATACTGTGACAATAATTGAATAAATAATATGAGAAATATGATGCATCAATTACTATAGCAATAATTGAGTATAACTGAGTGACTTCTTATGTAAGCATCAATAATCAATACCGTGTGCTACTATGCATACATGCGTATTACTGTACTTTTACTACCGGGCAGTTCAACAGTTTTAACGGTAACACTTTCACCGTTATTTTTATAAAATGACAATTCTATCGTTTTCTAACTACGACAATACTTCTGTTATGGGGTCCACCAATGATTGTGTCATCGTACGAATATTTCCTGTTAAAATGAATATTCCCCGACCAATCGAATATTTTATGAAAACTTGCTTACTTTGTAAAATTTTCAAATTTCACCCTTAACTTTAACCTTTTATCAATTTAACCATTTACGAAATAAAATAATAATTATAAGAAAATTGAATACTTTCATTTCATACAATTCGGGGTCTTACAATCCCCGCTGGACTTGGTTTCACTACAATATAATCTCGAGCTATATGAACTTCCTTTCCACAATTATAACACACCTTAATTTGTTGTGGGCATTTTGGGCTGATGTGTCCCTCTTTCCCAAATTTATAATATACGATCGGTGGTCATTCTCCTCCCCTAGAAACAGTTGATGTTGGTTCTGACGTCTTCACGTTGTCATTGTTGTACCTTCTCGTTTTGAAATCACCCCGACTCGCTTTTTCTACTATCATGGCCACGATTACCACCAGAGTAGTTATCGCTTTTGTCTGGATATTTTCCTCCCCGCTGGTTATCATTGCCTCGATGACTGCTGCCATCGGTATGACCCTGGTTGTGGTCCCTTAGTTGAACATAATCATTATCTCGTTCTAATAATTGAGCCTTGTTGACAACATCTGAATATAGAGAAAATTTGTGAGAAATGAGGTATTGACGAATTTCGGGTTTCAGACCTCTCAGAAACATCCGCGTCATACATTCCTCATTCTCTACCAAATGAGGTGCAAACCTGGATAACTCCGCAAACTTAGCCTCGTACTAGGACACAGTCATATTGTTATGTTCTAGTCTGATAAACTCTACCTCCTTCATATGACGAATACTTTCAGGAAAGTACTTATCATTGAACAGTTTCTGAAATGTTTCCTAAGACATATTGAGTGCGGCTGGCTGGGTACGCTTCACAGATTCCCACCAGTAATCTGCCTCACCACGAAACATAAAGGTGGCGAATGGAATCTTATGTTCCTCCGTACATCCCAAGACATCAAATATCTTGGTAATTTACTTAACCCACGTTTTCGCCTTAATCGGATCCGACTTTCTCAAAAACTCTGGTGGTCCCAACTCTTTGAACTGTTTGGCTGTGAAAAGCCGCGCATTGCTATCATTTCCACCCGTATTTTGTACACGAGTCTCCCTCTTTTGATTTTGCATGAACTACAAAAAGCTTCTAAACATCTCATCATTCATCCGACTTTCTGTTGCACGTTCTCCTGGTTGGTGATTAAAGGTGTCTCCACGGTCTCATTCACTCCATTGTTTACTTTTTCAGCTGCCATTCTCAAATGCTGCCACAAAATAAGGGTTAATTAAAGAAATTTACATGCTATATAATATCCCTATATTCTGACCGACCAAACAAATAAGCTTAGGTAGGACACACTAGCGAAGGATTTACTCGTCTCTCCCCTCCTAGTTCTATTCCTCGATCTCCGTCAGAGACCATATCCTTAAGCTCTGATACCAACTGTGAAGCCCCCAAAATAGGTATACATCTCCCATTCCGAGTTGCCAAATACATGGTACAGAAAACAACTACAACTTCATTATTACAATTGTCGTGCAAAATACAATAACACATATGCTGTGAGTTTAAATACAAATATTATCTTCTAGACAATATCCAAACTTAAATAAGTCCTCATTACAATTATTGATACACTAATTTACAAAACAGTGAAGACTGCTAAAATAAATAACTTGAAACATTACTCCACACCCCGACTAGTTCCCGCTATATTCTCGCCTCCTGAGAAGAAAAATGGAACAAAAAGGAAAAGGGTGAGCTCAACTAGCCCAGTAAAGAATATTATGACTAAGATAATGTAGAACAAATTATTGTTAGCCTTCAATAAATCAGATAAAATATAATGGACAACAAGTTTTAGATCAATATTCGTAGCGGAAATAACCATTCATTAGAAGAGTTAAGTAGAGAATGAAGTTTACTATCTTCTATGATTTAAAAGTCCATCATCAATATTTTATTCCTGTAACATCAATCAATATAAATCTTGAACCAAATATTTATCTTTGCTTTACGGGCCAAAGATATTCATTTGTATCACCAGTTGGTCATGTTCGTCTCAACACCTGTTCATCTTTGCACCACGACCAAAGATATTCATCAGGTAATCATTCATCTTTGCACTACATGCCAAAGATATTCAGTTATATCATCATTTAGGACTGAGGATGATGAAAAATATATTAAAGAAAACGAATCTAGTGAGATAAAAGGACAAATATTAGGGATTCGTACTTCGATTTATCCAAGTTCAAAAATACTCCATAATAATTAATTATGGAGCAAAATTCAAGAATGAAGATCAAAACATGGATACAATCAAAGATAGTAACCATAATAGACAACTTGGACAAAAAAAAGAAAATTCAATTTTTCTGTGAATAGTGTCGTATTCGTGAATAGTGTCGTATACGTGAATAATGCCATATACGTGAATAGTAACCCCGACACAAAAAGGTTAAAATTTTACAAGAAAAATCATACTTCATGAATAGTACTCGTGAATAATACCGTATTCGTGAATAGTACCATATACATGAATAGTGTCGTATACATGAATAGTAACTTCGACATGAAAAGGTAAAAATTTCATAATAAAATTCATTCCAATATTTCGGTATAATGATATTGAAAGAAATAACATCATTTATGAATAATATAACATCCCTTACCTCAAAAGAATAATACTTCTAACTTAAATATCGGATATAATGTTGAAGAAAATTTGCAATGCTTATCAACTCTCAAAGTATCTAAATACTCACAAAAATATGCTCGATATTATAGAGAAAGAAAATTTCTGATTTTGGTGTGATTTTCAATTCTAACTAAGCGTCCTATTTATAGGAGAATGGAAGGGGTACTATTTGAATAAATCACGGGTGCACAATTTTTTGAAAATCACGGACGCCAAACTTTCTGAATAATTCGATTTTCTTACTATGCAAACACTATACATCATAAAATATAATATATTCTATTTTTCATAAAAAATAAAATTTATTATAATATATATATGTAATATATACATATAATCAGTTTTTCTTTCCCCCCGTGTCTATAAATTTCTCCCCCCCACACATTTTTCTTTCCACATGTGGGCCCCACCCCACATGTCACTTTCATACACAATATATATATATATATATATATATATATATATATATATATCCTGAATAATCTTCTACCGATTATTTTGAAAAATGGGTAATTGGGGGTCCATAAAATAAGAAAATTTACATCAAATACTTCATAAAAATCCCCTCAATATATTTTAACAACATTTATTCATCATTATTATAACTCACAATATTAACAACCAGATCGTTCCCAAGAAAGAGGGGGCTTTCCGATAAGGATTTCTCCCTATTGACATGCAATAAGGTGACCAAACCTCTTTCCTCGATAGAACTTTCTAGACATTGTTAATTATGCAAATAATAATATGAATAACTTGTCATCTCAATTATTGATTTAATAATATAAAATATTGTGCAGATGATACTGAGACAATAATAAAATCAATAATGTTAGATACTGTGCATCAATTACTGTAGCAATAATTGAATAAAACTGAGCGACTTCTCACGTAAGCATCAATAATCAATACCGTGTGCTACTATACAACCACGCGTATTACTGTAATTCTCATCACCGAGTATTTTAACAGTTAACGATAAAACTTTCGCCGTTATTTTTATAAAAAGATATTTATGTCGTTTTCTCATTTCGACAATAATTTTGTAGTGGGGTCCACCAATGATTGTGCCGTCGTACGAATATTCCCTGTTAAAATGAATATTCCCCGACCAAACGAATATTTTATAACAACTTACTTACTTTGCAAAATTTATAAATATTACCCATAACTATAACATTATAACAAATTCACACCTTAATATTCAAAAATGATATTTCGAGAAAAATTAATCTTTATTCATAAAAGTTGGGGTCTTACATCCAAACCGGATTTAAAAATTTAAGTTATCTATCGAAAATATTTATATAAATATCAATTAGGAAACTATAAATTTTGTCAGTACTTAGACACGGAGACTATGGATATATTCCTCTTAAGTGAAGGAATCAGACTGCACGATTTTTCAAAGTCCTAAGTGGCTTTATTTATAATCATTCACATAATAGAAAAAAATATTTATTATATATTCTTTGAGTTAAACAAATATATTTGTTATATCAAGTATTGTTTAAATGATTCATTCACTATACTTGATAATTATTGTTTAACTGATTCATTCATTATACTTGATAATTATAGTTTAACTGATTCATTCATAACTGATTTATTTACTATATTTAATATCAGTCGTCACAAGTATTTGATCATAAATTCATTTATTCATAAAATACTTGTTGCATAATATAAAAGTTATTTAAACTTTTATATCACTAACTCAAGTGAATATATCTGCTTAAAAAGAAGCATATTTAATTCAAAACTTAATAACTTATGTAACGACCCCAAAATTCATACAATTTAATTCTCGACTTCGGTCGTTAATAATACATTCAACCTCTAATTTTACATCATTAAACGATAATACAACCATTGAAATTTGCGGAATAATTAAAATTTTCTATTACAAACTATCCTCGTTCCCAAAACCTTCAACCTTTACATCTAAATATCTCTGAATCATTTTAATACTACAATAGTTTACATTCGCAAAACAATATTACAATTCAACATTAATACATTATTCGAAACATTAGACATGGTTTACAAGAATAACAACTTAGCTAGGATATTAAATCTTCATATATCACTTTTGATCCATAACAATCAAGTAGCACATAGCGTTACCTTCAATTCTTGAATCTGCAAAAATAGTTATTTGCAAGAATGAGCTCGACACCTCAGCAAAATCTAATAGTTTTTATGCATCACGTAGCACATAATAACATGCTCAACATACAAGAATAATCATAAACAAACATAGCATACATGTTGTAGTTCACATAACAACTATAAAGATTGAGTTCTTTACTCAATCAACATTCATAGTTCAATCATCATAGTATATAGATTGAGTTTCACATTTCATACTTTTGATATATACAATACATCATATTCTAAAATTTTAAAGCAGTTCATCATCAAGTTCACATAACAAAAAGGAACTGAAAGACTTGCCTTTACCGACGTTTTACCAACACGCTAATACTTTGCATCCTTGCACAACCCACATTGTATGTGAGATTGATAATAAATAAAATCAATACTTAATCTCATGGTCAAATTTATTCTAAGACCTTACTTTATCTTATTATCCTTTATAATGTCTTTATAGACATCTAACTATTTTATATGCAACTCAGTTTTATTTTTCATTTTCATCACCACACATGCTAGACTATCACACTTGTAGTTTAATGTGCGTATATCACACCATTTTATTATACCACTTTGGTTTCAAAAATGCATATTCAACACATTGTTTACATGTTTAATTTTCCTTCATAAATCAAAAATTACCCTTTTTGATTTCTTTCCATTATTATTCTTGTATTATCATCTTTTTCATACTTAGATATCCAATATTAGCCATTAGTTAGACACTTTGTATACCAAAGTTTAGAAAACACTATTACTCTTAGGCATTTTATCGAGCACGTTATGTGCACACATTAACTTATCTCAACTCTTGATCTTAAATGGTTAATTATGCATAGAATATGATAACACATATCTATACCCATTACATATGTCAAACCATATTTTTAATCATCAAAATATATCATCACCCAAAATCTTAATTCAAACAGAATTATAAAACTCATCTTCACAATTTCTTTAACAAAACGTTGTTTTCGTTTTTAACGTAACTCGTTCGTTACATGTTCATTTTTGTTCCTTCTTATATAGAATTAACCCTTACTCAGTGTACTATAACCTCATCTAGGCCTTAAAGTCATACCCTTATCCATCTAAACCAGATTCTGTAATTCATCAACTAGTCTAGAAAATTTCATTTTCTGGACATCCTTACTAAACAATTTATTTCGGACATGATCCGGTCCATAAAATGGCTCAATCACGTTAGTCTAGCTAGTAAACGTCCATATCTAAAACGTTTCAGTTTTAAGTTTCTTCAGATTCAAAACACACGAATTTATATGAAGTTTTCAAAGTTAGAAAACCGTAATGAGCTTTTGATTTTACGGATGATTATTTTCCCTTTGTACCAGCCTTACTAAAATAGACATTGCAAGAAATCTACAAAGAGTTTTCATGTGATTCCACTTTTAGAATATAGCTTACTTCCATATCTTCGATTTGATATAAGGCTCACTTTCTAACTCATTATACCCAAAGAGGTATGAATTTCACAAGATATGTCCACAATTACAAAAAACCTACGAATTTTGTTCTTCAAATTTTCTTTTCATTTCATTTTATTTCTTGAATCCTCTTGTTTGATTCTTGATAATCCAAGATTAAACCAATACAAACAGATTCAGCATGATCTACTACCCTAGAACATAAATCTACCCAAAAAAATCAAGGATTAAATAAGAGTTTAGAAGTTACCTTCTTCTAGCTTTTTTTTTTCTTCTTCTTCTTCTTCTAGCTCATCTCAATTCCTCTAGTTCTCTCTATCTCTCTCAATTTCTCAATACGACTTCTACATAACAATTATCTACATTATGAAGAACATAAAAATATAATTAAAACAAGGAATTTAGATTATAACTTTATTAGTATGAATTTAAGAGAGAGATGGAGATGATGATGATGGGGCTTGTTTTGTCTTCTCAAAGATTTCCCTTCTTCTTCTTCTTCTTCTTCTTCTTCTTCTTCTTCTTCTCCAATAACTCTCTCTAACTCTCTTCTTCTTTCTTTGGTTTGTTTTCTAAAACTAACATGCTAACTTGTAGTATATACATATAATATACAATACTAGTAATATATAATATATGTAACTCCTAGTAATTATTAGATATACTAATTACTAGTTAATACATAGGTTACACCAATTTGAACTTGAAAAGCCTAAGACCATGTTTGGCAAATACTCATTATTTTAATTAATCAATAGCTTAACATCAATCAATCTCATCAAATTGTCACAGAATTATATTTACTTGTTAATTATAATTTTGTGTAACAATCATCACATAACTTATCTAATTTAATTATCTCAATTAAATAGAACTATAACATAAAATTATTATATTAATTAAATTAAATACTAAATATTCATTTAATTAATTTGCTACACTTAATTACATTACTCTATAATCAAAACAAAATTTATTTATTTAACTCAATAAATAATTTAATTAAAATTTATATATATTAAAATTAATATATAACATTCTCTTCACATCAATTCACATATTCTACAATATATGACATACACATACTCACACCCAACATATCTCATAAATAATATTTTTATTTATAAAATTCTCATTTATAATTTTTAAAAATCTGGGATGTCACAACTTATCTGCTTACTCAGAAGCATTTTAACTCTAAATATAAAAGTTCTTTAAATTTTTATATTTGAAATTAAAGTTATATCTTTAATCCATTGAAACATATTCTTTATTATAAAGAATACATATAATTCTTTATAAATTTTCATTAAACTATATATTTATTTATACAAAAGCATTTTTGAGCTAAAGCTAAAATTGATCTATTTGCTTAATCAAGAAGCATATTTACAAAAATATAAACGTTATATAAACTTTTATAATCGTGTATAAATTTACATCTACTTATTCAAGAAGCACTTTTCACATAAAATATAAAAGTTATTTAAACTTTTATAACAATGCATAATTTATGTATTTGTTTACATAGAAGCATTATTTGATCAAATCATAAATTACTATCTACCTACAAAGAAACATATTTTCTCAAGTATAAAAGTCTTTGAACTTTTATAAATATATCTGCTATTTAACCGATATCTGCTTATTTGAGAAGTCTTAAATATAAAAGTTATTTAAACTTTTATATATCTGTACTAAATTATATCTGCTTATTTTAGAAGCAAAATTCTGTTAAATACTTTGTAAAAAGGAAAAAGGGTAGAGTTAGTTTATTTTATGTACATGTGAAAAAGACAAGTAATTCTTTGACCAAGCCTAGAGTCTTAGAGAGGTCAGCTCAGAGTTGGGTCTTTAGTGAACTTGTGAGGTGAGGAAGAGGCTGTTGTTTTAAGACCAGATCATAAAATAGAACTGAATTCAAAAGAAGTACAACTAAACTTGAGGAGGGAACTGAGAGTTTACTGTCCAAGATAGATTAGTTGAGAATAGTTGAAAGTTTATCTGTAAAACTTTGTAAATGCTTTTCCACTTGTTGAAAGAGTTTTTATTACTGGAAGTAATAGGATCTCAAGTCCTGGAGAGGAGCTTGAGAATTAGACGTATCAACATACCCGTGATGTATGTTGTGAATCATAAAAATCTATGTGCATTGTGTGATTGAATTCTTATTGTCTTGCATATTAATTTCTAACACTGCAAATTAATTACTTCAAAAACCAAAAAGGCCTAAAATAATTTTTTAATATGTAATAATCTATTCAACCCCCCATTCTAGATTATTATTGGAATTTCATTGTAGAATAATAAGTCACCATTATGATTTTTAGTTTTAAAAATTAACTAATGTTTAATCACAATATATAAGTCATAATTATTTTTAACATTAATTAACTAAATTTTTTCTATATTAGTGAGTGAGTAAAGTAAAATTCTAAACATGTTTTTAAAGTTAAAATTTATTTTATGACTAAGTAACTATGGAATAAAATTATTGTAGAATAATAAGTTAACATTAAAGTTTATAGGACCATAAAAAGAATTTTGGTTCTCTAACATTAACTATTAATTATTAATTTCAAAACTTAACTTAATAATTGCATATAATTTACTTTTATTTTATTATTTATTATTAAAATCTTATAATTTTACGCTATGATCGTATTCTTTTGGGGTTGGAAGACAATTACAGAAATCAACCAAAATTTTCATGGAACATATATAAATGAGTCCTATTAAGTTTGAGTTTTATTAATAGTTATTTAGATTGTTTTAAAATAAATTTAGAGAGACCGTAAAAAGTGTTTTAGTTGTAGTTAAATTCTAAGCACATACCAAAAACCAAAAGGTCAAGTGTGAAACATGTAAGACCCCGAATTTTATGAAATAAAAGTATTCAATTTTTCTTATATTTACTATTTAGTAAATGGTTAAATTGATAAAAGTTAAAGTTAAGGGTGATATATGAATTTATTTTTCAAAATACGCAAGTGGTTATAAAATATTCATTGTTGTCGGGGAATATTCGTTTAGTCGTGGAATATTCTTTACGTTTGGGGAATATTAAATTTACAGTACGTTAAACCATTTGTGGGCCCCATAATGTAAATAACAAATCGGATGAAGAAAATGACAAATTTGAGTTTTTATAAATAACGACGTAGTTATTACTGAATTAACAACATTGGAATACGGTGGTTAAAATATATAATACTGGCGTAGTTGCATGAAGCACACCAGTATTGCACATTATTTTTTCAATTATTGATTCTTACATTGAGAAGGCACTACTAATAATTGTTACGATAATTCTTGTTCAATATTTTATTTTATTGAATCAATAATTGTCTGCGTTGATATTTTATATTATTGTTGTTTCAATAATTGTCATTTGACAAAGTATCTCCATTATCGGATCAATAATTCATATTATTTGAATAATATTATTAGATAACATTATTGGCAATGTCTAGAAAGTTCTGTCAATGAGAGGTTTGGTCACCTAATTGCGCGCCAGTAAGGAGAAATCCTTATCGAAAAGCCCCCTCTTTCCTGGGAACTGCCTGGTTGTCATTATTGTGATTCTGTAATATTATTTGTGAATAATTAATTATTAATTTATATGATAATGAAATATTTATTTGATGTGGATATAAATGATGGATTTATTTATGTGGTTATAAATGAAGGAATTAATGTTGAGGTATTTTATCAGTATTTTGTCGGATTGGAGGTATTAAAAGATCAAATCAGTGTTCTTACAGCTTTATTGTGAGTTATAATTTTTAATCTGACCGTTGGATCGTTGTGATTTTTGGATATGTTATATATATATAAGTTGAGTATATGTTCACAAATTTTGGGGTTGTCACAAAACACGTGTTTATTTTTCAAATAGCATAGTTTTTAATATCTTATTCATTTTATATTTAATGATTATGAAATGTTTTTTTTAAAACAATGTTTACAAACTTTGATAAAAAAATATATGATTAATGAGCTAAAAGAGTTTTATAAATAATAAAATTGTTCATAAAAAATAATATAATATTAATTATAGTAAACAATTGTATGTGGGTTTGTTTTTATTTAGTTTTTAAGCAAATATTGCAAAAATTATTATACGAATAGTAAGTTAATTTTTGGAATTCAATAATTTTAATAAGCATCGTATATAAAACAAATAAAATATTAAAAATAATGTTATTTATAAAATAAACATGTGTTTTGTCTTCTTTAAAAAAAACTAAAATACGTACTAATCACTCATAAAACACTATCATTACGTCTCTTTATAAGTTAATATCTTTAGAAGCTATATTATAATAATTTTGCCATACTTTTATGTTATAAACACTAATTAAAATTGCTCCAAAATAATAAGTTATTCAAAAGTTTTTCAGGATCATGAATAGTGTTTTGGTTCTAATGAAATTATAGGTTTAAAAAGTGTTTTGGTAGTAGTTAATAAAATAAAATTAGGAAGAGAATATGATATACCATTGTTAAACATATAATCAGTACTAATTATATATTTAACAATGATTCGTATGCGTTTTAATTTAGACTCTTGAGAATCAATATTATTAAATGACTTCTGTAAGAAATAAAATTATTATAAAATAATAAGTTACTCTAAGATCATAAGTAGTATTGTGAATTTTAGGTTTAAAAAGTGTTTTCGTATTAGTTAATAAAATAAAATCAGGAAGCTTTAAAAAGTGTTTTAGTAGCAGTTAAATTCTAATCTCATATCAAAGAATTGTTAGGAAAAATGAGTTGTACACCAGAATTAAAATGTAGGAAATTAATATGTCAAGAATAGTACTTTGTACTATGTCCTTAAGATAATTATGCATTCCTTATTGGTGCTTAGAGTTAGCGACACTTGTCTCCTAAGATAAAATGACGTGTGTTATAGCATCACAACAAATAACATAAAAAAAATATATATATGCTCTGAACTCTCTCTTATATACTATGAATATGAGTGAAGAAATGATGAAGAATGAATTGAATGAATGAATTTTTGAATGCTCCAAAAGGCTGACTTCACAAGATATTTATAGGGGGCTTTATGTGACCCTTCATGTTGGACATATCCCTTTGAAATGGTTTGGATGCATATGAAAAGGCTTGAGACACCTTATGGAAAGGCATGGTTGAACAGGTGTTAGCGAAACCAAACAAGTTAGGCGTGCACGCACGTTGGAGCGCTTTAGAGTGCCGCATCTCTAACTTTAGTGTCGCAGCTCTGGTGTCAAGTGCCACGACGCTTGACATTCTGAACTTCACTTCTTGCTTGCTTCAAATATTAATAAATAAAAAGTAAGGAACTAAACAAAACAATTTTACCCAAAAAGAATATTTATAATAACCTAGACCCAGACCCACAACCCAAGACCCCGAGCCTGGCTCGATCGGTCGATCGTCAGTAGCGGCGTGTGCGTGTGTGGTCAAACCAAATCTTGGCTTGGTCCTCTTCCTCTCATAAAAGTGGGGTGCCCTTTGGGGCCCAAATCCAAGAGCAATGTAATTGTATATTTACTCACTTAATGTTAAGTTCTTGGTCGATGTGAGACTATCTTCCCACAAATATTTATTAACATTTTCAAGGGTGATCTTTGGGAGTAAATTTCTTATTCATTACCCCATGGATTTGAGCTTCCAAATACTTGTTTTTAATCTACTCATGGATTAAAACACATTGATATATGAATTAATGCCAAATGATTAATGGTACCCATTTTAATTTAAGCTCAAATTCTAACAATCCCCCACATGAATGAAATTGACTGCCAGCCTTATATGCAAATGTTATGCAGACTCTGAGAGAGAGAGACAAAATTGGAAATCATATATATAGAGAAAGGTGGCTTATGGCTTTGAACCGTCCCTTGTGAACGACTATCGTGTTTATTAGTTGTTCAGTGAACGTGATGTCTTGAACTATCTAACAATTTGTGTAAATCGAGACAATAGAAATTCACACATAATCCTTCTAGACATTGTTTAGTTCTCATGATTTTGTTCATTTTATTCCCGAACATTCATGTATTTATGAGTGCTTTAGAGGAGTATAACCTTATCATTCTCATAGAATTGGCTCAATTCACACTCACATAGGTGATTCTTAATAAGAGTATCCTGTTATACCCCACTTGATTATTAGGATATAAGAATCATTAAAAGCATAGGTTATCCTAAAACCGCTGTAGGTATTACTATCCCGTATCATAGGAATGAGTAGATGAAATTAATTTCTTTATAGTGATTTAGTTGAATCGTTCATAATTTAGTTGTCCCTTTGAACCTAGATCTTGGGATCTTCAGTCAACTAGGTTGGGTTTCCACCATAACGATCCTTATTTATAGGCTTTAAACTCATTTTATTCGATGTTATTTTTACTTGCTCTCTAGTCAAACATTTAGTTAACGGATCCACTATATTCTCTTTCGAATTTATTTATTCAATATACATAATGTCATTAGAGAGCAATAATTTTATGGTATTGTGTCTACGACGAATATGTCTAGACTTACCATTATATATGTGACTATGTACCCTTCCAATTGCTGATTAACTATCATAATGGATACAAATAGTCGGCACATGTTAAGGCCACATAAGAATATTTTCTAAAAAGTGACGAAGTCATTTAACTTCTTCTCCAACCTTGTCCAATACAATAAACTTAGATTCCATCGTTGATCGAGCAATGCATGTTTGTTTAGATGATTTCCATGATACTGCTCCTCTGTAACGACCTCAAAATTCATACAATTTAATTATCAACTTCGGTCGTTAATAACACGTCTAACTTCTGATTTTACATCATTATTCGATGTTAAACTTAATAAAATGCAGAGTAATTTAAACTTTTATGTCTTCTCATTTTAATTCCTTGAATCAAAACCTTTATCATTTACACATCTCTAAATCAATTTTATTTTATGATTCGCTTAATTAAAGTTATTATATAAAATCTTACATTTCAATCTGATAACCTTTGCATATCAGATAACTTAAAATTTACATAATTATTGAGATTTATCAAGTACATTTCTCAATAACTTTTATCTTTACCTACCTTTGAACCATACTTAGCTTATTACTCACCTTATCAGAGTTAATAACCAAAACTTACATCCACGTTCAACACTTTTTCATACAACAAACAAAACTTAAACTTTATAACTCAACATCTATTAAACATCATACATTATTCGGAACCTTAAACATGGTTCAAATAATACTAACTCAGCCAAAGTGTATAAATCTTTAAGAATCACATCTGATTCTTGTCTTTCAAGTAGCACATAACTTTACCTTGAATCTTTAACCTGCAAAAGTGATTATTTACAAGGTTGAGCTTGACAGCTCAGCAAAATCTAACAATTTTCATGCATCACATAGCACATAATAACATGCTCAACATACATCTCATAAACATTGAACTAACATAACATACATGCTACAGTTCATATAACAATTATAAAGATTAAGTTCCTTACTCAAACAACATAGTCATAAATTGACTTTAACATTGCATACTTTCAACATATATATAACATGTCAGGAATAAACAAGTGAATGATATTCCTATTTAATATATGATTTGATTATGATATATATATGAATGAATATGCAAGTATGCTTGCATGAAGAAAAGCTGTAAAGTCCTTTGATAGATAATAGAAATATTTGTACAAGGACTTAGAATGAATTGATCAAATATGTTAGGTTGATCCTACATAAGTAAAACAGCTTTGTGAAGTCCTTAAAAAGAAATGATGTACAAGGACTATAAATATAGAAAGATCAAGCATGTTAGGTTGATCTTATGTTGTAATAGATAGAAGCTTGTCGATCGTCCGAACCTTCGCACCAAAAAGTCGAAGTAATCCGCCAGAGAGTCGAGTCAACCTGGAGCTATCGGCGGAATAGGAGTATGCAAGATAGTGAGATCTCGGAGTTCGTGAGACTTCGTGGGAAACAAAGAAGGATCATAGTGTGTCGAGAAGAGCTTCCTCAGGATCGTAGTGTGCTGAGGAAGTCATGTTCAGAATCGTAGAGACAACCTGTCTACAAGCCGAATGACCATCTCTTAGAAGCCAAGTATGAAGCGTAGACTACACTCGAGTCTTAGAGTCTCAGCGATGCCAAAGCCAAGACAAGGATCGTAGGCTACACTCGAGATCGTGAGAGTCCACTCGAATGAATCAATCTGAGAGATCGTAGTCGGGCAAGATCGGATGAAGATAACAAGCACAAGGCGAAATCGTGAGAGTGTCAAGATCTCGATCTCGGGATCGTAGTGCGCACAAATGAAGGTCAATCGTGAAGAGTGCGAACTATGACTCCAAAAGAAGTGCTCACAATGCTAAGTCAGGATCGTAGAGCAGATATGGTTCTCAACGAATGAGCACTCCCAAAATATCCAAAGGTACGAAGCCTCTGGTTGGCACTGCAAAGATGCAATCCACAGTAAGGGAACCAAAGAGCACTCAACGAATGACATGCAGGCTAGCAGGAGAACTAAGAAACAATCCAATCAGCATCAAGATTGAGTTGAAAGGCCATTCGTGATGAAGTCTTCCACAAGATGATTCAAAGAAGACTTCAGCAGTTGACTAAGGAAAAGTCAGCTAATGCAGTTGCTGACAAGAGAACAGAAGACAACGACCTTGGAAGTAACCAAGATCGTAGTGTCTGCCAAACAAAGAAGGGACTGATGGAAAGTGAACCGAGATACTGGTCAGCCTCTGAAAAGCAAGGCTAAAGTGATTAAGTGCCGTGTCAGATCATTGATGATAAGTGAACGGGAGATCACAAGGAGAAAGTAAGTTGGACGCACCACAAATCTAAAGTGTCTTAATATTGAAGGGACCGGGACAAGGAATCGGGCCATCAAGATCTCGAGAACCTATTAAAGCAAAAGCGAAGTATTCAAGCCTCGCATAAGTACAAGGAAGGGGTGTTCTACATTGAAGATCCAATCAACACTCTTCCGGATCGTAGTGTTAACTCTACCAACTAACGAAAGCAACACTCAACAAGACACTACGATCGGGTCCTTGAAGACATGCATCGAGAATCGTAGAGTTTGAATACCTAAAGGCTGAAGCATTGGCAGCGGTTCAATCAAGAGTAATATTCGAACAAGTGCTTATTGAGAGCATCAATGCAAAGGACAACCTCGATCTAGAATCGAGAAGAGATAAAGTCTTCAACCCGCCCAAGATAGTAAAGTGATACATCGGCGACAGGCGGGTGAAGCGATGAAGCTGCGATGTCGGTAAAAAGTATGACATGTCACATCAAGCGATCTACCTCAAGCAACTCGAGATCTGCGAAGACATTTGAATAGCTTCCAAGCGGCTACTTTCCAACGGAAGAATTGGGAAGATGTATAAATGTAGAAGAGTTTCAAAGATCAAAGGGTGCTGGAGTTGTGAGTTTTGGAGAGAAGGTGGACTGATCGAATCAAGTGATAGTGAGTCTAGAGGCTCACTCTACGATCCACCAAGAACACTCAAAAGTTAGATCAAGCAAGAAGTAGAAGTGTGAGTTCTACTATGTAAAAGTGAGAGCTCTACGACATGAAGAGTGTTCTGAACTGCCGAGAGAAAGAAGAACATCATGCCATCTGGATGTCCATCATGGGAAGACTCTAAGTACAACAGAGAAGATCTTACGTTCAACTTAGCAAGTCCATCATGGGAAGGCATCGAGTAGCAAGAAGGGAGATCACAAAAGCCATCTTGGTGTCAAGCATGAGAAAGCTTTTAAGTACCTTGCAGAAGAGCTTACAGTCATCTTAGAAGCCTCTCATGTGCAGCCATCAAGTACCAAGGAGAATGATCTTCAAGGCAGTTCATCAAGGGGTCATCCGGAGTAGTTGAGCAACCTAAGAAGCTGAGCATCATGCAACACTCAACTGCTCTTCAAGGATGATCAAGCCAAGCTGCTAGGGATAGAAGATGTTCAGAGCATGAAGACATCTTAAGCAGCTCAGACCGACTCCAACAACAACAAACAAACAACTCAACGAAGCCAGGGCCTGAGGGGTCCTTGTCCAGAGGGACTAAATGAAGCAGGGCCAAAGGGTCCTTGTTCGGAGGGACTAAACAAAGCAGGGCCAAAGGGTCCTTGTCCAGAGGGACTAAACGAAGTTCCAAGCCTGCTGGGCTTGAAGAGTTCCTAGGGAACTAGAAGAGTCCCAAGGCTGCTGGCCTTGAAGAGTTCTTAGTGAACTGAAGTCCCAAGGCTGCTGGCCTTGAAGGAATCATAGAGATTCAGGGTGCTGCCCTTCCTTAGTGGAAATCCTGCTAGTTGAAAGTAGAAGAGTGGATTAGGAGCTTGAGTCTCTGAACCACTTAAAACCTCTTATCTTTTACATTATGTCATTTATATTATGCCTATAACTGCTTACAACTAAACTAACCTAATGAACATTGTACGTATAATTACGAATATATCAATGAAGGGGAATCTTTTACTTATTCTGCTGTGCTTGAAAAGATTCTTATGTTTGTCATATACTCTAATATGAACAATACATCATAAACCAGAAAAGTATTTGAAATAAAAAGGATCTATTCAACCCCCCTCTTCTAGATCTATTGTGCCCTCTAGGAACTAACAATTGGTATCAAAGCAGGTTCTCATGCTATATTCAAAAGCTAATCGCTTTAAGTCTGATCTAAGGCACCAACATTGTTCTAAACTTAGTTTAGCAGTAAGTAACTTGTTATATGCAGAAGAGCTCACACGTTGGAAATATTGTGTATAGGTAAAAATGTGTATACACCTGAAGCTGCTCAGATTGGTCCATATCCTCGATTGCTATATCAACAAGACCAGTCCTAGCCTGCAGTAAATCTTGTAGTCTGAAGACAAGACGAGAGAAAGAGAGCAAGAGACATCGATGTGAAAAAGAGTAAAGCATTCATCGGCCACGAAAGATGAAGAGGTCACGCGACTAAGAAATCTTGTCGAGAGGAGAAAGAAAATCTTCTCAAACTTATGAGTGACCAACCAACAACTGGGTGCTATCTTTGTAAACTCAAAAAATGTCAAAGATCTTAATGCTACGATTCTCTTGATCTACATCTTCAAGACCATGACTGATTGATGAAAGGCCAACAAGAGGATTAAGCTGTCAGGAGCAAAAGTAAAGACATGCACATCAATACCCAAACTCAGTATATCTTCAATAAATGACTGTTTCATAACTGACAGTAAAAAGGTACGGTTCCTCACTATTATAAATGTACATCATTATTGCATCTTCCTATGAACTATAACAGTATTCTGTCAAGGAGTCATAATCTACCTAAAAAGGTGAAGAGAGAAAGTAACATGAGGATGGAAACTCAAATGACTACAAATTTTCTCTCCATCCAAGTTTTAGGTTGAAGATGATATCTTGAAGGAAGTCTGAAATGTGTCATAAGAGCATCACAGACCTAATGAACGTTATGTGAAGTAATCTTTGTTGATGGGTTAGTATGTATGTACAAGCCTATGTTCTAAGTGTTTGACAACACACATAACATGATCAGTTCTGCAAGAGGATCTTCTTGATTTGTAGAAACTGATCACCTCAATGAATCAACTGAATACTCCTAAAATCGTGGAGCTGATTCTCACTCTGTGAACACTTAAACATTGTGAACATAACCCAGTGAATGATGAAACCATCATAAATAGAGAGTGTGTTATTAAATGTCAAATCACACACACTCACCATCATGCATCTCAAAATATATTATCATAAGATAGTTACATGTATGGATATGTCTGTTGATGATAAATATGATGATTATCCAAATAAGAGGAACAGGGTTTAGAAAACTAACCTAGCAGGGGACCCATTTAACTATGGGTACCAAAATAGAAATATATTTAAACCGCAGGTATTTGGACAATCGACCACACTAAGGAATGATGAAGCGTAAGACTTGATCAAGAAGATACAACCAATGAGAAGGCTAAGGACCTGCATTCGAAATGAGTCCGATAAAGTTCCTATATGTTCAAGCCTATCCTTGAAGACCCTACGAGCTAATGGAATGGAGCTCACATGGCCGCACATTGTCGTATATGAGAGCATGCCATGAAATGTAAGATAAAGAGGATTCTATGTGCCCATATCAAGAAAGACATGCTTTATGGAAAGGATCCTCAAGGGAAGCTCACAACAGAAGATCATTGAGCTTAAGACAAAAGGAGTTCTTTATGAAGTAGAACTTCTCAAAATAAAGGACTGACAAAGAAGACTACGTTCGTAGTGCTGTCAAATGATCGTAGAGTGATCAATCCTGAAAATACTCATCTCTACGATACAAGGAAAACTAAGCAACGATGATGATTCCAGTCAGAAAGAGAAATGTTGGGCAGCCTTCAAATAAACATGAAGAAGGAATCACATCTATCTGAGAAGACATCATCAACAATAGGGGAGCAGTGATCTGTTAAGGAATAACAACACTATTAAACCTGGAAGAGATGTACCAGCTAGAGAGTCCCAAAACTTTGTGGCTGATGAACCATATGAAGATCCATAGTCAGTAGGAACGTCTAAAAACATACTACTGATAACCCTTCAGCCACCCAATCCATAATCGTGAAGTTCCTACGATCAAACACATGATCGTAGTGTAAGAGCAGAAGGACACCACGATTTTAGCAATGCAGATATCCAGAGCTGGTAGAAAGACCTCCCCATCAGAAAAGGTCTAATGAGATGTCATTGAAAATCACTTTCTTAGTATTTCATCTGGAAAGCACCTCAGGGACAAACCTGACCCTTAGCTAACTCTAAGAGGTTGGCCCTTCCTGAGCTACCTTATCCCAAAAGGAATACTTGATCTAGTTCATCTCAAAAGAACCAAGTCAGTCAACGATCGTAGAGTTGAACTTGAAGAGGACTAAACGATTGTAGTACAAACTCAACGATCGTAATGCTGTCTAAACGATCGTAGTGCAACCTCAGTGACAGAAGAAGACAACTCAACGATCGTAGTCCTACTAAAGGGTATTCCAGTTCAAGGAGCATGAAGAATGAGACATCTGCTAAGCCATTCAAGTTGAGGAGATAAGTTCGAATACATCAGTGATTGAGCTATGCTGCATCTAAGTAAGGAGGAAAGACGAAGCCATCCACTGCAGCATCTCTTAGAAATTGATCGTTGAGTAAACAAATGAAATCGTAGAGTCTATAGTTATCTCATCATGTTACTCTACGAATCAAAAGGTCAACGGTCAAAGCCACGTCAATTAAACGTCCACTCCTCTAATAACTGAAAAGTTGTGGGGTGTTACAACTCATTACTGGGCAACGTGCAACCAATGGATAGTTGACACATCACTAAGTATGCAGAGTTAGAAGGAACTGCCATAAAGACATGTTTAAATCTGCAGACAGTTACCAAAAGATATCAAACCTTTCTCCCTCCCATTTTCAAAACCCTTGAAAGCTTTTCAAGAGCAAAATCAGTTAACCTTCCAGAGTCTAACCAAATCTTAGTCAGCCGTCTCGCATAATCTCTCTAAATCAAACACCCACGGTCTTTGAACGATTCAAATGGAGGCGGCAAGTTATCACCCAGATTCATTGGGAACCAAATCATTTGCAAATTTCGAGAAGAAGTTCAGGGACGTCCTTAGACTCGTAAGCGAAGTCGGGTTTTCAGAATGTCTCGAGGCGAGTACTCGTGTATACATTGACCTGGTTAAGGAGTTATACTCAAACATCTCCATAAACTCTGGAACTCTATCTACCAAGGTTAAAGGTCAGATTCTAAAGCTGAAATCTTCTGACCTTAATCAATGCCTAGGGTTCCCTAGCCAAGGGCTGAAGAACCTTGAAGATGTGAATGTTGAGCAAGCGAAGGAGTTGATGGGATATCAAAGAAACTCTATCTTCAAAGATATGAAGAAGAAGGAGTTCCCTGAAGAGTATGAGTTCCTAGCTGAAATTGTAGGAAAGTGCATTCTGTGAAAAAACACTACACATGATACGGTGATTGATCAACAACTGAAGATTATGTCAGCTATAAAGCTGAAGAAACAAATTGACTTTGGAGCAATTTTGTTTGATCATATATCTAAGTGGGTAGAGAAGGCTGAGAAGAAACCACTGACCAAAGTGTTTCATGGAAGGCTGCTGAGTATCATACTGAAGAAAAAGCTAGGTGGAAAGATCAAGGATGATGAGGGAGAAGCCCTGAATATGCACAAAGTAATGTCTCCACAGTTATTTGAAAACTGGAAGAAGAACCCCAAGGAGAACAAAAGGCTGACAGCTGGGAGTTGAGCAACCTAAGAAGGTGAGCATCATATAACACTCAACTGCTCTTCAAGGATGATCAAGCCAAGCTGCTAGGGATAGAAGATGTTCAGAGCATGAAGACATCTTAGCACTCAAAGACCGACTCCAACAACAACAACAAACAAACAACTCAACGAAGCACGGGCTCGAGGGGTCCTTGTCCGAGAGGGACTAAATGAAGCGAGGCCAAAGGGTCCTTGTCGGAGGGACTAAACAAAGCAGGGCTAAAGGGTCCTCGCCCGTAGAGGACTAAACAAAGTTCCAAGCCTCATTGGCTTGAAGAGTTCCTAGGGAACTAGAAGAGTCCCAAGGCTGCTGGCCTTGAAGAGTTCTTAGTGAACTAAAGTCCCAAGGCTGCTGGCCTTGAAGGAATCGTAGAGATTCAGGGTGTTGCCCTTCCTTAGTGGAAATCCTGCTAGTTGAAAGCAGAAGAGTGGATTAGGAGCTTGAGTCTCTGAACCACTTAAAACCTCTTGTGACTTTTACATTATGTCTATAACTGCTATAGCTGCTATGTATGTTTTAACTGCTTACAACTAAACTAACCTAATGAACATTGTACGTATAATTATGAATATATCAATGAAGGGGAATCTTTTACTTATTCCGTTGTGCTTGAAAAGATTCTTATGTTTGTCATATACTCTAATATGAACAATACATCATAAACCAGAAAAGTATTTGAAATAAAAAGGATCTATTCAACCCCCCCCCTTCTAGATCTATTGTGCCCTCTGGGAAATAACATAACACATCATGTTATTTGCAATAAATATTTAAAATTGTTCATCATCAAGTTCACATAGCAGATAGGAACTGAAAGACTTGTCTTGATCGTTGTTTACCAATAACAATTTAACAGCTTACAGTTATCTGCACTTCACGTGCCCTACATAATTATATAATTATACACATCAATTATTAGTCAAATAGAAACACATAGTAGTTGTAATGTAAACTTTACTCAATATCTCATAACCCTTCCTATTATCACTACACAATGTTCAATTTGATTGTGTTAACTTTCGACTTACCTCTCACTATATTTCATACTCGAAGTTCATTTAAGTGATTAAGTCTTGCTAGGAATCATTATTGGTTCTATATTAACCCTATTCCATATCTTATAATATTTATTTCAATTGAATTGAAACACTTTTTAAGTTCATTAACACTTGGCATGGCGTTTCGACGTTCATTCGTCACACGCCCGATTCGTCTCTCTTGTGTGTGCTTAGTATGCTTATACAACTTATCTAATACATCATTTATTAATATTAAGCATCATTATATTTACTAATATTCATGTTTTATAACTTAGGAAAACATCTTTTATCGTCATAAGCACTACCCTTGCATACGTGCATGCCTGACGCCCTCCGATTGCCTCATAATACATATCAGTCCCAAAAATGGCCATTTTGACCACTGTTCTCGACATCAAATTGAAACACTTAAAGAACACAAGTTGTAGGTCTACTCGTTCTCGTTCCATATCATCTTGAATCATCTCAATCGGAGTTCTTATGAACACGTTATGGCCGTTTTACCAAAATATGTCAAAGCAGTCACACTTGACACACTATGGGCGCGGCCGCACCCAAATCTTTCACACTCCAGCACACCCGCGCCCTTGGGCAGCGTGGCCGAGCTCGGCTTCGCCCAGATTACAGTTTTTGCGATGTTTTTACTTCAAATCTTCATAACTTCTTCATTTTAGGTCAGAATTAGTTTATTTTTGATTCTATGAACTCGTGAAACACTGAACTACTCATTTACAGAATAATTTTAACATTTCAAAAACATTAACAAATCAATCTAAGGGTTCCAATTCCCTGTTCATGCTATACTTTCATGTTTTAAACATATTTAGCGAATTCATTCGCTACGAATTCGTTTTACATCCGTTTTGACTCGTTCAACTTGGGTTGTTTTCGTTTTTCATCATACTAACAACATCTATAACAAATTTCAAATTATATACATGATCTAACCATCAATTTAAGCCTTAAAAAAACCAAAATACATATACTAAGCCATAAACCAAATTTCTTCTTCTAACACTTGTTTCCATGAATTTGATTACATGAAAACCTGTTATAGATTACATATAACAAATTATACATACTAATTGTGATACCCCCAAAATAGGTATAAATCACCTATTCTGAGTCGCCAAATACATGGTACATAATATAAATACAATCTTAATTATACAACAGTCGTGTAAAATACGATTAAACATATTCTGTGAGTTTTAATACAAATATTGTCATGTAGACAATATACAAACTCAATGGGGTCCTCATTACATTTATTATTACACTATTTCACAGAATAGTGAAGACTACTAATGCTATCCTCTGGACCATCACTCCGTTCCCCGACTAGTCCCTGCTACGTTCTCATTTCCTGAAGAGAACAGTGAAAGAAAGGGTGAGCTCAACTAGCCTAGTAAGAAATATTATGACTAAGATAAAGAAGAATAAATTATCTTAGTCTTCAATAGTGTTAAACTGATACAATATAACAAACATCAAGTTTAACTGCAGCGGAACAAGCAATCCATTAAAAGAGTCAAGTAGAGAATAAATTCTACTATCTTTTATGATTTAAAAGGTTTTTCATCACTTTTATCGCTGGGACTCAGCTTAATAAATAATCCACATCATCGAATCACCCCTGCACTACGGCCAAAGATATTCTTTAGTATCTAGACCACAATTATCCATGCACTACGGGCCAAGAATATTTGTGTATTCATTAATGGTCATGATCATGCTAACAACTGTCCATCAATGCACTACGACCAATGAGGATTTTTACCACATCATTTGTAACATTACGGTCATGATTACACCGAATAATCCCTGGTCATAATCATATCAAGTCCATCTATGCACTACATGCCACAGATGACTTTCAAAAAAATATAAACATGAAAATGATGACAATGATATAAGAATTCAATAAAATAAGTTCAAGAATTAATTTATTCAGGAACTAATAACGTCCAAATTGTCAACATGATACTTCTTTGTAGAGTAAAATTCAAGAATGCCAAGAAAAATATTTTCATGAAAAGATACTGGATGAAGCGCAAATATCAAGAATATTCCACTAATTTCATGGAGTATAGAAGTCAAAACTTTAATCAACTGAGTATAATAAAGAATGGGATAACAAAAGAAATCATCATGCATGCAGATTTCAGATAGACAAAGTTATTCCAACAGAATAATAATAACGAAACGAGTCAAAGTAAATTAAGACCGACAAGATGTTCCAACAGAATAATAAAGAATGGAATAACAATAGAAATCACCATGCATGCAAAGATGCCAGCGTATTAAAAGTTATTCCAACAGAATACTAAATAACGGAACTGTGTCGAGGCGTGTCTGTGTATGAGGATGTTCTAATAGAATAATAAAGAGGCGGAATCGGTCCGGCATAAAATGCATGTGATAGGATATTCCAATGTAATAATAAAGAATGAAATAATGGAAGAATTTCACTAAGTATAGGGTAGCAGCATCAGATACAAAAGTTATTCCAATGAATAACAAAGAATGGAATAACAGAAGTTCTCTTCATGAATACAAAAGAAATAATACTCCCTATGAGTACAACAAAAATATTCCTTACGAGTACAACAAATAATATCCCTTACCTTAAGAAGAAGAGTACTGGATATATGAGTAGTGAAGTAGCAGAATACTTTTCTTCTTTCTCTCTATAGTTTATCTCTCTAGAGTTTCAGTGAATTCGTAAGAAATAATGAAGGAATGAGCTTCTATTTATAGAAAAATGGACTACATAGTAACTAATTCATGAACGGTCAAGATTGATTTACTTTAATCTGACGGTCCATATTTAAAATAAAATCTTTTAAATAAAATATAATATATTCTATTTATAATCTAATAAAACGAATAACTTTATAAAAGATTTTACTAAGCAAACACTATGCATGCACTATGCATAATAAAATTTAATATATTCTAATTATTGTCTAATAAAACAGATAACTTTATAAAAGTATTTTGTTTTATATAAAATTTTTTTACTATTAGCCTAATAAAACGAATAACTTTATAAAAGTATTCTGTTTTATATAAAAAGCTTTTCTGTTTTATTACATTAATAATACCAATAAAACAAAACTTATCTCATAAGCATCAATAATCTATACCGTGTGCTACTATGCAACCACGCGTATTACTGTACTTTTAACACCGGGTGTTTCAACAGTTAACGGTAAAACTTCCGCTGTTATTTTCAAAAGTATTTTTGTCATTTTCTCTATCCTACAATAATTCCGTTGTGGGGTCCACCAATGATTGTGTCATTGTACGAATATTCCCTGTTAAAACGAATATTCTCCGACCAATCGAATATTATATAACAACTTGCGTGCTTTGCAAAATTTATAAATATTACCCACAACTATAACATTATATCAATTTCACTCCATAATATTCAAAAATAATATTTATAGAAAATTCATCTTTATTCAAAAAGTTGGGGTCTTACACTAATTAACATATATGATCAATATCTTAACAATTTAACCATAGAAATCCAACTTTTCAAAGAAAACTCAAGTATAATACTAAAAACTCAAAGCTAGATTATTACCTTTGATTAGCTATAAAATTTGGAACAATCTTCTTATTTCTTCCTTCCATAATTCTCACAAAGAACCTTCTCTCAATTTAAAAAGAACTTCTTCTCTCTCTCTCTCTCTCTTCTTCTCTTCTTCTCTTCTTCTCTTCTTTGTTCTTCCTCCCCTCTATTCTCAGGCTTAGGCCAAAACTTCTTACGTAAAAAAAAACAGACGCAAGAATAAAAATAAAACGTATAAACTGTCATAATAATAAATATACTAATTATGTATTAGTTATAAAAATATTTATTATATTTTTTTAATTCAAAATCCATAAGGCTTTGTTTGGCAAAACATTTTTAAAATAAAGACTTAATATCTTTAAGCCTTGTTTGGGTAAATCCATTTAAAATTACTTTAATTTACTTTAATAAATTATTTATACTATAGTTTATTGTCCCACATTATTTACTTGGATTTTCATATCCAACCTTAATTAAATAAATAAAATTAATTACCACAAAATTATAATTTTGATTATAATTTTACTTAATTACTTATCATAAATTAAATTAAAACAACATTCTAGCAAACTATATAATCCTTAACAACTCTCTAATTTAGTTATTAAGTTAAATTAGAGTATTATCTCATAAATTTAATTCATCACTCATTTATCTTAATTAAGTTAATTTCCATAACTCATGAATTATTTACCTCATGAATTATTTACTTACTAATAAATAATCCAACAAATATCTACTAAATAAAAAATACATCAATTAAAAATATTTATTTAATTCAATAAATATTTGAAAATATAAATAAAATTTTGGATTGTTACATCCTTCCCTCCTTACCCCAGAATCACAACTCAAACAATTCATTCATCAAATTCTTCCCTCCTTATAAGGATTCCGTCCTCGGAATCACCAAAACCCTACCTTACTCAGGTTTTCATCAAATCTCTTCGTTGAATAATTTCAACACATTACCTTAATATATGTTTTATATTTCATAATATTTACTTAGACTCAATTATATTTGAGTATTATATATTTATTAACTCATTCATTTCCTTTTCTAAGGATGGTTATCATATACTTAACTCATAAACATTTGGGATATTACATTCACCCATTCTTCTAAGAATTTCGTTCTCAAATTTTTTATTTATTAATCTTCATTCATTCAATCTATCAAAATAAATTTTATGTTAATACTTTATTCATTCATTGGGTTTTATAACCACTTTCTTTCCACAAAGATCTTTCTACAATTATTAACTTTTCTATTAAAAGTTTTACAATATTCTTTGATAACTCATCTCCTTCTCATTTCAAAATTTCTTTTCTCACTTATTCAATATATTCATCATTCAGTGTCGCATTTTACGACTTACTTCTTTCCAAGGAATATAATCCTTACCACACTCGACTTTTAGAATAGCAAGAATCTTTCATAATTGCTCAATAATTGGGAAGCAGTATGAATAACACAGGAAATTAAAATTTTCAAATCATGCTGAGGGGTCACGAGACCTTGAACTACGTCCACGGTTATAAGTATTTCTTTCAACTTAAACCTTAACAGTCATTAGACTATAGGGACTCCCGTACTTAGGGTGTTAAGCCCTCCATACGATGTATTGTGCACTCTGTCTACGGTTATAAGTACTCTTTCAACTTAAACCTTAACATTCATTAGACTTTAGGGACTCCCGTACTTAGGGTGATCAGCCCTTCGTACCATGTATTGTTCACAAACATCTAAACGCTTCCAATGAACAGCGAGCTATCAAAGACGAGCCGATTGGTGACCCTCAGGAACCAGAAGATACCTTTCAACTTATTGCATCATCTTCCCGAAATTCGATTCAGTCAGACTCGACCTTATTTCGTAGCCTTCCGTAAAGACTTTTCGAGATTTTTAGGTATAAAGCTAAACTTTCATTGGACCGAGACCGAAGGCACGAACTTTGAGACAGTGGGATCCGTGGGGCCCAGCGTCAGATGTATCTTCTCCAGCCATAGGTACATTTGCTGCTGGCTTGGATGCCTTAAGTCAGCAGCAACAGTTCATTATTTTAGAGATATGTAAGAAGAAAAAACTAGAGAGAGAAGGAAGAGAGAGAGAGGCTTGGGTCTTACCCCTTTTTATAATATTTTTGTTATTTTATCTTCTATATCATACATAATGTGATTTTAGAGTGATATAAGCTGATCCCAAGCCAAAAGAAGCTTGTTCATGCGTCCCCCAAGGTGAAAAATACTCATTTTGGTTACTTTCTTTGTAAATTTTGTTATAAATACTATAACTATGTAGATATAGCAATTTCTACCATTTAAAGTTGTTGTTTTACATATATATTATGTAGTAGTTGGTAGATCTTGAGTTTCTACCGATCATTTTGTAAATATACAGTTGTAAATATTTAACTAAATCTACCTAGATCTAGCCGGATTTAGCACTTTGAACGATTATGAAACATGATGCTCTAAACTATATGATAGATTAACTTAGATCCATGGTAGATCTAGATGTTTTACTTATTTTGGTCAGTCCTGCTCACTTCTTAGAGCCCTAGATCTGTATCTAGAGGTACTGCAAAATTATTGTACATATGATATTGGATCTTAAAATGAGTTCGAGGGGTTTGTCCCGAGAATTTGCATTTAAGATCTCGTGCTAGTTAAAACTTATAATTGCAGGAGTTTGAGTCTATCGAGATGGCTTTCATTCCCGATGATAGCTCGACCCTTTTTTGGCGCTTTATTGCATACATTATCACCCAAAACGATTTTCCAATAAAATCACAAAGAGCTTTCATGCAGAATAAAGTGATTTAGGTAGATCATCTAAGAAACATAAAGATAAAAGGAAGTATCAAAGGTCCTCAATTACTATTCGGGCGAAGGATTTAAAAATTATGATTTTCCAAAATATCATTTGAAATGTATATTTTGTCTAAAATGAACTTTTCGCTAAATCAAATCCTTTGTACATAGGTGCAAAAGAGGAACAACAATACTTTTAAACAACACAAATAAAGCCTAGAAAAGACTTTAAAATGAAAGCATTGAGCACCATAAAACACACACTTTATGCATAGGAAATCAATAGGATGTTGTAACCGTGTTTTCACGGAAGTCGGGGGGTGCCTAACACTTTCCTCTCACTTAAGCAATCCCCCAAACTATATGAATCTCGGGTTTCCAGACGAATCTTACGGAGTCACATATTGGACCATATTGCGAAAATCTTCAAAATTCTGATGAGTTGGTACATCTATTTAAACCATACCAATTGGCGACTCTATCTCGTTCGGTCCAATCATCAACATCGATAAAATCAAACTTTGGTAAAATAAGTCAACTAAATGTCATTATTTTCCTAAAACCTCACCTTTTAATTAAACCAATCAACACATCGAAATAAAGGGTCAAAAGGAAAACAAGGAAAAAAAAATAATCAAACAGAAATAGAGAACGCAAATTTTTTTCTCGGCATCGACAGTAGGTATATCTCTATCCTAGACACAAATCATGAATTCCATCACCATGCAAAAAACACAATCACATGCTATTATGGTCAGATCTAAACTTATAATCCATCTCTCGAGTTCATATAGATTATCACAGTAATTGTTGATCACACAATTAATCAATTAAGAGAAAACCATAATAGACAATCCCGTAATAGTTAACAAAACTAACAAGGAAGCATATCAAAATAAACTACGCAATAAGATCCATTTTAATCTCAAAATAGAATTTAGTTCATGATTGAATTAAAATCCATAATCCACAATTGAATAAACATTGAAAGATAAAAATAAAATTAGAGGAAAGAATGAAATCTTTTGTATGCAAATCTGAATCTCCCTTCTCCTCCTTCTTTAAATCTTCAATGATCACCAAGTTGCTTCAATCTTCAAATCTAATCTAAAACTAGGGGTTTTTCTTAATATAATGGAATCTCTCCAATCCTTGTGAATTATCCTCCTTTTATATCTCTGACATTTCTTTCCAAATACAGCCTCAGAATCTTTTCCCAAATCAAACTCTCAAAATAAAAATAAATGTCTTTTATGTCCCGACTAATCCACCCCTACGGTCTTTTTGTACTGGAGAACTCTGCCCCGATGGATTTACTTTTTGACTTGGCCCTAGCAGACTTATTATACTAGGGAAATCTTCCCCGACAGACTTATTATACTAGGGGAATCCGCCCTGACAGACTTACTATTCTAGAAATTACAAAAATGCCATTAAGCTCTATTTTTCATGTTTTGACCCTCCGAAACCGTTTCCTACAATATAAATATAAGAACAAGTAACAAAACACTAAAAATACTTAAAGTAAGTAAAGAATTAAGCTTAAAAGATGTCCAAATTATAGATATAAGATCTACTCACCAGTAAACAAAAAGCCACTTGTGGATTTAGAGTCTTTTATATCTGATATCCAGTTTGCATCACAGTATTCTTCAAGTAATGATGGATATCTTGAGTATTGCAATCCAAAGTTTTGAGTGTATTTTAAATACCTTAAAACTCTTATGAGCACTTTCCATTGATCTTGTCCTGGATTACTTATAAATCTACTCAATTTATTAACCGCATATGCCATGCCAGGACGTGTACAATTCATTATATATATAAGACTTCCAATTATTTTTGTATACTCAGGTTATGATATGTTATCTCCTTTATTTTTTGACAAGTGTAAATTTATATCTACCGGTGTTTTCATATGATTGCAATCATATTGATTAAATTTTTTGAGTATTTTCTCAATATAGTGTGATTCTGATAACACTAACTCATTCGATGTTTTAGAAACTTTAATTCCTAAAATTACATCGGCAACACCCACGTCTTTCATGCCAAACACATTATTCAACATTTTCTTGGTAGTTTTAATGATTTCATTACATATTACTACCTATAATGAGCATATCATCCACATAAAGGCAAATAATGACAAACTCTTTCTCAGTGTCCTTGACATATACACATTTGTCACACTCATTTATCTTGAAACCATTTGACACCATTGTATTATCAAAATTTTCATGTCATTGTTTAGGTACTTGTTTTAATCCATAAAAGAATTTTACAAGTCGACAAACTTTCTTTTCTTGTCTTGGAACAATAAACCCCTCTAATTGTTTCATGTACATTTCTTCTTCTAAATCTCCATTCAAGAAAGTCATTTTCACATCCATTTAATGTATCTCCAAATTGTATAGATGCACTAGCTATAAACATCCTAATTGAGGATTGTCACAACAGAATAAGTATCAAAATTATCTAAACCCTCCGTTTACCTATATTATTTGATTACAAATCTTGCTTTATATTTATCTATAGATCCACCCGCTTTCATTTTCTTCTTGAATATCCACTTGTATCAAAGAGATTTAGAGCCTGGTGGGAGATCTACTAATTCCCATGTATGATTGTGCAGAATGGATTTTACTTCACTATTTATAGCCTTTTTCCAATATGGAGCTTCGAGACACGATATCGCTTCTCAATTTTAAGGCTCATTTTCTAACAAATAATTTAGACAATCTGGACCAATTTTTTTTTATATTCTAGCACGTTTATTATGTCTAGGCTCATCAATATCTTTTAAACCATTATCACTGTCACTAACAGTGTCATACGTTCTTTTGTTTGAACTTGTTTCCTGTTCATTAGAACTTGAATCTTGTTCCTTTTTAATAGGAAATACTGTTTCAAAAAATTCAATATCTTTTGACTCAATAATACTATTTTCATGTATTTCTTATATTTTTGATTTATTAACCAAAAATTTATATGCACTGTTATTATTAGCATAACCAATGAATATACAATCTATTATTTTTGGTCTTATTTTTACCTTTTTGGGTGGAGGAACCATTACTGTTTCTAAGCACCCCCACACTTTTAAGTGTTTATGAGACTATTTTCGTCCTTTCCATAATTCATAGGGTGATACATTAGACTTCTTTCGAGGTATTCAGTTGAGAATATAATTTGCTAAAAGAATTGATTCCCCCCACAAATTTTGAGGTAGCCCAGAACTTAATAACAATACATTCATAATTTCTTTCAGTAACACCATTTTGCTACGGTGAATAAGGTGCAGTTGTTTGGTGTATTATACCATGTTGTGAACAAATTTCACCAAAAAGAAATTTATATTCCCCACCTCTATCACTTCTAATTCTCTTGATCTTTTTATTAAGTTGATTCTCAACCTCATTTTGTAATTTATAAACATTTTCAAAACCACATTTTTACTTCTCAATAACTAAACACAACAATATCTTGTACAATTATCTATAAAAGTAAGAAAATACATATTTCTTACCCTCTATTGTTTGCATATACTTTAAATCACAAATATTGGTATGTATTAATTCAAGAGGTTCCGTACTTCTTTCGATTGATTTAAAAGAAGATTTTTGAAGTTTTTCCTCAACGCTAACTTCACATTTATGATTAAGGTCAATGTAACACCCCCTTCCCAAAAAGGAAAGGGAGGTCACGTGCAAATCACAACAAACCTCAAAATAAGTAAACAAAACACTAATAACCTCAAAATATTAATAGTGGTGATCCATTAATAAAGTACTAAATACAATTCTCCAAATAGAGTCAAAATAACCAAAATCAAAAAATCGAAATAACCTAGATGGTCAAAGACAACTCTATCATCACACTATCCCTGAATCACCCCTGTAAACCTGCCGAAAGAAAAACACAGCATGAGTCAATTGCCCAGTACGGATACATATATTGTAACACCCCAGTCCCACATCGAAAGATAGGGAAAAAATTTGTCTGCATATAAGGAAATAAGTTACTACCAATAGTACCTTCAAGTCATGACCTTTTGGGAGCCTGTGGTAGGCTAAGATGACCCAAGAAGATACTATTGGGCCAGCATTTTGAGGCCTTATTTTGATGGATTTGATTCGATTCGGACTTGGGATTTGACCTGAGATTTATTCTGGACTCGGGATTTGACCCGGGTTGTTTCATATGGTATCAGAGCCGACTCTCGAAAGCTCGGGTCGGGTCATCCAATCGAGTTGTCGGAGGTGGGGACACGAAGGCTTGTGGTATTATCCCACAATGGAGAGATGGAGGTCCGGAGGTGGGGACACGAAGCCAGCCGGTATTATCCCACAATGGCTAGAGAGGCAAAGATCTTTGGGCCGTGTGTGTGATCAGTTCTGACGGGGACGTCAGAAATTTATGTGGGGGAGTTTGTAACACCCCAGTCTCACATCGAAAGATAGGGAAAAATTTATCTGCATATAAGGAAATAAGTTACTACCAATAGTACCTTCAAGTCATGACCTTTTGGGAGCCTGTGGTGGGCTAAGATGACCCAAGAAGATACTATTTGGCCAGCAGTTTGAGGCCTTATTTTGATGGATTTGATTCGATTCGAACTTAGGATTTGACCCAAGTTTTATTCCGGACTCGGGATTTGACTCGGGTTGTTTCATATATACAAAAGATATACAACTGATATACGAAAACAACTGAGACAAAATACTGAACCAAGCATCAAGTGTAAATACTGACAAAAATATATTCTCCAAAGATCTTAATGGAATATATTTGAATCAACAGAATTGACGAAACCAATAGAAGAATAATGAAATAACGAACTGAAGTAAATAACTCAATGAATTGAACTGAACAGAAACAAACAAAACTAATACAATGAAATAATAGGCTGAATCAAATGGTTGAGTTTTATTTCATACCGAGTGAACTCAGAAATATACAATACCACACAGGCAAGTCAAAATAATGCCACACAAACAAGTCAAATGATGCCACACATGCAAGTCAAAATAATGCCACACATGCAAGTCAAATGATGGCACACAGGCAACCAAAATAATGCCACACATGCAAATCACACATTGGACCGCGAATCCAAATGTATGCAAATCGGATAGGTGTGTTTGGCACAACATTAAAAATCCACAGAACAGAAAACTAGGGTTAACCAATACGCCTCCCATAACAAAACACCAAATGGCCCACTTCCTCCGGAGCCCAAAACGGAGACGTCGTGGACTAATCACACCGCCACGGAAAGTGTCATGCCTCTCGTGCTAAGACGACATGCCTGTGGTACCCCCACAGGTGGTTATAGCTCAGGTATATCCTACGGTATATTCTAACAAAAATACTATGTCACAACACATGCGACATAATACCAACAAAAGGGTTCAATATGTACATGTTGAACCAAATCAAATTATAGTCACAAGGTCTCAAAAAGAAGGTAGCAACATGTACCGCTCTACAATTATCAAAAATAAATACTAAACATGATATCCTAATTCAAATAGTACAAATACGAGTCATGTGTATCAACTCCAAAATGAAACTAATATATTTATTTCACATGAAACAATTATGTGAAATCATAACATAATTCGAAATAAGGAAACAAACGAACAAATCAAATTTAACAAGAGTATCGTTGACAGAGTACAGAATCCGTACCTGGATTAAGCAATGTATTATCCAAAGTATATTCCAAAAACTCGTTTAAACTCTCTCCGTGCAATCTAAATAATTTAATAAGATTTTATTACAATCCAATCTTTAATAACATAATACTATTAAATTATTATTAAAACTTTTATAAATATGTCGGAAAAATTAATTAATTCAAAAAATATATATAACTTTAATTGATTTACTAATTTCTTATATAAGTTTCATGGCCAAAAATTTATTAAAATTATATATATATATATATATATATATATATATATATATATATATATATATATAAAGGAAACTAACGATGCACCATCGCAGTAACAACAACATGTTTGTTGCTTATATGCATGATATATATATAAACCTTTATCCTTATTATATTACAACAGTACAGTACCCAACTTGCATCAGTTAACATTTTTTTAAAAAATTATTTTTTTATTTTTAAAAGAACTCTTTTCACATCACTTTTCCTATTTTGTCAGCATGCATGAATACCATTCATTACTTAAAGAAATATATATAAATAGATAGCATGATTACAAATCAACTATTTCATAGCGAAAGACTACATTCACGTAAATATCTGTATTTACTCAAATAATTAATAAAAATGAATACTAAACATGCAAACTTACTTGTATCCGGATATTCAACCTTTATTCTTATAACACACAAGTGCAATCAATTTTTCCTTTCTTTTCCTCCGTAGTGGCGGCTGCGTTCTTCTTCCCTTTTTTTTTCTTAGTCAGTTATTAGATGTACGTAAGATAGATTAGGGTTTAAATATTTACTTATATAACTGATGAACTCTCCTAGTTTAAATAGAATTTTAAAATTACTCACATAAATTAAACCCAATTAATTTTTAAGGCCCAAATTTTACAAATTTAATATCCATCATTATTAATACTTATTAGCCCAGATAAATTAAATGACTACTTTGACCCAATTAAAAATAAAGTCAATTAATATGTTTTAAAATTAAATTTTTTTTTTGGGTATTACATCACCTACCCCTTAAAAAGGATTTCGTCCCCGGAAACAAAAGAATGGAAAGTACCTAATTATCAAAAAGATGCGGATACTCCGCTCGAATAGACTCCTCCATCTCCCAAGTGGCTTCTTGCTCCGGATATTTTATTTTATTTTTCCTCAGAATTTTAACAAATGAGATTATCTTCCTTCTCATACCCCACTCTTGACAATCTAACATACCTCAAGTTTCTCCCTTATTCAAAATTGTAGAGGACGAAAGACTGAAGGAACCTGATTTGGATTCACTCAATTCCGACATCAGATGAATAGATTATAATTTTTCTAATGGATTGCAGTGCGTATAAGTATATATTCTACTCGAAAATTCAACTAATCAAATTAGAATTGGATTAAAGTTACAACTTCACTCTTTAAATATAAATATAGCTCAATATAGGAGCTACCAAAACTCTAATGGACTTCCCATTTTTAATTTAATCGATTATTTAATTATCTACTAAAACAATTTAACTTTCCAAACAAAACAAAGAAGAAAAAAATAGTCACTTACCTTTTTCAATTTGAATAAAATTGTATAAATAAAATTAATTAATATTTAATTTTAAAAAATATGGGTTATTACATTTTTCACCCCTTAAAAATAATTTCGTCCTCGAAATTCAAATAAGCTACAAAAAAAATTTAGTAAAGACGTAGCGCCGCAATTTTAACGATCAACGCGGATAAGTCATCGGTCCACGTAATTATCAATGTACTTGTAAAAGATTCGTCAGCTATCGTGTCAAGCCCCGTTAAGATTCTTCGCTTTGGATTGTATTAAACCACATGATCCACAGCTGGTGCGGGTCCTTGTCAATTTTCTTGATTTTCATTCTTATAAACGTACGTACTCTTCGTAACATAATTCGAAAACTCAAAATTTTCTCTTCATCTAAATACGATTCGAATACCCGAAACATTTAGAATTATATTTAATTTGTAAAATATTTATGTTCCACACATGACAAAGATCTAACAAATTTTTATTTATCTTTTTTACATAAATTCATGCATCAAATAACAAAGCACCTATGCAAACTATATTACCAACTCTCCTCAAGAACTTCAAAAGCTTCAAAACATCTCATCCTTAAATTGAACTAGTCCTCAAATATTATTATACCAAAGAATATACTACTAAGATCTATTTATCACCATATCAACCTCTAAGTCACATATTCTACAATCTGAATAAGCAAACTACAACTGTTTAAGATCTCTCAAAATTAATTGAATTTCATCACTTACTATCTAATCATGTAATAAATCAATCATCCCTTATTGCAAACCTTAATCCAATAATTTTCAATGTCTCCCCATACTATCACAAAGAAACTTCATAGGACATAACTCCAATATCTTACTAGAAAAATAGCTAAAAAAATTTTGATCATTAACTCCAAATGATTAATCTAATTACCTCGAATATCAACAACTCAAATTACAAGAAATCTTCTATACTTAATAATTTTCACTTTATCACATCAATACACAAACCTCAAATTATCCACAAGCTTAACATAAATCAAAACCTAACTCTAATCAAATCCTAAATTCAACGATCATAATAATTGTCACACAAAAAACCCTCGAACAAATAATTTTTCAAAATCAAATACTCGTCGATACAAATACCCACATCCTAATCACATCTCATATAAGATCACTTCTTATCTGTACAAAGTATAAATTAATCACTTCAATGATTAAATCACAATTCTTAACTAATATCATTACTCAATCACCTTAACAAATTATTCCACTTTCCTCAAATCAACTACAAATCGAAAAGAAATCGACAATTGGTCAAAATAGAAACCAACCAAACAAAGAACAAAATCAAATCAAACTCTTACGTCTACCCAATGGTTTACCCACAAACTCACAGGTCAAACCTAAATAGGTTTTCTACAAGAAAGAACCTAAGCTTTGATACCATATATGTAACACCCCCTTCCCGAAAAGGAAAGGGAGGTCACGTGCAAAGCACAATGTTGGTTGATTTCGCAATCAATAGATTTGTGCAAGTGTACACAGTCAACAAGTAATAAAGTGATAAGATAAAGTGTCGATCCCACAGAGAATTCTAATCAATAAATTCCAACTACTAGCACTGTATCAATCCAATTTTATTTAAACAACTAATAATTGTGATTTTCTGAAATAATGAAACTAACTAAACAATTAAGAGATATTACTCTAAAATAAAGCAAATAAATAAAACTAAGATTTGAATGAATAAATTCAGATAAATAAGGATTAAGACTTCAATATCCCCAATTATGAACTATACCTTAATTATCCAATTATCCCAACTATTATATCTACTGAATTGTTAACAGGAATTCTCAAATGCCAAAAGCCCTTTTCCAAGTGATCAATTGACTTCTATTTAATTTAAATTAATCTTGCTATATTTCTATGCAAAACAAGAGAATTAAACTCATTCAATCCCAATTCCTTATATGTTACATGCGGTGAACAAATATTTCCATTCAATTCACAAACCTAATTATTCACCATGCAAATAACTAAGTCACATGTTATCATGCCCAGTTCTAACCCTAGAATTCCTTTTCCAATTCCTTCTAGAGTAACAAGGTAATTACTGGCCAAATAATTAATCAATAAATACAAGGCGAGATAAATAATTCACTTTGACATAAATAATTGGAATAAATCAAATAACTAATTTATAGCCATAAAAGGTTCAATTGAAATCTTAATTAAAAATTAGTTCATAACAGAAATTAAAACCAACAATCTTTGAAAAATCATCCTTAAAGAATTACACAAATTGAAAATAAGGAGAAGGAGAAAAACTCTTGAGCCAATCCTTAATCTTCAAGTAATCCTTTGCTTCGCCTCCAATTGTCAATGATGCCCTCTTTCAATTAAAACAACCATTATATACTCCACTTCTCAAAAACCTAGCAATCCAAATCCAATTTGACTTCAAATATCCACCAACTATGCAGTCAAACCAAAAGTCAAGCGTGTCCTGGTCAACTGATTACACGCCCAATACCCCGTACCGGGATCTATATTAAGTATAGCGCCTTTGTACGGCTCGTGAAATTACCACAATGCCATTTTGTAGCTTAAAATCCCCCATTCACTCAAATAACTCCAAATCTGCAAAATGCAACTGAACTTAGTAGAAATTGATTCTAAAAGACCCGAGAATACACAAATTTAAGCCCAAGTATAACCGATTCATGGGTATATTACCCAATCATCAAACACCCCCAAACTTAAATCGTTGCGTGTCCTCAAGCAACAAAACACAAACAACACGAAAAACTAAGCATCATTCAAATGCAGCCTATCTAAATGATCGTAATTCCAGCAATCCAATAGCTCACGTATATCCATAGGCCTCAGAAAAATCACAAAAACATGCTAATACATCATGTTAAAGCAGATCAATAATATGCCAATAATCAATGAATCTAAATCTGTTATTACTGATATCGTGTGTGTGTGACCAATAACCATGCTAACCAATGAAAGGCAAAAATATGAAAGATAATAAATTTCTTAGTAGGCATCATACAGTGTAAACTTGAGAACTCATCAAATAAACTTGATTCAACTAAAATCAAACACTTACCAAAATTCAAGGGTCAAAATGGAATACTTATGCTTTTCTTTTGTCTCTTTTTTTTATAACGGGGGCTTTTTTGCACTTTTCCCGCTATTATTATTATTATTATTATTATTATTATTATTATTATTATTATTATTATTATTATTATTATTATTATTATTATTCTCATGACTATGCATTGTCTTATTCCTTTAGGCTTTTCAGTGTTACCTTAACGAGCTTTCGACCAACGACTCCCAGACCATAGGGCGCTAGGTGTAGAGACAATCCCATCGGGCTTACTTACTCAAGTAACAAAGGCCACAAAACTAGACAAGCATTCCACGGTGTTTATTATTATTATTATTATTATTATTATTTAACATAGCTTATATACTCCAAATATTTTTCCCCCAAACTTGAGTTTAAGTCTCAATTCAGTCTTCACTAGCTATTCAAATTGATCCTTTATTTCACTAGCATTCATCCTTTAGAACTCTATTATCTATCCATTTAAACTATCATAGCCAACATGGTCATTTTTCAAAACGTGCTTTCCTTATAATATCAGTGTCAAACAGATAAAGTTTTACATCATGTCAAGAAAATCATCTCACTAGCTCAACAATCCTTACTAGACTTGTTCATGCAATTTTAATTTCATCATTGGCCCCAAACATACGTGCTATCAAACGCTGGAATTATCATGCAATCCTAAATAAACTATTAACAAACTACAACTGCAAATAAAAATTAACTACCCCCAAACTAATCTAGAGCAATGTCCTCATGCGAAAAATAAGGCAAAATAAAACAGAGGACTTCCCTGACGAGCTTATTCCGCGGGTGGAGCATCATCGTCCTCGCTCATCTCTAGATCGACAGTGGAAAAACTTGGCGTAACAAGAGCAATAGGGAGGCGCTAAGGTTAACGTCCGCATGCAGCCATGCGTTCATAGCATTCTGGGTAGCAAATTGATCGACCATATACTTACAGATAACATCTTGACGTTCAGATAAACGGACATTCTGGGATTCAAGGTTGTAAAACCAACCGTCAATTTCCCGTTAGACAGCTTCAGGAACCACACCACGATGAGCTGTTGAGGATGGACCATAAGTAGGTGGAGCTTGAGGTGGTGGGGCTTGTGTAGCTTCAACTTGGAGAATTATGAAACCCAATCCCCTAGGGTAGTTTTCCCCACCTGTCCACACTTTATACCTGCTTATCAACTTATGGTCCAGAATTGGCATAGGTGTTTGAATCATCTCATTCGATTTCCATTTTACCCCAAACTTAGCACACAAAATGCAAATGAGAGACGGATGGGGTAACCCTCCTGTGGTGCCTCCTCGTGATGCACAGATAATAGACTGCTGAATAAGATGGCCAAAATCAACTTGCAAGCCCTGAATTATAGAATATAGCAGCACCGCTCTCTCTTTGGTGACATGGCTCACATGTTTACATGGCATGAGTTTAGCGCAGATAAAGGCATACCATGCCTTCCCATATAAACTGAGGTGAGAATGGGGGAAGGTCATGCTGCCACATTCATGTAATGTCCACGTGGTGCCCGGTTGACAAAGTTCTCGGATTATTTTCTCATAGTCTGGACCTTGACTCAAAAGATTGGCATATTCGTCGTTAAGTCCTTCTAATGGCAGTTGATAACATCCGTTAATGTCTTTGTCGCCAATTTTGACCGTCTTGCCTCTTACAAACACCCCATAATGATAGTTCTCGGACACGTTGGCGTAGAACTCTTTGACGATGGCAATTACTGTTGGATCGGGTTGTTCGGTGAGGGAGAACCATTTCCTCTCGGCTATCATGACTGCTATGTCTTCGTCTTTGGATTGATTGGGCCTTAAAACGCATTCGGGGATGAGAGAGCGGGTAGCCATCTTGTTGTAGTGTTCCTATGCCTCGGCGGAGACAAACCTTCTATTATCAAATTTGGGTGGAGCCGAGGCGGAACCGGAACCTTCGCCGCGTTGACGCTTTGAACCCATGTCGAAAAATCTGCAAGAAATTGCATTTATATGTATTAGAATTGGGCATAAGTCTAGTGTGGACAATGTACCCATGGCACTACCTATAATAGCATGAAAAGCACAAGATACGCCCAAAAGATGTGTTATAAAAAGCAATATAACCCACGTATGCCTCAATATAGTTTAGCCCCCCATAATAGTGATCTATATGTTTGGCAATAACCCTATGGTATTTGGGTGGCAAGTTGGCGAGTACGTTCCGTGTGTTGATATGGTGCTATGTGCGAATTAAATCATGAGCATTAAGTCAGGCAAAACATCAAACACCTTGTGGGCAATTCATATTTTATTTGGAGCACTAATGGTTTTCTAGCAATTCACACATTTAACATTTAAATATCTGATTCACTTACAAGAAATATTAGATATTCAAAATCAGATTAAGAAAATTTGCACTTTAGATGAAGGAGAAGGGAAATCGAGATGCGTATCAACTTACCCAGATTGCATAATCCCTTGAATTTAATGCATTACATACCTTTGAATTAGAGATAGCAGAAGTTTGTCGCAGAATAAGGAACCAAACGTGAGATATAAAATTGTGCTAGATAGTAGGACGTTACAGAACAATTTTCCAAGTGCAATTACCGTATGAGAGTCTTAGAGGTGTATGAGAGCAAAATGTGAGGAGAAGTTAAAAGGTAGAAAGTGGAACCGTTCAGCAGTTAAGGGCCATTTTACTTGTAACTGTTCCCCAGCACCGGGGCGCTGGGTTATAAAGGAATTCTAGCGTTGGGGCGCTGCTATACAACAACTGATTACCGAGACTAGCGCCGGGTATTGATTTTATATTGGTGCGCGGCAAAGTATTCTTGGCGAAGAATGTGAGATTTGGCTAGTGCTGGGGCGTTATGCTCTTCATGTTAGGAAGTGCCGGGGTGCTCAACTGGAGAATTGTGACTTGTGTTAGCCCGTTTCCTGCCACTGTGTTCTATTATATCCTTGGCCTGACCCTTATGAGCACGTGAGATCTGAGCACTGAAATAAGCAAGGAAATAATGAAGAATTTCAGGCTAATATATTCCACTGGGAAATGTAAGTACTGCAAATGCTACGAAAAGTTAGTTGAAATAAACAAAATAAAATAAATTAGAACACATGGGGTTGCCTCCCCAGAGCGCTGGGTTTATAGTCGTCAGCCCGACTTTGCTATGTTTCTCAATTGGCCCCTAGATCGGAGAGGTTCATGGCCGTAGATTGGCGTTCGATAGGTCCACTCCAGTAATGTTTAAGTCGTTGACCGTTCACCTTAAATGTCCGCTTTGAATTTGGTTCCTCTATTTCGATGTTTTCATGTGGTGCGACTGAGATGATTACGAACGACCCCGACCAACGAGATTTCAATTTTCTGGGAAATAAACGCATTCGAGAGTTAAACAGGAAGACTTGTTGGCCCGGTTCAAATGTCCGATCCATAATTTTCTTATCATGCCAGGCTTTGACTTTCTCCTTATAGAGTTTTGCGTTCTCATACACATTGAACCAGAATTCGTCCATCTCATTCAGCTGAAGTAACCTTTTCTCCCCCGCTGCTTGTAGATCAAAATTAAGTTTTTGAATGGCCCAGTGTGCACTGTATTTTAGCTCAACCGGGAGGTGACATGCTTTTCCGTACACCATCCTGTAGGGTGACATGTCGATAGGATTCTTATATGTTGTTCGATATGCCCATAGGGCATCGTCAAGACGCATGGACCAGTCTTTTCGTGACGGATTGACCACTTTTTCCATAATTCGCTTGACCTCTCTATTGGAGACCTCCGCTTGACCATTGTTTGGGGATGATACGCAGCAGCAATTTTATGACGAAGCCCATACTTGATAAGCAATTTAGTGAACTGCTTATTACAAAAATGAGTTCCCTCATCACTTATTATAGCCCTAGGCATCCCAAATCGTGTGAAGATGTTTTTCTTTAAGAATCGGAGGACAACGTTGGCATCATTCGTAGGTAAAGTTGCGGCCTCTACCCATTTGGAAACGTAATCTACTGCCAACAGAATGTACTAATTATTGAAAGAGGATGGGAAAGGTCCCATAAAGTCGATTCCCCATACGTCAAACAGTTCAACCTCCAAAATTGTGTTGAGTGGCATTTCATTGCGCTTGGAGATATTACCTACACGTTGGCATCGATCACACTTCAACACATAGAGGTAAGCGTCTTTGAATAGAAACGGCCAGAAAAATCCTGATTGTAACACCTTCGCCGCTGTTCGATCACCGGAATAATGACCTCCGTAATTTGATGAGTGGCAATGTCCTAATATGCTGTCCATCTCTTCATGTGGCACACAACGTCTAATCATTTGATCCGCACAAGCCTTAAACAAAAATGGTTCGTCCCAATAGTATTGCTTAACATCGTGGAGGAACTTCTTACGTTGCTGTGAAGTCAAATCCGGTGGTAATACCTTTGCAACCACGTAATTCATGTAATCGGAATACCACGGTAATATTGTAGTTACTCGGAGAAGCTGTTCATCTAGAAATTTTTCATTGATCAGTACGTTGTCGTTTTTCTGCACCTCCGCATTTTCCAACCGAGAAAGATGATCCGCCACTTGATTTTTGGTACCTTTTCTATCCCGGATCTCCAGATCAAATTCTTGTAACAACAGTACCCATCGTATTAACCGCGGTTTGGCATCCTTCTTCTCAATCAGATATTTAATGGCAGAATGATCCGTGTAGACAATTACCTTGGTGCCAATAAGATATGCTCTGAATTTGTCGAGGGCAAACACCACTGCAAGTAACTCTTTTTCGGTGCTTGTGTAGTTCAACTGGGCATCCGCCAACGTCTTGCTGGAGTAGTAGATTGTGTGAAAAATCTTGTCGTTTCATTGTCCCAATACTGCTCCAACTGCGTAGTCACTGGCGTCACACATCAATTCAAATGGTAACGACCAATCGGGTGCCACAATAATTGGAGCACATACCAATTTCTTCTTTAATACCTCAAATGCCTCGATACATGACTGATCCATCTTGAAAGGCACATCTTTCTCTAAGAGTGAACATAAGGGTTTCGAAATTTTTGAAAAATCTTTAATGAAGCATCTGTAGAAACCCGCATGTCCCAAGAAGCTCCGTATGCCCTTTACAGATGAAGGAGGAGGTAGTTTCTCAATCTTTGCTCTATCCACCTCTAATCCTGATGCAGAAACTTTATACCCCAGAATAATTCCCTCTTGCACCATAAAGTGACATTTTTCCCAGTTGAGCACCAGGTTAGTCTCCACGCATCGTTTCAACACTAAAATCAGATTTTTCAAACATAAGTCGAAACTATCACCGAACACGGAGAAGTCATCCATAAATACCTCCAAATTCTATTCGACCATATCTGAGAAGATTGCCATCATGCACCGTTGAAAGGTCGCCGGCGCATTACATAAACCAAAAGACATACGCTGGAATGCAAACGTACCGTATGGACATGTGAATGTGGTTTTTTCTTGATCTTCCGGAGCTATGGCAATTTGATTATACCCGAAATATCTATCCAGCAGACAGTAGAATTGATGTCCCACTAACCTATCCAACATCTGATCAATGAACGGCAAGGGAAAGTGATCCTTGCGTGTGGCTTTATTTAGCTTCCGGTAATCCATACATACTCTCCATCCTGTAACAGTTTTAGAGGGATGAGCTCATTAGCTTCGTTCTTCACCACCATCATGCCCCTTTTCTTTGGTACACATTGTACAAGACTTACCCATGAACTGTCCGAGATTGGATAAATAATACCGGCATCCAACCACTTTATGATTTCCTTTTTCACCACATCCTTCATAATGGGGTTTAGCCTTCTTTGTTGCTCAATGGTTGGTCTCGCCCCTTCTTCCAGTAGAATTTTGTGCATACAGAAAGATGGACTTATACCTCGAATATCTGCTATGGTCCAACCGATTGCTGTTTTGAACTCCCGCAATACCCTTAGCCGTTTCCCTTTTTGTGTGTCCGTTAACTCTGTTGAAACAATGACTGGTAGTGTAGAATCTTTCCCCAAATAGGCATACGGCAAATGAGATGGTAACGGTTTTAATTCCAACACCGGTGGCTCTTCTATTGAGGGTTTGCACTTTTTACCTTCCGCTTCGGGCCTATCAAGGGTGTCGAATGGTTGATTGCTTTTCCGGAAGAACGATGTTGTATCTAGCCATTTGATATGCTCAATGTCCTCTTCAATACCATCATCGTCCATCCTAAGAAAAATGGATTCTAGCGGGTCCTCCAAATAATTTTCACTGAACTTGTGATTAACTAATTCCTCCATGATATCCACCCGCATACACTCACCTTTTTATTTCGAATAAGACATTGACTTGAATACATTAAAGGTGACCTGCTGATCATCAACTCGCATTGTCAGTTCTCCTTTTTGCACATCAATCAACGTTCTTCCAGTTGATAAGAATGGTCGCCCAAGAATAATTGGAATTTCGTTATCTACTTCACAATCCAAGATAAAGAAATCCGCAGGGAAGATGAATTTATCCACTTTGACTAAAACATCCTCAACAATACCTCGTGTATATGTAACCGAACGATCCTCCAACTGCAAACTGATATTTGTCGATCGTGGAGCTTGAAGTCCAAACTGGCTGTAGACGGATAATGACATTAAATTTATACTGGCCCCCAAATCACACAATGCTCGTCCCGAAAACTGATTTCCAATTTCACATGGAATATTAAAGCTACCTGGATCCTTAAGCTTTGGAGGTAACTTATCCTGTATAATTGCACTGCACTCTTCGGTTAATGCCAATGTCTCGAACTCACCCAATTTCCTTTTCCTCTACAAAACCTCCTTCATAAACTTGGCGTAACTTGGCATTTGTTCTAAGGCTTCGGCAAAGGGGATGTTGATATGCAGTTTTTTAAAAATATCCAAGAATCTTAAAAACTGCTTATCCAACTTGGATTTCTGAAACCTCTGCGGATACGGTATAGGCGGTATTGTGATGGTTGGTTTCTGTTCTTTCTGCTCTACGGTTTCATCTGGACGTTTTCCGGTGTCCATAACTTCCTCTATTTCACTTTGATGCGTTATCTCTTGTTTCCCTATCCTTGACTATCTCTTGTAAATCCTTTCCACTTCGTAGAGTTACAGCCTTACAATGCTCATCTCTGCCCGGGTTTTTTTTCTGTATCGCTCGGGAGTGTTCCAAGTGGTCGGTTATTCAGTGCATGTGCTATTTTCCCCACTTGATTTTCCATATTCTTTATCGACGCACCTTGACTTTGCATATTCAGCTCTATTTGATTCATTTTTTTGTCTTGTTCCTCGTTCCTTTTGTCAGAAGCTCTAATGAATTTTTTCAAGGCTTCTTCCAAACTTGATTTCCTCTCGTTGCGTCTGATTTTGAAATCCGGATGTGTTTTGCTATCTAGGCGCTTGAGCTTGAGCTTGATTGTTACTCCATGAAAATCCTGGATGATTTCTCCAACCTGGATTATATATGTTTTGATTCAGATACGGATGGGTAGATCGACTGTAGCTTCCTACGAACTGAGCTGATTCCACATTTATGGCACATTGCTCCGTAGCATGACCTCCAGCACATAATTCACAAACCATTGCTAACTGCTGTGTGGATGGTAGACTCCATGTTTCCATTTTTTTAGCCATTGCAGCCACTTGTGCTGCTAATGCTGTCATAGGATCCACTTCAAACTTTCCCAGTGTTTTCGGAGGGTTCGACCTAGTCATGGGCCACTGATAGTTGTTGGTGGCCATCGTTTCTAACAGTTGATATGCCTCATTAAAATTCTTAGACATGATTGTTCCCCCTGCTGCTGCATCAATACTCGCTCTAGTGGGCGCGTGCAAACCATCACAAAATATCCCCAACTGCATCCACTGTGGAATTCCGTGATGTGGGCACTTACGGAGCATATCCTTAAATATTTCACACGCCTAATATAACGATTCTGAATCGAACTGTGCAAAGGTGTGAATATCATTCCGTAGCCGACTTCGCTGGTGGGAAGAATTTCGCTAGAAATTTTTGGGCTAAGTCATCCCAAGTTGTGATTGAGACAGGAGGCAAAGAATGTAGCCAACTTCGCGCTTTATCTTTCAAGGTAAACGGGAACATCCTCAACCTTACAGCATCTTTCGTTACATTGTTGAATTTGAAGGTGCCGCAAACTTCCAAGAAACTCAAGATATGCTCATTAGGATCATCTATCGAATTACTCCCAAACTGACATGTATCTCAGAAAGCATCCGAATTGTTCGGTTTTATCTCAAAGCTATTACGCATTGATCACGGCCTCCTAATACTGATCAGATATCCGTGACATTCGACACGGCATAATCCCTAAGTGATTTACATTCGTTTCCTACCATATTCACGGGTATTTCACAGTCGCTTGACTCTTCTTCCTGTCAGTATAACCTCACTAGTCAACCGCAATTTTCAGAACTTCCTTTCTATGTCGTCTGTATACGGGAAAAGTTCCTTTTTAGCCCTTGATCTAATGTGCATACACTCGCAAAGAATTCTTGCAAATACAAGAAGAAAAATAAGTAACATTTAAATTAAGACCGAATTGATTATAACTAATATGAAATTAATATTAATAAAGAATTCCCCAGCAGCGGCGCCAAAAACTTGTTGGTTGATTTCGCAATCAATAGATTTGTGCAAGTGTACACAGTCAACAAGTAATAAAGTGATAAGATAAAGTGTCGATCCCACAGAGAATTCTAATCAATAAATTCCAACTACTAAGATCAGATCAATCCAATTTTATTTAAACAACTAATAATTGTGATTTTCTGAAATAATGAAACTAACTAAACAATTAAGAGATATTACTCTAAAATAAAGCAAATAAATAAAACTAAGATTTGAATGAATAAATTCAGATAAATAAGGATTAAGATTTCAATATCCCCAATTATGAACTATAACTTAATTATCCAATTATCCCAACTATTATGTCTACTGAATTGTTAACAGGAATTCTCAAATCCCAAAAGCCCTTTTCCAAGTGATTAATTGACTTCTATTTAATTCAAATTAATCTTGCTATATTCCTATGCAAAACAAGCGAGTTAAACTCATTCAATCCCAATTCCTTATATGTTACATGTGGTGAACAGATATTTCCATTCAATTCACAAACCTAATTATTCACCATGCAAATAACTAAGTCACATGTTATCATGCCCAGTTCTAACCCTAGAATTCCTTTTCCAATTCCTTCTAGAGTAACAAGGTAATTACTGGCCAAATAAATAATCAATAAATACAAGGCAAGATAAATAATTCACTTTGACATAAATAATTGGAATAAATCAAATAACTAATTTATAGCCATAAAAGGTTCAATTGAAATCTTAATTAAAAATTAGTTCATAACAGAAATTAAAACCAACAATCTTTGAAAAATCATCCTTAAAGAATTACACAAATTGAAAATAAGGAGAAGGAGAAAAACTCTTGAGCCAATCCTTAATCTTCAAGTAATCCTTTGCTTCGCCTCCAATTGTCAATGATGCCCTCTTTCAATTAAAACAACCATTATATACTCCACTTCTCAAAAACCTAGCAATCCAAATCCAATTTGACTTCAAATATCCACCAACTATGCAGTCAAACCAAAAGTTAAGCGCGTCTCGGTCAACTGATTACACGGCCCAGTGCCCCGGCCCAATATTTTGAGGTTATCTATACTAAGTGTAGCGCCCCGGCGCTGGCTCCCAGGAAATTACCACAATGCCATTTTGTAGCTTAAAATCCCCCATTCGCTCATATAACTCCAAATCTGCAAAATGCAACTGAACTCAGAAGAAATTGATTCTAAAAGACCCGAGAATACACAAATTTAAGCCCAAGTATAACCGATTCATGGGTATATTACCCAATCATCACACAACAAACCTCAAAATAAGTAAACAAAGCACTAATAACCTCAAAATATTAATAGTGGTGATCCATTAATAAAGTACTAAATACAATTCTCCAAACAGAGTCAAAATAACCAAAATCAAAAAATCAAAACAACCTAGATGGTCAAAGACAACTCTCTCATCACACTAGCCCTGAATCACCCCTGTAAACCTACCGAAAGAAAAACACATCATGAGCCAATTGCCAGTACGGATACAGATATACAAAAGATATACAACTGATATACGAAAACAACTGAGACAAAATATTGAACCAAGCCTCAAGTGTAAATACTGATGAAAATATATTCTCCAAAGATCTTAATGGAATATATCTGAATGAACAGAATTGACGAAACCAATAGAAGAATAAAGAAATAACGAACTGAAGTAAATAACTCAATGAATTGAACTGAACAGAAACAAACAAAACTAATACAATGAAATAATAGGCTAAATCAAATGGTTGAGTTTTATTTCATATCGAGTGAGCTCAGAAATATACATTGCCACACAGGCAAGTCAAAACAATGCCACACAGGCAAGTCAAAATAATGTCACACAGGCAAGTCAAATGATGCCACATAGGCAAGTCAAAATAATGCCACACAAGCAAGTCAAATGATGCCACACAGGCAACCAAAATAATGCCACACATGCAAATCACACATTGGACCGCGAATCCAAATGTATGCAAATCGGATATGTGTGTTTGGAACAACAACACAAATCCGCAGAACAGAAAACTAGGGTTAACCAATACGCCTCCCACAACAAAACACCAAATGGCCCACTTCCTCCGGAGCCCAAAACAGAGACGTCGTGGACTAATCACACCGCCACGAAAAGTGTCATGCCTCTCGTGCCAAGACGACATGCCTGTGGTACCCCCACAGGTGGTTATAGCTCAAGTATACCCTACGGTATATTCTAACAAAAATACTATGTCACAACACATGCGACATAATACCAACAAAAGGGTTCTATATGTACATGTTGAACCAAACCAAATTATAGTCACAAGGTCTCAAAAAGAAGGTAGAAACATGTACCGTTCTACAATTATCAAAAATAAATGCTAAACATGATATCCTAATTCAAATAGTACAAATACGAGTCATGTGTATCAACTCCAAAATGAAACTAATATATTTATTTCACAGGAAACAATTATGTGAAATCATAACATAATTCGAAATAAGGAAACAAACGAACAAATCAAATTTAACAAGAGTATCGTTGAAAGAGTACAGAATCCGTACCTAGATTAAGCAATGTATTATCTAAAGTATATTCCAAAAACTCGTTTAAACTCTCTCCGTTCAATCTAAATAATTTAATAAGATTTTATTACAATCTAATCTTTAATAACATAATACTATTAAATTATTATTAAAACTTTTATAACTATGTTGGAAAAATTAATTAATTCAAAATATATATATAACTTCAATTGATTTACTAATTTCTTATATAAGTTTCATGGCCAAAAGTTTATTAAAACAATATATATATATATATATATATATATATATATATATAAATATAAACCTTTATCCTTATTATATTACAACAAAGACAAGACCAACTTGCATCAGTTAACATTTTTTTTTATTTTAAAAGAACTCTTTTCACATCACTTTTCCTGTTTTGTCAGCATGCATGAATACCATTCATTACTTAAAGAAATATATATAAATAGATAGCGTGATTACAAATAAACAATTTCATATCAAGACATTCACGCAAATATCTCGTACTACTCAAATAATTAATAAAATAAATACTAAACATGCAAACTTACTTGTATCCCGGATATTCAATCTTTATTCTTATAACACACAAGTGCAATCGATTTTCCTTTCTTTTCCTCCGTAGTAGTGGTAATTGCGTTCTTCTTCCCTTTTTTTTCTTAGTCAGTTATTAGATGTACGTGAGATAGATTAGGGTTTAAATATTTACTTATATAACTGATGAACTCTCCTAGTTTAAATAGAATTTTAAAATTACTCACATAAATTAAACCCAATTAATTTTTAAGGCCCAAATTTTACAAATTTAATATCCATCATTATTAATACTTATTAGCCCATATAAATTAAATGACTACTTTGACCCAATTAAAAACAAAGTCCAATTAATATGTTTTAAAATTAATTTTTTTTTCGGGTACAGTCAATCTCACATTTTGGTAAACATTCAATATTAATTAATCTACGTATAATATTATAATTAACATTTCCTAATCTACCATGCCATAAATTAGATGACTCAATCATATAAGCAGAAGATTTATTTTTATTAATATTGAAAGGTACAATTGTCAATACATTCATTTAAAAACCCCATCACTCATATATCCCTTCCCCACATACATTCCATTTTTGGTTGGGACAAACTTGTCTGATACAAAGACCAATTTAAATCCCTTTTGACTAAGAAGAGATATTGACACTAAATTCTTCCAAATATCAAGCACAAGAAGCACGTTGTTGATGGTGAGTTCCTTGCCACATGTCATCTTTAGAACCACATTTCCATGTCCAATAATTTTGGATGTAGAATAATTATCCATGCATAATTGTTCTCCATTATCAATTTCTTGATATGTGGAGAATTAACATCTTCCTATCAGAACACACATGGTGGGTTGCTCTAGTATCTACCCACCATTCCTTGGGATTTTCAACCAAGTTTACTTTAAAAACTACCACTAGAAACGTCTTCAAGAAGACCATCCACTTCTATTAAATTAGCTTGTTTGGACTTCTTATTTTTGTATTCCGTTTACGACAATCCTTTGCCCTATGTTCGGGCTTGTCACAAATGTAATACTTTCCTTAGAACTTTTTATTCGTTCCCTGTAGAGGCCCATTGCCAGACTACTTTCTCTTCTTAAACTTTTTACCTTGTTCCACCATGTTGGCTTTAAATTCCATATAGGTTTTTCCTACCTTCTTTTCAGAAACACGATTGTCATTTTCTATCCTTAATCTCACGATTAAGTCTTCAAGTTTCATCTCTTTACGCTTTTGCTTGAGATAATTCTTAAAATATTTCCACATCGGTGGTAGTTTTTCAATGATCGCCACTACTTGAAAATATTCACTTAAGGACATACCTTCTGCATGTATTGCATGCAGAATTATTTGAAATTATTAAACTTGATTGATGACAACCTTGGAATCCACCATCTTACAGTTCAGAAATCTGCCAACTACGAACTTCTTCATGTCAGCATCTTCCATTTTATATTTCTTATCCAAGAAATCTCATGGTTCTCTTGCTAACTTGAGAGAACTATAAACATTGTATAATGTGTTTTACAATCCATTGAGGATGTAGTTTCGTCACAAAATATCATCATGTTTCCATGCATCTATTGCAGCAATCAACTGCTTATATGTTTCATTTTCACTAAGCACAGGGGGATCTTCATGAAGAAATCTCGCCAAATTTAGTGTAGTGAGATAAAACATCTTTTGTTGACATCTTTTAAACTTTGTTCCATTGAACTTTTCTGGTTTTTCACTATGGTTCACAAGCACATTAGGTATCATTGGTGCAGAAGAAGAACCGACTATAGTTATAAATTCGGTAGTCATTTTTATTGCATATATATATATATATATATATAAACTTATCTGTTGTACACCAAAGTTGAAATGCAGGAAATTAATATGTCAAGGTTAGTACTTGGTACTATGTCTTCAAGATAATTATGCCCTCCTTATTGGTGCTTAGAGTTAGCGGCACTTATCTCCCAGGATATAATGACAACGTGTGTTATAGCAGCATAATAAATAACACACACAACGAACTAAAGAAATGCTTTGGACTCTCTCTTATATACTATGAATATGAGTGAAGAATGATGAAGAATGAATGAATTTTGAATGCTTCAAATGGATGACTTCACATGATATTTATAGTGTGATTTATGTGACCCTTCATGATGGACATATCCCTTTGAAATGGTTTGGATGAATATGAAAAGACATGGTACACCTTATGGAAAGGCATGGTTGAACAAAAGAAGCGAAACCTAAGCAAGTAAAGTATGACGAAGATAGGAGCGCTGCGACTCTAACCTTAGCGCCAAGAACCTCGCCCGACTGGACCAGATCTCCTGAGTCGTCGACGTGCGTGTGGTCAAACCAAGTTTTGGTTAGGTTCTCTTTCCACCACAAAAGTGGGGTGTCACTTGGGATCCAAACCCAAGAGCAATGTAATTGCATATATACTCACTTAAGGTTTAGTTCTCAGTCGATGTGAGACTTTAGTTTCTCACAAATATTTATTAACATTTTCAATGGTGATATTTGGGAGTAAATTTGTCATTCATTATCCCATGAATTTGAGTTTCTAAATACTTGATTTTAATGTACTCATAGAGTAGAACACATTGATATGTGAATTCATCTCAAATGATTAATGAAACCCATTTTAATTTTAATTTAAGCTCAAATTCTAACAAGAATAAGGACCAAAATATTTAATTTAATTTGTCTTATTATATACGTATGTATATAGATAATATTTTTATTTTGTAGAATACTTTATGTTTTTAAATGAGATTATTTTTGTAGAATGAACCGCGTTCTCATATTGTTTGTGAAATTTGTTGGAGCATCCAATTCACAATCAAGCCGTGGCAAGTGGAGTTTAGCACAAGATTTGCTCTCGGATCTAATCACTCCATTTGTCCAATGCTAACTTTATATCTTAAATAAGTTTCCTCACCATTAATAACGGATTTCGATCCCAAACAGTTTGTTTTGGACAATATATTTGTCTAGTCCTATAAATTAATTGCATTCGTACGGTTAGAGAATTGTATTTCAGTGGCCTTTATTATACAAATAATATACAATGAGTAATGTTATATATTATGATAATTTTATATCGAATTATAATTGCGAAACAAATCAATATATAACTTCAGAATAGTTTCTGCTAATACTTATAAGCTGTAACAAAAAAACAGATGGATTTGCTTGAAAAGGATAATATTTTTAAGCTTGAGGTTTAACTTCTACAATGCGACCTTTAATCTTCATATATATTGGAGGAAGCATCCCCAATGTAGACTTGCAAACCTAACCAAGACTAAACAAGCTGATTAAAGGGAACAATGTGAAGTGACTAGTTTATGATTCCTTCACATCCTGTCTAAAAAGGAATCAAATGCCTGCTTTGTTGTAAAGAGGAAATGGAGGAGTTGTGATTTTGATATTTGGTAGGATACTACATGATATTTTCCTACGAATCTTAGTGGGGTTCCTGTTCATATGAGCTAGGGGAAAGAACCTTTTATAAAAAATAATGAAAAGGAACAAACATTAGGATAAAAGTAAAGAAAAACAATGGCTTTAAAAAACAATTGCTTCAAAAGCAATAGAAAGGAGAGCTTAGATGCCCTCTAAACAATTTTTTTTATGTTCCTGGTCCAGAAATATTTAATTTTTAAAGAAGACTAAATCACAAATAAACCCTATAGTTTAGGTTTAAAAACGATTTCAACCTAAATTTTATTTTTAATTAAAAATACTCTAAGCTTTAAGTATCAAAATAATTTGCACCCTCCGCACTTAAATACAGGGTGCATATTTTTTGTTGGAGAGGGTACAAATTGTTGAAACCCTCAAAGTTTAAGGCTTTTTTAGTCAAAATAAAGTTTAGGGGTGAAAATAAAATTAGGATCTAAATTATAAGGTGCAATTTTTGATTTAATCTTTAAAGAATCACAATCCACCTGCATGGTCACCATTTCTGACCTAAGATTGGTCAAGCCATAAAAAGGGAATTTCTTAAAACACTTTAGCATTAGAGTATATTTGGGACTTGGGGTCATGATTTCCTTAAACAAGAATGAGTGTTGATGTTGACCACAAGTATTTTCAAAGTGGATGCAATTTTTAATTCTTTTCCAAGGGACAAAAGTTCATGAAAGTAGGGTAACATAAAGCTCCTCACAGGCTCACACACGAGGACACAAAAAAAAAAAAAAGCTTAACTATTTAGCACCCCAATAATACACATAATGCTTAAAATTTTAATAACAAAAGTACACAATCGTTATTGAAGTCTGAAGACTTAAAAAAAGATGTAGAACTCACAAAAATTAATTTATTTTTTAAAAAGATTTTAAATTTAAATTTTTGGTTAATTAACTAGAAACACAGACTAAGATGAGTAATTAAATTATAAGGGGAAAAAACACAATAACTAAACTCAATAAAAAAAATTAATAAAGGAAAAATAATTTTAGAATCCGAATTTACTAAGCTACACACATAACAAACATCGTTTTAAGTATTATTTTTTTTGTGTGTTTTATAACTCAAATCAAGCCACCTATTAAATGTACAAGGTTTGGGAGATAAATCAATTAAGAATATTAACTAGACTAGTAAATGTGAAACAACCGAAACTAAAAACAAAAAAATAAAATACAATGAAAGGGATAACACCAAGAATAGTGTTTTCATAAATTTAGGGTACTCAAATTGACTACAGGAGACGATACCCTATATATATTTTTCTTTGAACATAATTTAGATGATTTATGAGAGGATAGTTTAGATTTTGTTTACATGATTACTCTAGGAGACGAAACCCTATGTTCTCCATGATTTAGACAGTTTAGCAGACGATACCTTAGTCTCTTTGTATGATAACTCTAGGAGACGATATCCTAGATAATTTAGAAGATGATACCCTAAGTTTCATTCCATTTGACGATTCAAATTAACTATAGGAGACTATATTCTAGATGTTTTCTTACGACACAACTCACCTAGGAACAAAACATTAAGTGAACACTTTTGCACTTCTTTTTAAGGTAACTCATTTAAATTTTTGAGAAAATATTAAGAAAGCAATGACCATAACATCTTCCCCTCGTTTAAACAAACCCCCAAACGTTTGAAATTTTATTTGCGAACCAATTTTATGGAGTCACATATGAGTCATCTCATTTATCAAAATTAAAAATTCGGATGAGTTAGTATATGTAACACCCCAGTCCCACATCAAAAGATATGGAAAAATTTATCTGTGTATAAGGAATTAAGTTGTTACCAATAGTACCTTCAAGTCATGACCTTTTGGATGAGTTTGTGGTGGGCTAAGATGACCCAAGAAGATACTATTGAGCCAGTGGTTTAAGGTTTTATTTGGATGGATTGGATTCCATTCGGACTTGGGATTTGACCAGAGATTTGTTCCATACTCGGGATTTGACCCGGGTTGTTTCAGTATATCTATTTAAATTTATACCAACTGATGACTCTGTCTAATTGGCCCACCTTTAAGTCAAAATTTCAAAAACCCGTCGGCATAAGTCGATTTTTTCCAAAATCCTCCCACAAGAATTTTAAACTTTGAAAAATCTCGGCGTCGACAAATAATATCCATTTGTTTCCAAATACAGATGTGGACGGATACGAATTTTCCAATTACCATTTATAACTCTAATTTTTAGAAAGCGATTCATAACTTGTATTTATTTTTTCACAATTTGAGGTAGTAAAATCGTCTACCTATATATTAGTTTTTTCCAAATCAAGTTTTCCACATTAATCATGTAATTTCTTGGCTGATTTTTGTGTTTGTTATAATTTTTCCTATCAAACTTCCCTAGGTATAATTACTCTTCTTGTATAAGTATGACATTTGATGTACCAACAGAAGTATGATAAATTAATAATATATATAATTCCATCTTTCATTATTCCTCTTGGGGCGTAAATATTAGGGCCCAATTTATATGATGGACCAAAGTCTATGCGGATGTATTTAACCCTACATAAGAATCTGTTTTGGCAATTGAATATTTTAAGAAATCAAATATTCCTAATTGCATTTAATTTCTAAACTCCTATGGAAAGTGTCAGGATATGATTCGACTTTCTTTCTGTAAGGAAATTCAGTTTGATCACATTAAGGAATCCTGTTTCTATACGGAGAAGAATGTGTGATCACTATAAATACAAGGCTATACCCTAACTATTAGGTATACAACATAATATTATTTACAACACTATTACATTAAGCCTCCATTGTTAAACCTTATTTAGCATGTACTTATCCTCACACCGGAGCTATCCCCCAGAGGCCCAAGCCTTCAAGCTGCGTGTGATTTCGTTTCTGTGTAGGATTAAATGCACTTTTCGTGATTGAGGCGCATGGACAAATCTTAGCATTAGCATTGGCACTAGAAGGAGGTCATTTTACTGCTTTTCGGTTTTTCAATTACATAAGAGTTTTGAGAGGATAATGTTGATGAGTAAGACAGTTTCTGGAAACAGGAAGTCAACGGCTGACCTATTTGCTCAGCCAAAGGGTTCGGTGAAGGACATGTTAGGTCGGTCCAAAGACATCCAGGATAGGCTCGGGCCCCGTAGTTAGTCTGTGGGTAAAAAGGACACTTATGGTGCTGACGTCAGGCATCGACTGTTCTCAACAGCTAGGAAGGAGACAAGACCCAATGAACATGTCGAGGACAACTCATTAGCTGAAGATTAAAACTGAGGATATTTCGAAGACTGCCTTCAGAACTTGGTACGGGCATTATAAATTCTTAGTCATGTCTTTTGGATTGACTAATTCTCCTGCTGCTTTCATAGATATGATGAACCGTGTGTTCAAGGAATATTTGGATCAGTTCGTTGTTGTCTTTATTGATGAAATCCTCATCTATTCCAAAATCCGTGAAGATTATGAGCACCATTTGAAGATGGTACTTCAAAGACTTCGTGATAACAAGCTATATGTCAAGCTGAAAAATACGAGTTACGGCTTGAGGAAGTTGCATTCCTTGGGCACGTGGTGTCAAAACATGGAATATCTGTTGACAATCTTGCCAAGATTGAAGCAATACAAAGTTGGGAGCAACCAAGTCGGTGGCAAAATCAACACGTAGCTTTCGGGCTTAGCAGATTATTATCGAGATTTGTGGAAGGATTTTCTCGAATCGCTACTCAGATTAACTTTCGGTGACTAGGAAAGATACAAAATTGTATGGAGCGAGGAATGCAAGAAGAGTTTCCAAGAGCTCAAGAGGAGACTCATTTCAAGCACCTATTCGACAATACCATCCTGGTTTAGATGGATTTGTTATCTCTGACGATGCGCCGGGCAAAAGGGTTAGGATGTGTTCTCATAAAACATGGGAAAGTCATAGCCTATGCCTTGCGATAACTCGAAGAATATGAGAGGAATTATCCTACTCATGAACTGGAGTTGGCAGCAGTCATTTTCACGTTGAAGATCTTGAGACACTACCTGTATGGGGAGAAAGTGGAGATTTATACGGATCATAAGAGCCTTAAATATTTTTTCACCCAAAAGGAACTCAATATGCGGCAACGACTTTAACTCGAGCTGTTGAAAGATTATGACCATACCATCCAATACCATCCTGGAAAACCAAATGTGGTAGCTGACGCATTGAGTAGAAGATTATATGCGGGTACGAGTGCGATGTTGTTAACACAAAGGCCCATTTTGTACAACTTACAAAGAATGGAGATAGAGTTAAAGGCTCCAAGTACCCACGTGATGATATCAAATATACGAGTAGAACCGACTTTAATCGATAAAGTTAAAGCTGTTCAAGGCATAGACCCAAAGCTGATGCGTGTGACGAAGAAAGTACAAGAAGGTGTTATACTAGAAGCAAGAATCGAAGAAGAAGGAATACTTCGAGTCCACTCCAGACTTTGTATTCCTAAAAATTCTGACTTGAAGCATAGAATCATGATAGAGGCACAAAACACATCGTTTGCAATCCATCTTGGGAGTACTAAAATGTATCATGATTTTTGATATGCATTTTGGTGGAGCAATATGAAGAGAGAGATCGCGGAGTTTATCTCGAGGTGTTTAACTTGTCAACGTGTAAAGGCGGAGCATCAAGTACCAAAGGGTCCATTGCAACCACTTGAGATTCCAAAATAGAAGTGGGAACACATTACCATGGATTTCGTTATGGGTCTTCCCAAGGTTTCTCAAGGCATAGATGCGATTTGGGTTATTGCTGATAGATTAACCAAGTCTGCTCATTTCTTTCCGATACGGGAGACTTATTCCCTTGAACATCTTACTCGTATGTACATAAATGAGATTGTGAGATTGCATGGCATGCTAGTATCCATAGTTTCGGATCGTGGCCTAATATTCACTTCACGATTTTGGGTTAGTTTGCAGAAAGCTATGGGCACAGATTTACGATTCAGTTTGGCATATCATCCTCAAACGGACGGGCAATCAGAAAGGACTATTCAAACTCTTGAAGATCTATTAAGACTTTGTGCCCTAGATTTCAAAAGAAGTTGGGATAAGTACTTACCATTGGTAGAATTCTCCTACAGCAACAGTTATCAAGCAAGTATAGGGGTGGCTCCATTCGAAGCAGTGTATGGACGAAAGTGTCGCTCTCCAGTATGTTGGGATGAGGTGGGTGAAGTAACATTGTTGGGACTAAAGTTGGTACGTGTGACTACGGAGAAGATCTAAATAATCCAAAAATGTATACAAACGGCACATGATCAACAAAAGAGTTATACGAATCTTCATCGAAAGGACGTGGAATTTAATATTGGGGATCATATATTGTTATGTATTGCTACATGGAAGGGAGTTACAAGATTTGGAAAGAGAGGAAAGCTCAATCCATGATTTATTGGTCCATTTGAGATTCTTGATCGAGTAGAAAATGTGGCCTATAGACTCGCATTACCTCCAAGCATGTCTCGTGTTCATAATGTTTTCACATATCTATGCTTCGTAAATATGTGAAAGACTCAAACCACATTATTGAGTTAGAACCAGACGATATAGCCGAAGATTTAACGTACGAAGAGGTACTTGTCAAGATCTTGGATAGGAAGGAGCATGTCCTACGCACAAAGGTTATACCATAAGTCAAAGTTTTGTGGAGAAACCATGCTATTGAGGAAATGACCTGGGAGTTGGAATCAGAAATGAAAGCGAGGTACCCTCACCTTTTCGAAGCACCAGGTACGTACGTCAATTTCGAGGTCGAAATTTCATGAGGGGAGGTTGTAAGATCCCAACTTTTTATAAATAAAATTGATTTTTCCTCTATTCATTATTTTGAAATAATAAGGGGTGGATTTGATTAATGTGGTTAGTTATGGGTAAAATGCGCAAATATTTTAACTAAGCAAGTGGTTATAAAATATTCATTGTTGTCGGGGAATATTCGTTTGGTCGTGGAATATTCTTGCTATCGGGGAATATTCGTACGATGGCGCAGCCATTGCTACGCTGATATTTTATATTATGGTTGTTTCAATAATTATCACAACACAGTATTTCCCATTATCAGATCAATAATTCATATTATTTGAATAATATTATTAGATAAAATTATTGGAAATGTCTAAGGAAGTTCTATCTAGAAAAGGTTTTGGTCACCTAATTGCGCGCCAGTAAGGAGAAATCTTTATCGGAAAGCACACTCTTTCCTGGGAACGACCTGGTTGTCATTATTGTGATTCTGTAATATTATTTGTGAATAATTAATTATTAATTTATATGATAAGAAAATATTTATTTTATGTGGATATAAATGAAGGAATTAATGTTGAGATGTTTTATCAGTATTTTATCGAAATGAAGGTATTAAAAATCATCCGTATGTGGATTTCGGTCATTTTTCGTTTAAAATTTGGAGAAACTTTCTTCTACAAAGTTGTAGAGAATTAAATTTCCTATGAAATAGACATAAAATTCGTATTTTTCTAATCAAACGGCTATTAATTATGAATTATTGAAGTTTCTGAATATTGTTTAAATTTAAATTATTTTGGTGGAGATTTTCTAGAATGGGTGGGCCCCACTCTTGTCCTTGTTGGTGTGTTGAGAAATTTCAAAGTGTGGTTTCAAATGTGGGGTGCTGCAAATAATCCTCGGATGCAAAATTGTCAAAAGTGGTGTGCTACCACTTTCCTATAAATAGGATGCTTAGTTATAATTGAAAATCCAGAATCTGAAATTTTCTCTCTCTATAATATCAGCGTATTTTTGTGAGTATTTAGATATCTTGAGTGTTGTTATTCAGTACAAGTTTCTTTCAACATTATATCCGATATTCAAGTCAGGAGTACTGCTCTTTTGAGGTAAGGGGTGTTATTTTCTTCGTAAATGATGTTATTTCGTTCAATATCATTAATTATGCCGAAATATTGGTATGATTTTTATTATAAAATTTTTACATTTACATGTCGAGGTTACTATTCACGAATACGGCACTATTCACGAGTACTATTCACGAAGTATGATTTTTCTTATGAAATGATTACCTTTTGTGTCGGGGTTACTATTCACGTATACAACACTATTCACAGAAAAATTAAATTTTCTTTTCTTGGTCCAAGTTATCTATTATGGTTATTCTCTTTAATTGTATCCATATTTTGATCTTCATTCTTGAATTATGCTCCACAATTGATTATTATCGAGTATTTTTGAACTTGGATAAACTGAAGTACGAATCCCTAACCTTTGTCCCTTTATCTCATTGGATTCGTTTTTTTTAAAATATTTTTCATCATCCTCAGTTCCTAAATGGTGATATAACTGAATATCTTTGGCCTTTAGTGCAAAAATGAATGATTACTTGATAAATATCTTTGGTCCTTAGTGCAAAGATGGACATGTGTTGAGATGAACATGACCAAATGGTGATACAAATGAATATCTTTGGCCCGTAGTGCAAAGATAAATATTTGATTCAGGATGTATATTGATTGATGTTACAGTGATAAAATATTGATGATGGACTTTTAAATCATAAAAGATAGTAGACTTCATTCTCTACTTAACTCTTTTAATGAATTGTTATTTCTGTTGTGAATATTGATCTAAAACTTGTTGTCCATTATATTTTATCTGATTTATTGAAGGCTAATGATAATTTGTTCTACATTATCTTAGTCATAATATTCTTTACTGGGCTAGTTGAGCTCACTCTTTTTTTTTGTTCCATTTTTCTTCTCAAGAGGTGAGAATATAACGGGAACTAGTTGGGGTGTGGAGTGATGTTTCAGGCCAATTGTTTTAGTAGTCCTCACTATTTTATAAAATAGTGTATCAATAATTATAATGAGAACTTATTTGAGTTTGGATATTGTCTAGAAAATAATATTTGTATTTAAACTCACAGCATATGTGTTGTCGTATTTTGCACGACAATTGTAATAATGAAGTTGTAGTTGTTTTTTGTACCATGTATTTAGCGACTCAGAATGGGTTGTGTGGACCTATTTTGGGGACGTCATAAGGATGCTTCGCATCTCAAGAATAAAATCAAAACAAGGCGAATATGGAATAAAATGGAAGCATCAAAGGCCTCAATTACTATGTGAGCATAAGGGTTTGAAAACCAGTTTTCAAAACGTCATTTCTGTATATTTTGCGTAAAATTTAACTTTTATACAAGTCAAACCCTTTGTATATAAGTTCGAAAGAGGCATAGCACTACTTCCAAATAAAGCACTTAGGCCTAATTAACTGCAACCCACACATTTCAAATAAATTAAGGAATTAAGAAGATGCGGTAACTGTGTTTGCACGGAAGTCGGGGGGTGCCTAACACAATCCCCCAGCTTAAGCAAGCCCCCGAACTCTATGAATCTCAGTTTCCAAGGCCTGTTAAACATAGTCAAATAATTGGGCTTTTTTGTAAAACCTTTTATAAACTCGGTTGAGTTGGTACAACCATTTCACTCCTACCAACTGGCGGCTCTATACAACCATTTCAAATTATCGACATTTTATGTCGGACTCTTTTGTCAATTTCACCCTTTCAAACCAAATTCGAACCACATAAAAAACATAAAGTATAAGAAATATTTAAAAGAGGAATTCCAAAGGAAATTTTTCCCGATGTCGACATATACCAACTAAAGACTATCTAATTGGCCTACCTTTAAATCAAAATTTTAAAACCTCGTCGGCATAATTCTATTTTTTCCAAAATCATCCAACAAGATTTTTAAACTTTGAAAAATCTTGACGTTGACAAATAATATCCATTTTTTTTCTAAATACAAATGTGGACGGATACAAATTCTCCCGTTATCATTTACAACTCATGTTTTTAGAAAGAGAATAATAACTTGTATTTTTCGCAATTTGATGTAGTAAAACTGTCTACCTATTAGTTTTTTCAAAATTGAGCTTTCCACATAAATCATGTAATTTCTTGGTTGATTTTTGTGTTTGTTATAATTTGTCCTATCAAAATTCCCTACTTCATGTATAAATAGAACATTTGAAGTAACAACAGATGTATGATAATTTAATAATATAATTCCATCTTTCTTTATTCCAATAAGGTTTAAGGTAATCATCATTAGTTTGTAGTTTACTTGCATTTTCCCCTAGGAATTTCAAAGAAGTCCTAAATGAGGCATTGAGTGTAAGACCCCAACTTTTTATAAATAAAATTAATTTTTCCTCTATTCATTATTTTGAAATAGTAAGGTGTGGATTTGATTAATGTGGTTAGTTATGGGTAAAATGCGCAAATATTTTAACTAAGCAAGTGGTTATAAAATAATCATTGTTGTCGGGGAATATTCGTTTGGTCATGGAATATTCTTGCTATCGGGGAATATTCGTACGATGACGCAGCCATTTGTGGGCCCCATAACGGAAAACTATTGGATAAAGAAAATGAAAAGTAAGAGTTTTTTTTATAAATAACGACGTAGTTATTACCGTTAACACTGTTGGAATACTTGGTAGTTAAAATACGATGAATACGTAAGTGCAAAAGTAGCACACAGGTAGACGAGATTTTGGAATATTGATTCTTACATAAGAATGCACTACTCAATAATTGTTACAGTAATTATTGTTCAATATTTTATTTTATTGATTGAATAATTTCTACGTTGATATTTTATATTATGGTTGTTTCAATAATTGTCACAACACAGTATTTCTCATTATCAGATCAATAATTCTTATTATTTGAATAATATTATTAGATAACATTATTGGCAATGTCTAAGGAAGTTCTGTCTAGAAAAGGGTTTGGTCACCTAATTGCGTGCCAGTAAGGAGAAATCCTTATCGGAAAGCCCACTCTTTCCTGGGAACGACCTGGTTGTCATTATTGTGATTCTGTAATATTATTTGTGAATAATTAATTATTGATTTATATGATAAGGAAATATTTATTTTATTTGGATATAAATGAAGGAATTAATGTTGAGATGTTTTATCAGTATTTTGTCAAAATGAAGGTATTAAAAATCATCCGTATGTGGATTTCGGTCATTTTTTCGTTTGAAATTTGTAGAAACTTTCTTCTACAAAGTTGTAGAGAATTAAATTTTCTATGAAATAGACATAAAATTCGTATTTTTCTAATCAAATGGCTATTAATTATGAATTATTGAAGTTTTTGAATATTGTTTAAATTTAAAACATTTTGGTGGAGATTTTCTAGAATGGGTGGGCCCCACTCTTGTCCTTGTTGGTGTGTTGAGAAATTTCAAAGTGTGGTTTCAAATGTGGGGTGCTGCAAATAATCCTCGGTATGCAAAATTGTCAGAAGTGGTGTGCTACCACTTTTCTATAAATAGGATGCTTAGTTATAATTGAAAATTACACCAGAATCTGAAGTTTTCTCTCTCTATAATATCAAGTGTATTTTTGTGAGTATTTAGATATCTTGATTGTTATTCAGTACAATTTTCCTTCAACATTATATCCGATATTCAAGTCATAAGTACTGTTCTTTTGAGGTAAGGGGTGTTATTTTCTTCGTAAATGATGTTATTTCGTTCAATATCATTAATTATGCCGAAATATTGGTATGATTTTTATTATAAAATTTTTACATTTTCATGTCGAGGTTACTATTCACGTATACGGCACTATTCACGAATACAGAGTAATTCACGAGTACTATTCACGAAGTATGATTTTTCTTATGAAATTATTATCTTTTGTGTCGGGGTTACTATTCACGTATACAACACTATTCACAGAAAAATTAAATTTTCTTTTCTTGGTCCAAGTTATCTATTATGGTTATTCTCTTTAATTGTATCCATATTTTGATCTTCATTCTTGAATTATGCTCCACAATTGATTATTATCGAGTATTTTTGAACTTGGATAAACTGAAGTACGAATCCCTAACCTTTGTCCCTTTATCTCATTAGATTCGTTTTTTTAAAAATATTTTTCATCATCCTCAGTCCTAAATGGTGATATAACTGAATATCTTTGGCCTTTAGTGCAAAAATGAATGATTACTTTATGAATATCTTTGGCCCGTAGTGCAAAGATGGACAGGTGTTGAGATGAACATGACCAAATGGTGATACAAATGAATATCTTTGGCCCGTAGTGCAAAGATAAATATTTGATTCAGGATGTATATTGATTGATTTTACAGTGATAAAATATTAATGATGGACTTTTAAATCATAGAAGATAGTAGACTTCATTCTCTACTTAACTCTTTTAATGAATTGTTATTTCCGTTGTGAATATTGATCTAAAACTTGTTGTCCATTATATTTTATCTGATTTATTGAAGGCTAACGATAATTTGTTCTACATTATCTTAGTCATAATATTCTTTACTGGGCTAGTTGAGCTCACTCTTTTTCTTTTTGTTCCATTTTTCTTCTCAAGAGGTGAGAATATAACGGGAACTAGTTGGGGTGTGGAGTGATGTTTCAGGGCAATTGTTTTGACAGTCCTCACTATTTTGTAAAATAGTGTATCAATAATTATAATGAGAACTTATTTGAGTTTGGATATTATCCAGAAAACAATATTTGTATTTAAACTCACAGCATATGTGTTGTCGTATTTTGCACGACAATTGTAATAATGAAGTTGTAGTTGTTTTTTGTACCATGTATTTGGCGACTTAGAATGGGTTGTGTGGACCTATTTTAGGGACGTCATAAGGATGTTTCGCATCTCAAGAATAAAATCAAAACAATGAGAATATGGAATAAAATGGAAGCATCAAAGGCCTCAATTACTATGTGAGCATAAGGGTTTGAAAACCAGTTTTCAAAACGTTATTTCTGTATATTTTGCGTAAAATTGAACTTTTATACAAGTCAAACCCTTTGTATATAAGTTTGAAAGAGGCATAACACTACTTCCAAATAAAAGCACTTAGGCCTAATTAACTGCAACCCACACATTTCAAATAAATTAAGGAATTAAAAGATGTAGTAACTAGTGTGTTTTCCACTAAGTCGGGGGGTGCCTAACACAATCCCCCAGCTTAAACAAGCCCCCGAACTCTATGAATCTAAATTTCCAAGGCCTGTTAAACATAGTTAAATAATTGGGCCTTTTTGTAAAACCTTTTATAAACTCGGTTGAGTTGGTACAACCCTTTCACTCCTACCAACGGGCGGCTCTATACAACCATTTCAAATTATCAACATTTTATGTCGGACTCTTTTATCAATTTCACCCTTTCAAACCAAATTCGAACCACATAAAAAACATAAAGTATAAGAAATATTTAAAAGAGGAATTCCAAAGGAAATTTTTCCCGACGTCGACATATACCAACTAACGACTATCTAATTGGCCCGCCTTTAAATCAAAATTTCAGAACCTCGTCGGCATAATTCTATTTTTTCCAAAATCATCCAACAAGATTTTTAAACTTTGAAAAATCTCGACGTTGACAAATAATATCCATTTTTTTTCTAAATACAAATGTGGACGGATACAAATTCTCCCGTTACCATTTACAACTTATGTTTTTAGAAAGAGAATAATAACTTGTATTTTTCGCAATTTGATGTAGTAAAACTGTTTACCTATTAGTTTTTTCAAAATTGAGCTTTCCACATAAATCATGTAATTTCTTGGTTGATTTTTGTGTTTTTTATAATTTGTCCTATCAAAATTCTCTACTTCATGTATAAATATAACATTTGATGTAACAACAGATGTATGATAATTTAATAATATAATTCCATCTTTCTTTATTCCAATAAGGTTTAAGGTAATCATCATTAGTTTGTAGTTTACTTGCATTTTCCCCTAGGAATTTCAAAGAAGTCCTAAATGAGGCATTGAGTGTAAGACCCCAACTTTTTATAAATAAAATTAATTTTTCCTCTATTCATTATTTTGAAATAGTAAGGTGTGGATTTGATTAATGTGATTAGTTATGGGTAAAATGCGCAAATATTTTAACTAAGCAAGTGGTTATAAAATATTTATTGTTGTCGGGGAATATTCGTTTGGTCGTAGAATATTCTTGCTATCGGGGAATATTCGTACGATGACGCAGCCATTTGTGGGCCCCATAACTGAAAACTATCGGATGAAGAAAATGAAAAGTAAGAGTTTTTTTTATAAATAACGACGTAGTTATTACCGTTAACACTGTTGGAATACTTGGTAGTTAAAGTACAGTAATACGCGTGGGTGCAAAGTAGCACACGGTATTGCACAGTATTTTTGGAATATTGATTCTTACATAAGAAGGCACTACTCAATAATTGTTACAGTAATTATTGTTCAATATTTTATTTTATTGATTGAATAATTTCTACGTTGATATTTTATATTATGGTTGTTTCAATAATTGTCACAACACAGTATTTCTCATTATCAGATCAATAATTCCTATTATTTGAATAATATTATTAGATAATATTATTGACAATGTCTAAGGAAGTTCTGTCTAGAAAAGGGTTTGGTCACCTAATTGCGTGCCAGTAAGAAGAAATCCTTATCGGAAAGCCCACTCTTTCCTAGGAACAACCTGGTTGTCATTATTGTGATTCTGTAATATTATTTGTGAATAATTAATTATTGATTTATATGATAAGGGAATATTTATTTTATGTGGATATAAATGAAGGAATTAATGTTGAGATATTTTATCAGTATTTTGTCAAAATGAAGGTATTAAAAATCATCTGTATGTGAATTTCGGTCATTTTTCGTTTGAAATTTGGAGAAACTTTCTTCTATAAAGTTGTAGAGAATTAAATTTCCTATGAAATAGACATAAAATTCGTGGAATATTCTTACTGTCGGAGAATATTCGTACAATGGCGCAAACCCATTTCAGGGCCCCATGTGAGAAAAGCATCGAGGATGAAAAAAGCGATAAGTATGAGTTTTTTTATAAATAATCTACGTAGTTGTTCTCAATTAATAATTGTTGGAATACGGTGGTTAAAGTAAAGTAATAAGCGTGGTTGCACAAGAATACGGTGATCGCGATGTTGGATTATTGATTCTTACGTAAGAAAGTATTTACTCAATAATTGTTACAAATAATTTACGCTCAATATTTTATTTTATTGATTCAATCATTGCTACATTGATATTTTATATTATTGTTGTTTCAATAATTGTCACTGCACAGTATTTTTTATTATCAGATCAATAATTTATATTATTTGAATAATTTTATTATATAGCATTATTGGCAATATCTAAGGAAGTTCTGTCTAGAATAGGGGTTTGGTCACCTAATTGCGCGCCAGTAAGGAGAAATCCTTATCGAAAAGCCCCATCTTTCTTAGGAACGACCTGGTTGTCATTATTATGATTCTGTAATATTATATATGAATAATTAATTATTGATTTATATGATAAGAAAATATTTATTTTATGTGGATATAAATGAAGGAATTAATGTTGATGTGTTTTATCAGTATTCTGTCGGAATGAAGGTATTAAAAATTATTCGTATGTGGATTTCGGTCATTTTTTGTTTGGAATTTGGAGAAAATTTCTTTTACAAAAGTTGTAGAGAATTAAATTTCCTATGAAATGGACATAAAATTCATACTTTTCTAATAAATGGGTTATTTATTATGAATTATTGAAGTTTTTGAATATTGTTTAAAACATTTTGGTGGAGATTTTCTGGAATGGGTGGGCCCCAATCTTGTCCTTGTTGGTGTTCTGAGAAATTTTAAAGTGTGGTTTCAAATGTGGTGTGCTGCAAATAATCCTCCATATGCAAAATTGTCAGAAGTGGTGTGCTACCATTTTCCTATAAATAGGGTGCTTAGTTAGAATTGAAAATCACACCAGAATCTGAAGTTTTCTCTCTCTATAATATCGAGCGTATTTTTGTGAATATTTAGATATCTTGAGTGTTGTTATTCAGTGCAAGTTTCCTTCAATATTATGTCCGATATTCCAGTCAGAAGTACAGTTCTTTTGAGGTAAGGGATGTTATTTTCTTCATAAATGATGTTATTTTGTTCAATATCATTATGCCAAAATATTGCTATAAATTTTATTATGAAATTTTTACCTTTTCATGTCGAGGTTACTATTCACATATACGACACTATTCACGAAGTATGATTTTTCTTATGAAATTATTACCTTTTGAGTCGGGGTTACTATTCATGTATACGACACTATTCACGTATACGACACTCTTCATAGAAAAATTAAATTTTCTTTTCTTGGTCCAAGTTTGTCTATTATAGTTACTATCTTTGATTGTATCTATGTTTGATCTTCATTCATGATTATGCTCCACAATTGATTATTATTGAGTATTTTTGAACTTGGATAAACTGAAGTACGAATCCCTAACCTTTGTCCCTTTATCTCACTGGATTCGTTTTCTTTAAAATATTTTTCATCATCCTCAGTCCTAAATGGTAATATAACTGAATATATTTGGTGTGACGCCCCCAAAATAGGTCCACACGACCCATTCTGAGTCGCCAGATATCACACTACAGAAATCAAATATAAACTTCATTTATACAACTGTTGAACTGTCATATAGAGTATGACAACACATAAGCTGTGAGTTTTAATACAAATATATGTAACTCTCATGGTGTCTCGACCACAACACCTTACAATGGTACTTTACATAAAAGTATAATCAATAACTGTTTTAGAAATTAAAATCTTTGGAAAATGCTCAAGGAAACCTTCGTACATGGGAGGCCATGCATCTAAGTTATGATAGATATCATATGACTCGAGAATTATCCTTGGTGTACCCAATAGACCCCAAAGAAAAATGAGAAGATTATTGTCATGTTATTTCCAATGGTGAGTCTTCTCTTGACATATAATTATCTCCATTGTCTCCAATTGAGAATTATATTTCAATCAAACTCCAAGATGATATATGTAGTTCTCATAGATATAATCAGCAAGTGCATGTGCACAACCCTATCTTATGATAACACGAAGTCTTCTGTCATTAGACATCTTGTATGATAGTGGAAAACCACCCTTCCAAAGTTGGGTTCACCTCATCTTATTTGATTCACCAAAATCAACGGTTAAAATGACGTATAAATTAAATACGACACACTTATCTATAATTCTCAATAAAATTATTTCCATACTATTTTAGGGGAAACCTCAACAGCTATAGACCATCGTTCTATTCCCATGTTACCCCCGCTCGACCCAGCTACACTCTTATTACCTGAAAGGAATTGTGAAGCAAAAGGGTGATCACAACTAGCCCAGTAAAGAATATCATGCTAAAGATAATTAAATTATCAATAGCCTTCGTCAATAATAAATCAGAGATTTAGAAAATATGGTAGATGATAAAACTTTTCAACCATAGTTGTAGCGGAACGAGCAATCCATTAGAAGAGTCAAATAGACCTTAAAGTCTATTATCTCATCCATGTTAAAAGTCCACCAACAATGTTTTATCCCTGTAACATCAATCAACAGTTCATGTCCACAATCATGTGAATAACTCATAATCATAATTGTGGTTCTAAATTCCTCTTCGCACCCAGGACGAAGATAATTTTCATCACCTGTCTTTACCTGAAACATCAAATATCATAGTTATACCAAATCACAGTTCCTGTTCATAATAATACTAATAAATTCATCTTTTCACTACGTGCCAAAGATATTCATTAACAGTTCATCTTTGCACTACAGGCCAAAGACATGCAACTGTATTTTAGAAGAGTCAAGTAGAGCATGATATCTACTGTCTTCTACAATTTAAAAATTTACCATCAATTTTATCGTTAAGACTCAACTTAATAAATAATTCATATCACCGAATTATCCATGCACTACGGGCCAAGGATATTCGTGTTTTCACCAATGGTCATGAACATGCCAAACAACAATTCATCTTTGCACCCTTGGCCGAAGAGAACGCATGGTCATGATCATACCAATAACTATCGCTGAGACTCAGGTTAATAATTAGTATCACAACCACGAATTATCCATGTCATACGGGCCAAGGATTTTCATGTAATCATCAATGGTCATGATTATACCGAATAATTTCTGGTTATAATCATACCAACAATTGTCCATCAATGCACTACAGGCCACTGAGGACTTTTACCACATCATTTGTAATATTACGGGTCATGATTATACTGAATGATCCCTGGTCATAATCATATCAATCAACAGTCAATTTATGCACGTAAGCCAAAGATGACTTTCATCAGAATATAAGCATGAGGATGATGACAATGATATAAGAATTAATCAAACGAAATCAAGGATAAATATTAAAGACTTTAAATTTATCTAGAGTTTAAAAATATCCAAATTGTCAAATGATACTGCTTTGTGGACTAAAATTTAAGAATAATATTCATGTATCAAAAATAATTTAGATAGAAAAGAAATATATTTTTTGAGTGAATAGTACACCGTGAATAGTACCCTGTGAATAGTACTTTGGGAATAGTACCTCATAAATAGTACTTTGTAAATAGTATTCGTGAATAATACTTCATGAATAATACCCATGAATAGTAACTCGTGGATAGTAACTAGTATTCGTAAATAGTACCGTATACGTGAATAGTACCCATAAATAGTAATCCGTGAATAATACTCATAAAAGAAAAATACAAAAGAAAACGATATTCTACGACGAGTACAAAAGAAATGATATCTCATACGAGTATAATAGAATATACGAAACTGCAAATGGATTTTCACCCGTCATGCGGTAATCCACGTAGATAGATCATTTCCCATAATTTAATAAAGAATGAATGCGAAGGGTCATTTACCATGCATGCGGTAGTCCGCGTAGACATGTTATTCCAACAGAATAATAAAGAATGGAATAACAGAATAATGTCACCATTCATGTGGTAGTCCGCGTAGACAGGTTATTCCAACAGAATAATAAGGAATGAAATAACAGAAGAATTTCACCATGCATGCGGTAGTCCGCGTAGACAAGTTATTCCAACAGAATAATAAAGAATGGAGTAACAACTCTTACGAGTATTGAAAAAAAATAGCTATCTTCATGAATACGAAAGAAATAATATTTCTTACGAATATTGAACGAAAATAATATTCATACGAATACGAAAAATAATCTCTCTTCAGAATATGAAATAAATAATACCCCTTACCTCGAAAGAAGACTGGATACTGGGATAGTGAAGTAGCAGACTTCTCTTCTTCATTCTCTCTATAGTTTCTCTCTCTATAATTACTCTTGTGAGTCTTAGTGAATTGGTGAGAATGAAAGAAGAATGAGCTTCTATTTATAGGAAAACATAGTTTCGATAATTGCATATTTTAGGGCTCCGAATATTACAGTATAATACCTTCATCTTTTTCTTCATTTTTAATTTAGTCCTACAAGTATTATCAAACTTGCACCACCTCCCCTAATAGTACATCATGTGAATTAATAGTATAATCATGTAAATCAATAGTTCTATACATGTGAAAAAAATAATTACAGTATAGTACCTTCATCTATACCTCCATTTTTAATTTAGTCATACAAGTATTATCAATCTTGCACCACCTCCCCTAATAGTACATGCATGCGAATTAATAGTACACACATGTGAACAAATAGTTATAAGAATGTGAATTAATAGGAAATAATTGCTCATTTATCCGATTAATTACCCGATTAGTCAATATAACCTCCAGAAGTCAATTATTATCGAAATAAATATCGATTTTCACTAACATTAATAATTCCAACACAATAGAAATATCAATTTCATCTTTAATCAACACGAGCTTATTCATCATTAATATTATAACTCACAATATTTAACAACCAGATCATTCTCAAGAAAGAGGGGGCTTTCCGATAAGGATTTCTCCCTATTGGCGCGCAATTAGGTGACCAAACCTCTCCTCGACAGAACTTTCTAGATATTGTCAATATTGTAAATAATAATACGAATAACTTTGTCGTCTCAATTATTGATTTAATAATATAAAATATTGATACTGTGACAATAATTAAATCAATAATATGAGAGATATTATGCAGCAATTACTGTAGTAATAATTGAGTATAACTGAGTGACTTCTCACGTAAGCATCAATAATCAATACCGTATGCTACTATGCAACCACGTGTATTATTATTTTTTTATCACTGGGTATTTCAACAATTTAATGGTAAAATTTTTATCGTTATTTTTATAAAAAAAGATAATTCTGTCATTTTCTAACTCCGACAGTTATTACGTTGTGGGGTCCACCAATGATGGTGTCGTCGTACGAATATTCCCTGACAAAAAGAATTTCTCCGACCAAACGAATATTTTATATCAACTTGCTTACTTTGCAAAATTTTCAAATATCACCATTAACTTTGACCTTTTATCAATTTAACCATTTACTAAATAAAATAACAGTTATCAGAAAATTGAATACTTTCATTTCGTAAAATTCGGAGTCTTACATTTGGCCTGTAGTGCAAAGATGAATATCTTTGGCCCGTAGTGCAAAGATGGACAGGTGTTGATATGAACATGACCAATTGGTGATACAAATGAATATCTTTGGCCCGTAGTGCAAAGATGAATATCTGATTCAGGATGTATATTGATTGATGTTACAGAGATAAAATATTGATGATGGACTTTTAAATCATAGAAGATAGTATACTTCATTCTCTACTTAACTCTTCTAATGAATTGTTATTTCTGCTGCGAATATTGATCTAAAACTTGTTGTCTATTATATTTTATCTGATTTATTGAAGGCTAACGATAATTTGTTCTACATTATCTTAGTCATAATATTTTTTACTGGGCTAGTTGAGCTCACCCTTTTTTTTGTTCCATTTTTCTTCTCAGGAGGCGAGAATATAATGGGAACTAGTCGGGGTGTGGAGTGATGTTTCAAGGCAGTTGTTTTAGCAATCATCACTATTTTATAAAATAGTGTATCAATAATTGTAATGAGAACTTATTTGAGTTTGTATATTGTCTAGAAGGCAATATTTGTATTTAAACTCACAGCATATGTGTTGTCGTATTTTGCACGACAATTGTAATAATGAAGTTGTAGTTATTATTTGACGACTTAGAATGAGTTGTGTTGACCTATTTTGAGGGCGTCACATTGAGCCCTTCAATCACATTATTCTCTTAATATTGTATCTTTTTCCATCAAGAATTCACAGAGATTAAGCTAGTTTATGATTTTATTTGATTTTTATCAACACATATATACACTCATGCAATAAGATCTTTCTTGGCAGTATCTGGCTTCATATGAACTTAAAGAGGTTTGGAATAAGCTAGGCCGTTCAAATAAAGAAACCCTAACCTCTTAGAATATACAAAAGATTTGATATGTTAAGATCTATATATCTGTGTCTTCCAAAAGACAATGTTATTCAAGTACATAAAGATAATATATTTTAGCTTATATGGTGAAAAAAAATTGTCAATGTTATGTTAGACTAAAATGTAAAATTATATCTTGACTTTATAATTTGTGATTGTATGGTATCTGTCTTTGCAATAAATAAATCGCTAACTCGTGGTATAATTAGTAGTACAAAATTATACATTTTTTAGGTCAGTTTCGCACTACAAAAATAATTATATTTTGAGAAAAGAATTTACTATTTAGTCAAACTCAAGAACAAAAACATCACAATTCACACAATACAACACAAGATTTTTCTTTTCTCCACACAAAAGTCTGACATATTTTTGTCAAAAGAAAATGTGGTTGCAATTAACAAATCTTAATAAATTTAATTAGTGGAAGAAGCATTTTCCTTGAACAAATATAATATAAAAAGAAATAATGTATCCTGCAGCAGACTTGAGTCCCTCTCAAACCACTAAACAAGGGCTTAATTAAAAAGCAAAGGAAAGGAAAGCAAATTGTTCTCTTCTGATGTCTAATCGAATTTCACGCGCTTTCCTTATCAATCTTTACGAATTTGAATGAGTGGCTGCCGCAAAAGTGCTCTTAATTCGGACGAGTTAAGAATTGTTACCCTTGCCAAAAACGGGAAATATTCGCTTGTTTGCTCGTTTATTAATACCTTAAATTCCCTACCATGTGCATTACTAATGTCCTTGTTTAAAACCACCAACAAGGTGATACCTTTTTGATAGACTAAAATATCAAATTCTTCCCTGTATTTGTACCTATATGTGATGCTTTTGTCCTCAAGTTGGACTAGTTAATAATTTTTTGTCTTTTTGAGTAGTTCGTAATTTATAATATAATCCATCCGTTCTAAAATTAAATATACATTTATAAAAAGACGATTTTTAAATATAATTTTATGTTCTCACATATAATTTTAGAATTAGTTAAGAATTCAATTGTGGTGGTATAATATTGAAAAGGAAACTGATATTTCTACATAAGTCTCTCTCACATGGAGGTGAGACCCACTTACTATTCATGTGAGAGGGATCGTGTGGAAATATCAAATTTTTTATGTAGAAATATCAGTTCCCGATTGAAAATAATATTGAAAAAGTAATGAAAAATTAGGAACATCTTGTATTTTATAGTATGAAAATAGAAATATATTTTTAATTAGAGAACGAACTAAAATATATATATATCTCTAATTTTAGAATAGAGAGAATATCAAATTATTTTATTTATTTGTACCCGTGTGATGTTTTTTTGTCATCAAGTTTGACGAGTTAGTAAATTTCTTTCTTTCTGACTAGTTTGTAAATTTATGCCTTAAAATGTGATTATCAATATAAAATCATACCTTTTTTTTAATAACCTATGCTATTACAATTTCATTCTACGGATATATTTCACCTAAGGATCAAATCAAGTGTAAAACTAGGAGAAACCTAGGGAGATTTTATCTTCAATCTGTAACGTATATGCTAAATTTTGTCTTTTATTAAAGAATAAAATCGAACATGTGACTTTGCATAATAAGGGAAGTGTCTTTTATCACTAAGTTATCACATTTGCTCAAAAACGTTAGTTTTATGATATAATTAAAAGTATGAAACTGATCCAAAAGGTATAGTTTTTCACTACAAAAAAATTGGTTAAACTCCGACGGAACTATAGTCTATAGTCGATGGAATAAATTTGAGACTACGTTAAGTACAACGGAATAGTCTGTCGACTATAATTCAGTCAGAAATACTTTAATATCGACGAAATTCCGTCGGAAACAAGGAGCAGACCTTGGCGCCAAGTTTCCTGCCAGCGCCAGTACTATGTTCGACGGAACTGAGGCTAATCTCGACGGAAGTTCCATCGGGAATAAGGTATTTTTGACAGACTTATGTTCGACGAAAATTCCGTTAAGTATAAGTTTTAAAACCCAAAATCAGTCTCATTTCTTCATTCGCTTCATCAGTCCATCTCTCACTTTCTCTTTCTCTCTCATATCTCGCTACCTAGCCTCTCTTTCTCTCTCTCTCTCACTCATCCAGCCACCAGTCCACCACCTCCATCCCTCTGTCGTCGCCGCCCCCTCTGTTGTCCCCGCCCACTTTGGCGTCGCCGCCTCCCTCTATCGGTTGTCGTTGTCGCCGCCTCTACCTCCCTCCGATTTGTTCTCACTAATCCACCTCCTTAGAAACAAAGGTTCATTTGTTTCTAGTTTGTTTCAATTTAATTTTTAAATTTAGTTAGGGTTCATATATATATATATATATATATATATATATATATATATATATACGTTATTGGAATCTGAAATATGGATTAAATTGAATTATTGGAATTTGAAATTGGATTGTTTTGTATTTAGGGATTATTTTTGATTTGGGTATGTTATTAGGGTTTAGTTTTGATTTGGGTTTGAATTGGGATTGGAATATGAAATTGAGATTATTGGCCTGAAATTGGGTTTATTTTTGACAGGTGGTTGTTGAAATTGAGATGAAATTGTTGTTCATGAAATTGAGATTATTTTTGATATTTTGCTGGCATTTAAACTGGTAGTTTCTCCTTAATTGTTGATATGTGCAATTTTTAATTGTTGATCCTCTTGGAATCTGAAATTGAGATTATTGAAATTATTAGTCTAAAATTGGGTTTATTTTTAATATATTGATGTTGAAATTGAAATGAAGTTGTTGTTGAAATTGAGATTATTTTGACACTTTGTTGAAATTGGGAAACATGTAGTTGCAGTAATATATTTTGATACATTGCTGGAATTGGGAAACAATAATACCAGCTTATTTGTTTGTAGTGAGAATTATTTTCGACGGAATTTCCGATGAAAATTTCCGTGGGAATTATAGAATGTAAAAAATAAATCAACACTTAACTATAAATACATTAAATTAAATTAGTTTAAATATATTAACATAAAAATAAAATAAAATAATTAATATAACATAAAATAATACAATAAATTTAAAAAATAATATAATATAATATAATATAATTAATTCTAATTAAATTTTATAATATAATATAATACAAAATAAAATACTAGGAAAAGAAATAAATAAATTATCTAATATAATATAATATAAAAATAATAATAAATTAGAATAAAATAAATAATTTTAATAAATTAAAATAAAATAAATTTAATTTAATAACATAAAATAAATTTAATAAATTATATAACATAATATAATAAAAATTATAAAAATAATAAATTTAATTTAACAAGTAAAATAAATTTAAGAAATTATATAATATAATACATAATAAAATAAAATAAAATTAATAATAATAAATTAGAATAAAATAACTTTAATTTAATTTAATAAATTTTATAAATTATATAATATAATTTAAAAAATATAATATAATATAATAAATTTACAAAATTATTTAATATAATATACTATAAAATAAAATAAAATCCAAAAATAAAATAAAATAATTATCTTAAACTAAGTAATATTTACTTAGAATCGTCATAGTAGATATAAAGTCAAAGGCACATTCTAGTGACATATTCGTATTAGCCAACCAAGCAACGCAAGTGTACTATGTCCTTAATGTCGTAAATTATAGATCCCCTTAGTATACAATTGTCACAACGAAGATTCAGACATTTGATGATACTAGCCTGGAACGGATGACTCGTTGCAAGAACAAATTAGTAATCTCAAGCACGTAGTGCTAAATGATGACGATGTGCTGATAGATGATGTCGTTGGCGTTCCCGATGTTGACGAAGTCAAGGAAGATGTGGTTGTCGACCCGTATGTCGTCGTAGAAGATGATACCGAGGAAGAAATTGATTAGAATAAATGAAGTGGAATTTAATAAGTTAACTTCTGTTATTTCAGTAGTACTGTTATGCCTACATATATAGTCGTGTGAGTTACTTTCGTTTTGGCACAATCACACTCATTTTCATTACTTTTTTATAGTTTATAAAAAAAAGTCCATCAACTATTTTTTCACAATGTCATAACTTAATTATACCTACATATGATAGACGTCGGCATCACTGAGGGCCTAACCTCAGTTTATTAAGTCGTCTGCTGGCAATTCCACACATAGTTCAGGTTGATATCGGCTCGTCGCAGTAAGTTTCAACTATAATATATCACGTTCAATTAAAATGATATTATGTAATTACACAATTAAAATAATCCAATAAATTATTGTATTATATATAGTATTATGGACCCTGTCGCTAAGGCGAGTCTTACGTGCCATATGCCTGACTCATCTCCCGACTGGTTGCATGTGATATATTTAGTACGCGTAGTATGATCTCCAGTTTATGGTGATAGTGTGTGTTGCGCTAGTTTCACGTAAGTCGAATTACATATATTAAATCAAAAAGTTGATCCTAGTTATTTACATATTATTCAAATTTTTATTGATACGTATGTTATGGATTTTTGATTGACGTGTTATACATATGAGGCCGACATCTCTGACGCAGACGGAGACACTGTTCTTATTGCATACATCTCAAAGAACTATATCGACTGGTTGTACAAGATGTGACAGAGGATAACCCAGGCAGTTGAAGAATCGCTCGGGACTACTATACGAGATCATCAGCCGCCGACTATATCAGATGCAACATGGGCCGCCATGTGTATGTACTGGGATGATGCTGCCTTCAAGACAAAGTCCGAGTAGATGAAGAAGAATTGAGGCAAGCTCAGAATTGTACATACTTCTGGATCGCAGTCGTTTCAGGAGGTTAAGTCGGTATATATTTATATTTAATTTAGTTTAATATTGCTGGGATCTATAGTAAGGTAATGTGATATTAATTAATGTAGGATTTAGGCCATGCGGAGCATCTTGGGGCGAGCTCATACTATGGTCGAGTTTTGGGATAGAGTCGATACGCAGAAGGCGTCGACTTCGTCGTCGACGATGTCTCCCGCAACATTAGTTATACGGGTAATACTGTTAGGAATAAGCATGAGAATGTTATTCCTATTTATATAAGATTTGATTATGATCTTACTGAATGAATATGCAAATATGTCTGCATTGAAATAAGCTGTAAAGTCCTTAAATAGATAATAGGAATATATGTACAAGGACTTAGACTGAAATGATCAAATATGTTAGGTTGATTCTACATGAACAAAACAGCTTTGTAAAGTCCTTCAAAAGAACATGATGTACAAGGACTAAATATAGAAAGATCAAGCTTGTTAGGTTGATCTTATATGATGTAATAGATAGGCGTGTCTTATCGTTGAGCACTGCACTAGCCTTCAAGGGATTGTATAAGCCAAGGTAGAATCATAGAATCGTAGTCTGTCGAGCCAGCCAAGGGATTGTATAAGCCAAGGTAGAATCATAGAGTATCGAGAAAGTTGCTATAGAATCGTAGTCTGCTTTGGAGGGCCTCACTCAGAATCGTAAAGTTGGTCCAAGAGCCTACCGAGCGAAGTCAAGAATTGTAGACAACACTACAATTCTGAGAGTGTTCTTTGGATTTGTAATGTAGAACCACTCTTTCTTCACTCGTGTAGTGCTTCAACACTTCTGCTTGCCTTAACTTGCATTAGGCACTGACAACTTGTTTGAATGCTTTGGCCTTCTTGAATTTCAAGACTCATCTGATTGGTCATGCTCATCTCTGTTTCTCCTTGTGATCTCTCATTCACATATCATCAATGGTATGACCCATGCTTAATCTTCTTTGTCTATTCTTTATAGGTTGTATAGTATCTCTATATAAATTGCATCAGTTCTTACTTATCATCTGGAAAGCACTACGATCATAGTCACACCCAATATCGTCATCTTTTGTTTATCTTGACAGCTACTGCATTGTTGACTTCCTTTTGTCAGTCATGTTATCATAAGTCTTCTTACTATTTCTTGTGGAAGACTTCCCTTGAATGGATTCACTTCTCAATCAGGATGCTGATTAAATTGGTGCTTCGATCTTCTATTTGCTTGCAAGCCATTTGGTGAGTGCTCTCTGGCTTCCTTCAGGTAGATTACATCTTTATAGTTCTAACCAGAGGCTACATTTTTTGGATGCTTTGGAAGTTCTCATGTGTTGAGAATTGTGTTATCACTACGATTCTTCCTTGGCGTTGTGAGCACTGATAGACTTTGTCGAAGACTTTGTTTTGCAGACTACGATCTAGCTTTGGTTCTGCAGACACTACGACTCTGAGAGCAGATTATACAACAGACTATGATTTCTGCCTTAACACTTGTTGTCCTTATATGATCTTGCTCGACTACAATTTATGTCTCTGATACGATCAATAGACTCCACGACTTCAAGTGTGGTCTACGATTCTTGACTTGGCTCGGCAGGCGCTTGGACCAACTCTACAATTCTGAGTGAGGCCCTCCAAAGAAGACTACTATTATGTAGCAACTTTCTCGATACTCTACGATTCTGCCTTGGCTTTTGCAATCCCTTGGCTGGCTTGACAGACTACGATTCTGTCTTGATAGTCTCCGAGTTCCCTGTCTCTCATGGCAGACCTCGAAGGCTGGTGCAGTGCTCAACGATAAGACATGTCTATCTATTACATCATATAAGATCAACCTAACAAGCTTGATCTTTCTATATTTAGTCCTTGCACATCATGTTCTTTTAAATGAATTTACAAAGCTATTTTGTTCATGTAGAATCAACCTAACATATTTGATCATTTCAGTATAAGTCATTGCATATATATTCCTATTATCTATTCAAGGACTTTACAACTTATTTCAATGCAGAGATATTTGCATATTCATTCATTAAGATCATAATCAAATCTTATATAAATAGGAATAGCATTTTCATGCTTATTCCTAACAATCTCCCCCTATTTGATTATGACAAAAACAATAAATGCATATGTATGAGATGAAAAATCTTAATATATAGTGAGTAGTTGTATTTCTAAAATAGATAATTATGAATGTCATTGATGATAATATGAAATTTACACATTATATGACACTTTACATCCTGGATCCAGAACACACCTATATAGCTAGAAATATACATTCTCAGCTTCATTTACTGCTTCATGTATGTCTCCTTAATGTTTGTTGATTAGTTATTCAATTGTCTTTTCCTCTCCAGTCTGCTCCCCTTCTGATGCATTCTCCATTGCTTCATCTTCATGATGCTCTGGCTCAGATGCATGCTTTTCTTCTTTGTCTTCAACTTTGTCTTTCTCTTATTCTGGCTCCCCCTCAGACTTTATCTCTATATGTTCATCATCCTTTGGCTCCCCCTCAGATGATGATACACTTGCTGCTGTTTTAACCTGCTTCTTCTTCTTTGTTTTTTTGCTCTTGCCCTTTTCTTCTGCCATCATTATTCTCTCCTTTCTCTTCCTTGAATACCTTTTTTTCTTCCCTTTTTTGTCATTAATCACTTGGGAAAGTTGTTGGACATTTTCATAAGCTGCTCTATCAGATAAGATGAGTTGTTAAATTCAGTCTTGAGTTCTTATTGGCTTAGCTCCAACTGTAGGGAGAGAGACTGCTTTAGGAATGCAATCTTGTCAGAGAGGGACATGATTTGATCAGCATTATCCTTCTGAGCTTGCAGAGCTTCTTCCTTCTGATCATTGATAAAATTCAGATAGATTTGATCTCTCTTTGATCTTGAGAGATATATCTGATATTGTGGCCTGAAGTCTGTTTTGAAGCACACTATCTCCTTCTTCTGACAACATCTTAGCCTCTGCAGCAATGAGAGATATCTTCTCAACCAACTCGTCCGAGTTCTTTAGTAACTCTTGTTCCTGAGGAGTTTGGTCATTTGGTTAAGCAGACTCCTGTTGAACATCAGATTGGACTCCACAATTCTCATTCTTGGACAGACTTTCGAATGTAGTGAGAATCTGAAAGATCGTTGAGTGCCAATCATTGTTGGAAGATAAAGGAATATCATACAATTATGCTTGGGCAAAGTAGATCTTCTCAAACTGAACTTGATCATCTTCAATGGTAGAGTGAAAGGACTCTACGATTATGGACTTGGGTATAATCCTTCTACCATCCGAACCTACTCTACAATCGTAGGGAATGTAGTGGTTGTCAGCATGTCGATAGACCCTGAAGTGAGACTGGTCTTTGATCAGCTTTGTTACAAATTTCTTTACCCTTGGGAAGTTCTGTGACACCAACTCCAAGTTGGGAATATGAGAGAGAAGCACCACGAGAAGTAGCTGTTATCACCAGTGATGGATGCCTTTGCCCATGACATGTGAGGATAAAACCACCTTATTGCATGATTCTTAATTTCAGGCTCATATATCAAAGTTGAAGTATCCAGCTTCATAACCTTGAGATTATTGACAAGATTTGTTGTGGTCATCTTCACCACATTTAGCTTTTCATTTCCAAGGTTAACCCATTTTCCTAGAAGTACATCTAGTGGTTCATCATCAACTTCCACCACTACTCTTTTCTTCCGATGAACAGGACAAGGGATATGAAAATCTTCTGGCATCTCATCCTCATGACTGGAGTCTTCTTTACTTTCTTCCTATCCTAACTTGGAGTCAGATTGGTGCAGACTTTCTTCAACTGACTCATCAGAATATTCCTGTATTTGATCATTATCTTCAGCAGAGCCAGTCTTTGCAGATCCACTTGGCACTTCGTACTCTGCAGTTTTCAGTCTCTTGCTACTAGCCTCTGCAGATATGGATTCTGGAATGATTGAATCCTCATGGTGTGATAGCTCTTCCTCCATATCATTTGCCTTCCTTTTCTTAGTAGTTTTTTTGCTACTGCTGCCATATGTCACTAGCCTTTTGTTTTCCATTGTATTCTTCTTTCAGTTAACAAACAATTTTGGGGCAACACCTTCTGACTGCTTAGAACTTCACCCTCATCATCCTTAATTTTATTCTCCAGCTTCTTCTTCAGAATGATGCTTATAAATCTCCCATGAAAAACCTTTGTAAGTGGGTTGTTTGTTGACTTCTTCTTTTTAGCCTTGTCTAGCCACTCAGACATTAAGTCAAACAATATAGTACCAAAATTAATTTGCTTCTTGAGAACAATGGCATTTCATAATTCTTAGTTGATGATCACTTACTGTATCATGAGCAGTATCTTTGCTCAGCATGCATTTCCCTACTATCTCAGCAAGAAAATCGTACTCTTCATGAAACTCATTCTTCTTCATATTCTTCAAAATAGGGTTTCTTTTGTTGCGCATAATAAATTTCTTCCCTTCTTCAATGTTGACCTCTTCAAGGTTCTTCAGACCTGAGTCTGGAAGACCTAAGCACTGATTAATGTTTGTAGGCTTTAACTTCAATATCTGGCCTTTGACCTTAGTCGATAGAGTTCTAGAACTCGTAGTCGCATTTGAGTAGAACTCTCTCACCAGGTTTGAGTAGATTAAGGTGCTTGATTCCAGGCATTCATAGAATCCAGCCTTCTTTACCAACTGAAGAATATCTCTGAACTTCTTCTTAGATTTCTCAAACTTCTTAGTTCCGAGTTGAATACCAGTGATTACACGCAAATCTTCTATTTGAAGAGTTAGGAAATTCTAGGTTTATGTCTTTGTATAATAGTATTGTGAGATATCAGGAAGCGATTTGAGGATAGATGGATGTTTGAGAGGATTTGGCAGTTTAGAGGTGTTTAGATTTTGGCTTGAGAGAGAGAGTGTGTGTGTATGGATTAGACAGGCTTGAAGTTTTTGATAAACTCTCAAAAGTATAATTGCCATTGATTTGAATTTTCCCTCTTGTAACTGTTCCCTCCACGTTTCTTAGTGGGAAAGTTGTAAGACTCTGATAGGTCACAATCTATAACTTCTTCTAACACGTCAGCTTATCAGATTTGACTTTTCTTTAGTTGACTATTGACTTCTTCAGTTCGTGGAGTGGCCTTATGACTTAGCTCAGTACTCCACGACTTCTTAGACTGATCTACAAACTTTATGCCTTCTTCGATGATCGTAGTCTGTGGGTATGCTTCAATAGAAAACTTCCTCATTAGACTTCAAGAGAGTGGCAATACTCATTTGTTGTTTGTATTCTTCTGAGTAGTTACTGCTTGCTTCAACAGAGATTCTTGTGATGCCAATCAATTTTTGCATTTCTTCAGGGTTAAGGTTGCTCAGGAAGGGTCAACCTCTTAGTCCAAGACTAAGGATCAGGATTGTCCCTGAGGCGCTTATCAGATGAAGAGCTTTATAAGTATGGTGGCTACAATGACATCACATTGGATTTTTCTTCTGGAGAGTTCACTTACCAACTCCGGATACTCTTTGATGTTGGTATTTGTTTAGGCTGCAATCGTGGTGTCATCATGTTCTTACACTAAGATCACTGAGACTGATCGAAAGTACTCCATTATTTGAGTGGTTGGTTGATATGGTTATTAGTAGCATGTTTTGGGACGTTTCTACTGAAAGTAGTATGCATACAAGCCAATCATGTTTGATGATAAAGCATATACTTTGTAACAATCTTATTCATTTATTAATAAAAAGTATTAATTTATTAAAGGCTTTTAATTATCTACATGATGCTATTTTATAATATGTGATAAACCCATAGTTTTAAGCAATGCTTTTAGAATAATGATGATGATCATTCTAATGAGATCTAAATTTTTAGAAAGCTTAAAACTAAAATAGTTCCCAATCGTTGAATTACTAAATTGAGGATTAGTGAATCGGGATAGATTGGTACATACGTTGCTTGCTCATTGGATGAGGATGATTGATCTCATGATCATTTGTGTGGAGACACTAAAGCAAGTATTTAGGTGCTTATTATTAGAATAAGTTCCTTTGAACATGGCTCGCTAAGGAATACCTAATGGAGTTTTACTTGCCTGTCAATAGGAATTCCTGTAGTGATAGTAGTACAAGTGATCCTTGGACTTGAGATCATCATAGTATCTTCTGTATGATGAATTATACTTTGACTTATTCCTTAAGACCCTTAGGGTATATCAAAGGGTATGCTTGGGTATAATAAGTTATACATGTAGATAATGTATGATCAATAAAGAATCTATCACTTCTAGTAAAAGAAGAGAAATGTCTATGTGATTCGATAAATGACAACCAAGTAGTCCTTGGCCAATGCGAATGAAATTAGAAAGGAGTTTTTAATTTGCATTATTTGGAGTTGTGCATTTAAGAGTGAAATACATATAATTAAATAAAATAAGACTTGTGATGTAATTTCATGTCTTATATTTAATTGGGATATTGTATGGTGGAAGGATTGAATTATACGGTAACTATTTACTCAAAGGTTCTTTTATGATTAATGTTGAAATCTATATTATATACGGAAAATCGTTGATCATTTTGGGGAGGTTTATCCCTATTGTAGAATAAATATTATTTATTTAAATAAATTAATAGTTTACTTTATTTATTTAAATAAGATTAGAATTGTTCTAATTGATTTATTCACAATAGGTTTAATATGGAGAAACCAAAAGGGTCACACCATAAAAGGAAGAATAATTATTTAAGAAGATAATGGCATAATCGTAATAATAAATTAAGTATATTTAATTTAATCTATGGTGATAGAATAAATTAAATAGCTTAATATTTATTATTTAATATTTTGGAAATATTAAATATAAATTAATAAGAGGAATCTTATTATTATTATTACTATTATTATTATTTAATTCTAAAGGAGTTTGGGAATTAATTAATAAAAGTACTCTCAGTATATCCTAATAAGATTAGGAGGCCAATTAATTAAAAGAGTTTAATTAATTATTCCTAATAAGATTGGGAGCCTAATTAATTAAAGTAATTTAATTAATAAAATAAAACCCAATTTCTTAATTGTTAAGGAGGGTTGCCCACATTTATAAATAAGAGGAGTCTTATAATGGGTGGGGGGGGGGGGGGTTGTTGACTTTAACAATAGACATAATTCCAATAGTTGGGAGAGTACGCCTTTTTCTATAAAGATAGAAAACTAGGGTTTTGCCAAATACCCATATTCTTGAATCCTTCTTCTTCCTTGGTGGATCACCTCTAGAGGCCAAACACTTGGGTGGCTAACGTTAATCAAAGGAAGGAACCAAACCCGGTGGATTCAAATTGAACGCGAAAAGGATTAGAGGTGAACTTGTACCTGAGGAAGCTCGAATCTTCAAGGGTATGTTTCTTGTTCTTTCTTTTTCGTATAATTAATAATTGTGCATAAAGGGTGATCCGGATATATGGTTTGTTACTTTTTTAAAACTCTGATTTTTACACGTTTCCGCTTATTTATGCAATTTGATTGCGTTCTTGAATATTACAAACCTAACAACTACTAACTATGGATCTTCATTTGGTTCATCAGTCACAAAGTTTTGGGACTCTTTAACTAGGAAATTTCTATTTTGGGTTAGCTCCCGTCTCTATGATCTTGACAGGAGTGGTCTTGATATTTGTGGAGTGGTTAATAGCATGTACCTTGGTTGACCTATCCTTCAAGCTTGTCCCAGATCTTCTGGAAAGTATTCCACTTCTTCATTTTGCTCCTCAAGCTTCACCATCTTCATCATTTGCATCTATAATTTCCTTAGACTGATCAACAACTTCAGGCTGTACTTCCTCAGCAACATCACTTGATTCTGGCATTTCTTCTTTAGCATTGATCATGGTTTGATCAGGTCCAGTAGTGTGATCTACATGATTTAATCATGGCCTGGTCGTCTTCTATGATTCTGGTTTCTTCCTCAGTTAGACCAGATGCTTGAGGTTGACTTCTTTGTTCAGCCTTTTCATCAGCAATCCTTTGATCGTCTTCCTTCAATAATTCCTCATTTGCTAGAGCATTATTCTTGACAAGCCTCTTCGTTCTCTTCTTTGGCTTGGTCATAGCATTTCACACTTTCTTGACTTTGACTTTAATAGTTTGTTCGAGGTTAAGAGGTCACATTACTGACATCTCCTTGTTGAAATCATCATGAATGAATAAACCTAAATGAATCATAGGGAGGTATCCTCAGAACTGATCACTCCACGATTTTTGACAAAACTACGAACGTAGTCTTTCTCATTCTTGCTTCAGTATCTTCTGCACTCTTGAAGTTATGCTTCAATGGTACATTCTTCATCATCAATGTTTGATGATCCTTTGATATGAACTTCCTGGATGTTCCCTTTGGAATGATATGATTTGCATGGATACGACCAGTAGATCTCTTTCGTCTTGACATGAATAGCCTGCTTCCATATAAAGATCATCAACCATGTGAATCTTCATTAATGGGGACTCAGCAAGTTTTCAAGAACAGTCTTTGACTTTGGATAATATAATCAAGAGCATTGCCGAAATGTCTTGACCTTGCAGCTGGTTGAATCCTTGTGACTAAAGCTATCTGTTTCAGTATTCCTTGTGTGGTCAGATAGGCCAAGTACTTGCAGGCTAGGTAATTTTCTATTTTTGGTACCCATGATTGTTTGGGTCCTGCCAGATTAGTTTTCTCAAAATCCAAATTCCTCATATTCTTGAATTTATATCACATTAGCATCAAAAATCATATTTATGAATAAGTAGGAACTGATGCAATTTATACAGAGATACTGGCCAACCTATAAAGAATAGACAAAGAAGATTAAGCATAGGTCAGACCATTGATGATATGTGAACAGGAGATCACAAGGAGAAAGAGAAATGAGCATGACCAATAAGATGAGTCTTGAAATTCAGGAAGGCCAGAGCATTCAAACAAGTTGTCGCTGTAAGACCCCAACTTTTATGAATAAAGATTAAGTTTTCTCGAAATATATTTTTGAATATTATGGTGTGGATTTGATATAATGTTATAGCCGTGGGTACTATTTACAAATTTTGCAAAGTAAGCAAGTGGTTATATAATATTCGATTGGTCGGGGAATATTCGTTTGAACAGGGAATATTCGTACGATGGCACAATCATTGGTGGACCCCACAACGAAAGTATTATCTTAGTTAGAAAACGACAGAATTATCTTTTTATAAAAATAACGGCGAAAGTTTTACGGTTAAACTGTTGAACTACCCGGTGGTAAAAGTCGATGTCTGGCGTGGTTTCATAGTAGACACGGTATTGATTATTGATGCTTACGTGAGAAATCACTCGGTTATACTCAATTATTACTCATGATAATTGCTACATAATATCTCTCATATTATTGATTCAATTATTGTCACAGTATCATCTGCATAATATTTTATATTATTAAATCAATAATTGAGGCGACAAAGTTATTCATATTATTATTTACAATATTGACAATGTCAGAAGTTACTGTCGAGGAGAGGTTTGGTCACCTAATTACTGCGCATAATAAGGAGAAATCCTTATCGGAAAGCCCCCTCTTTCCTAGGAATGACCTGGTTGTTAAATATTGTGAGTTATAATATTAATGATGAATAAGTTCTTGTTGATTACAGATGAAATTGATAGTTCCATTGTGTGGGAATTATTAGTGTTAGTGTAAATCGATATTTATTTCGATAATAATTAATGTCTGGAGGTTATATTGACCAATCGGGTGATTCACCGGATAAATGAGTAATTAATTGTTATTAATTCACATGCTTATAACTATGTGTTCACATTTGTATACTATTGATTCACATGATTTACTATTAGGAGAATTGGTGCAAGATTGATAATACTTGCATGACTAAATTAAAAATGGAGGTATAGATGAAGGTACTATACCGTAATTAGTTTTTTCACATGATTATACTATTAAGTCACATGAATGAACTATTAATTCACATTATTTACTATTAGGGGAGGTGGTGCAAGTTTGATAATACTTGCAAGACTAAATTAAAAATGAAAAAAAATTGGAAGGTATTATTATACTGTAATATTTCGAGCCCCAAAACGTGTAATTATTGAAACTATATTTTCCTATAAATAGAAGCTCATTCTTCTTTCATTCTCACCAATTTACTAAGTCTCACAAGAGCAATTATTATAGAGAGAAATTATAGAGAGAAAGAAGAAGAGAAGTCTGCTACCTCACTATTCCAGTATCTAGTTTCTTCTAAGGTAAGGGGTATTATTTCTTTCGTATTCATGAAGAGAGTTATTTTCTTTCAATACTCGTAAGGGTTGTTATTCCATTCTTTATTATTCTGTTGTAATAACCTATCTGTGCGGTCTATCGCATGCCTTGTGAATTTTTCTGTTATTCCATTCTTTATTATTTTGTTGGAATAACCTGTCTGTAGGGTCTATCGCATGCATGGTGAATTCTTTTGTTATTCCATTCTTTATTATTCTGTTGGAATAACACATGCATTACGGATCTCATCGCATGCTGGTGAATTCTTTTGTTATTCCATTCTTTATTATTACATTGGAATAACTGTCTACTCGAAGACTCTGCATGCATGGTGAATTCTTCTGTTATTCCATTCTTTATTATTCTATTGGAATAACCTATCTATGTGGACTACCGTATGCATGGTGAATGATCCTTCGTATTCATTCTTTATTAAATTGTGGAAATGATCTGTCTACGTGGATTACCGCATGACGGGCAAAAATCCATTTGCAGTTTCATATATTATATTATACTCAGTTGGTTAAAGTTTTGGCTTCTATACTCCATGAAATTAGTATAATATCACGGATATTTAAGGCTTCATCTGTATCTTTTCATGGAAATATTCTTACGAGCATTCTTGAATTTTACTCCACAAAGAAGTATCATGTTGACAATTTTATGCGTTATTAATTTTGGATAAATTAAATTATAAATCTTTAAAATTTATCTTGAACTTGTTTTATTGAATTATTATGTCATTGTCATCATCCTCATGTTTATATTGATGAAAGTCATCTCGCTTACTACGTCGTAGATTGACTTTGGTATGATTATGACCGAGGATTATTCGGTATAATCATGGTAGTAATGTGACAAATGATGTGGTGAAAGTCCTCATTGGCTGTAGTTCATTGATGGACGAGTTGTTGGTATGATTATGACCGAGGATTATTCGGTATAATCATGACCATTGATGATTACATGAATATCATTGGTAGTGATGCGGGGATGATTTGATTTTATTTATTAAGTTGAGTCTCGTGATAAAGTTGATGAAAACTTTTTAAATCATAGAAGATAATAGATTTTATGCCCTACTCTTGACTCTTCTTCTAATGGATTTCTTATTCATTTGTTGTCGTTAATCTAAAACTTGTTGTCTATTATATTCTATCGGTTGTTATCTTTGTTGAAGGCTAAGGATAATTTATTACGTATTATCTTAGTCATAATATTTCTTCTTTGGGGTAGTTGAGCTCACCCTTTCTTTCCTTTATTCTCTTGAAATGAGAATATATTTGGGACGTGAGTCGAGGAGCAGTTGACGGTCCGGATGGTTGTTTTAGTAGTCCTCACTATTCTATAAAATAGTGTGACAATAAATGTACTGAGGACTCCATTGAGTGTGGATATTGTCTAGATGACAATATTCTTATTAAAACTCTTAGATTATGTTTTGTCGTATTTTACACGATTGTTGTATAATTAAGTTGTATTTGAATTTTGTACCATGTATTTGGCGACTCAAGATGGGTGATGTATACCTATTTTGGGGGCGTCACAGTCGCTGCCTAATGCAAGTCAAGGCAGGCAGAAGTGTTGAAGCCCTGCACGAGTGAAGAAAGAGAGGTTCTACATTGCAAATCCAAAGAACACTCTCAGAATCGTAGTGTTGTCTCAATCAGTCAGCGAGCAATATTCAACAGACTAACTATGATCAAGTTCAAGGTCATCTGCATCAGAATCGTAGAGTTCGGTCATCTAAGTATTGAAGCTTTGGCAATGTCTCAATATAAAGACTAAAATTCGAAAGTTATTGATTGAAAGCATCAATGCAGAAGGAAAACTCCTAATGTTCTAATCGAGGAGTCAGAAAGAAGAAATAAAGGTGACTACCAATCTGACGTGTTAAAGTGACATCTCTAATGTGTTAGGTGAAATAGTAGACTCCAGTGTTAGAAAAATCAAAAAGGGGATGTCACGTCACATCATTCTTCTGCACCAAATAACTCGAGATCTGTGAATCAATTCAAATAGCTTCCAACGGCTATAGTCCAACGGGAAGCTTATGGAAGGATATTTAACAGCTGAAGCTTGAATGTAGAAGAGTTGTTGGTTTTGATAAGTTGTTGACTCTACGAGTTCTATAGAGCAAAATGGAATATGTCTCAGTGGCAGTGAGACTACGAAAGTAGAAGTGAAGCAAGATAAGAGAGGAGCTTTAACAAAAAAATGTTTCACTCAACAACAATGAGAATGCCACTCAGAATGGCAGATAAGTTGAGAGCCAACAAGGTCAAGAAGATAGCATTCAGAAAAGTGGCAGACCAGAAAGAAGATTCAAAGAGCCATTCTACGAATCACCATGAACCACCAAGAGCTGAAGAAGAACAGATACAGAACCAAATATGTACACAAGTCAACCAAGGTTCAAGGGATGCTAAATGCCAGATGGAGTCTACCAAAAGTGCAAAGACTTAGAAAACCTCAAGTGGTGAAGGTGTGCAAGCTGAGATCAGATAAAGATTAGCACCGACCACAAGATCAGCTGCACCAACGAAGAAGTGACAAACTGCTAAGTACTCAAAGAGATCGAGCTTCATGAACAACTTAGCATTCTGTCCAATGGTGATCCAGTCTCGATGCAGAATCTAAAGAGGATCATATCAAACTGCTAAGTATCAAAGGATGAACAAGCTTCAAGTCATCTTAGCAGCTTAGCACCAACAACAACATCAAAAAGAAGCGAGGGCATGATGGATCCTTGTCTTAGGGACTAAACTGAGTTCCAAGTCTGCTGGACTTGAAGAGTTCTCGATGAACTAAAGTTCCAAGTCTGCAGGACTTGAAGAATTGTAAGTGAACTAAGAAGTTCCAAGACTGCTGGTTTTGAAGGAATCTGAGTGATTCAAAGATGTAAAGACTTCTATAGTGGAATCCCTACTTGTTGAAGCAGAAGAGTGGATAAGGAGCTTGAGTCTCTGAACCACTTAAAATCCCTTATGTCTTTTACATACTGTCATTTACATTACGAACCTATAACTGCTATAACTGCTATGAATATGATAACTACTTACATCTAAACTAACTCTAGAAAAATGGTCAACAAAATATCTATGAAGGGGAACCTTAACTTATTCCGTTGTGTTTGAAACATTCCTTAAGTTTGTCATCTGCTAATTACTTAATTAGCAATGTAAACTAAAATGGAAAAGATTTTTAAAAATAAAAAAGGTCTATTCAACCCCCCTTCTAGATCTATTGTGTGCCCTCTGGGAACTAATAAATACATCTACTATAATAATTATTATTTAGGACCATATTATGTACTTTATATGATGATGCCGAGTTAACTCACATGTACATATATTAAATTACAGGACCGATTTAAGAAGCTCTCAAGACGTGATAGATAGTTGAGTTCTTAATGTAGTTGAAAGGCGATTCCGAGACATTAGATTCCACTATCCCTCAGCCCGAGATTAGTTTATCTTAGGATGAGGAGATGACTCTTTGGGTCGCTTCTCAGGACCCTCCTAATAGCACTACCGGCCGGTATCAAGTGTTGGGGTTGCCAAGGATATCAGCATACTCTACCTGGAGGTATAATATTTTAGTATATTTCTCGTTTATGAATAAAGTGAAATATAATATTATTCATGATATGGCTCTAGCTAGCATTTGCGTCCGAGAGCACCCATGGGACCATCACATCTGGTCTTTGGCTTAGACGACGCTTATGTTCTCGGCGGTTATAATGGCGATGTCGAGAGAGAGGTTTGAATACGGATCCGTTGTTAAGTTATCGAGGACCTTCGGTACCGTGCTTTCGCCTCTCCATCAACTTCTTCGAGGACATTGTAGCTATTGCCACCGCCGAGAGTACGGGTATCCCTTCGGAGTAGTTCGTCGCGATACGCGATGAGGTGGTTCGGATGGTGGTACTTACCTTACTCATGGACGCTTTTGGGTCGATGCTGAGTCCACCCTCGACTATTCAGGTATATTATTCATTTTAATTTCAAGTATTCAATATGTTATTTAATTTTCATTTTGTTGTATCTTTAATTGTATCATATAGACTAATGAATTACATTATATTGTATTAACATGGTGACAATCCCGAGTGGGCTGACGATGCGAGATGAAATTTGCTTAACTTCGATCCTGGCGGTTAGACGACGTCGGCGATATTCATACGTCGAGCTGATGCTTGACGTCGACGTCTAGCGATGATCCTCCTCACTTTGGGGGTTGTCTTCTTAGCATGACTTAATTTTGTAGATGATTAGTACATATTTTATTCATCTTTACTTTAGTTTAGATTAATGGGATGTAAATTTTTGTAGTTTAGTTAATATTTGATGTATTGTAGTTTAAACCTTGTCATTACATGTCATTTTTTGTATTTCTTTTGAAAAATTAGAGTGTTTTTATTATTGTTGGAGGTGAAATTCATATTGGACTTGTATGTGAACAAAAGCCAGTTATTACTGTGTATATGTTGTTGGAATGCTATTATTATGTTGTATGTGCTGTTGGGAAAATAAACAGGTTTACAGGTACAAAAATGTGGGTTAAAACCCTGGATATTGCCAAAACAGGAAAACCATTAAAAAAATAAACCTTATTTTCGACAGAATACTTTATTCTCGACGGAATTCCGTTGGATTTAAAGTTTTCTACATGTGAGCCAGTGATGCCACGTGGCAACTTATCCTCGATTGATTATTTTCAACCAATTAGATTCCCTCCAGAATACGGTAATTTCGACCGAATATTTTGTTAAAAATGGTTCCGTTGACGTTCTTTAATTCCGACGGAAAGCTCGACGGATTTAATTCCGACGCGTCTATATCTGATCGAATTTTCAACTGAATATTCCGTCAGACTTGAGATATTCTCGACGGAATTTCCTTAAATCCGACAGAATATTCAGTCGAAAATAGCCCTTTTCCTTGTATTGTTTGTTACTAATTGTACCACGATAATTAATAGTATATATGAAACTGATCCAAAAGATATAGTTTTTGTTACTAATTGTACCACGACATAATAATTTGCTATATTACAACATCATGTATCGTATCTTCACAAATAATAAACTCAAAGTATAATTTTGTATTTTAGTCTTTTTTTATACTCTTAAATAGCAATCTCACCAGCTACATTTCATGCACTGATGTTTTTCAAGTCTCAATAAAACAAATAATCTCTTCCTCTTAGTTTCCATATAATGGCCTCGCATCATATGATCCATATTTTTATTCTTCTTCTTGTAAGTTTCCTTGTTCAGCAGCACTTTGTTATGATAACAGCATCCAGGCCAATAAAAGTTTGTCCTACAGCTATCCCTAATGGCAATATGAGTACTCCGAAAGCTGGTTCATTTCAGGGTTTTGTACTAAACCGGTATAAGAAGACTGAGACGTCGGCAGATGCTTTCAGGCCAACGGCTCCAGGGCATAGTCCCGGTATTGGTCATGATAGACCACCACCTGGTGTACATGAAGGTCATGGTGTTTAATTTGGTTAATCTTGTCATCTTTATTCATTTTTCTTGCTGCTTAATCAATATGGTTTGATGTGATGATGGAGGATTTAATTAGGAGCTCTCAACTTGATCTCAAGTGGATTAAAGTTTGTAAACTCCATATTTTGTTTTGTTTTGTTATTTTGATTTTGTTTTTGTTTTTGTGTTTTCGGGGTTTTTATATTGGGAAGCTTGAGGATGACAGTAGAGCATGCAATATTAGTGGATTTGTTTTCAATTTTGTTTAAATTATGTTTTGTACCAAGGAATTAAACATAGTTGAATATTATCCTATGTTAATAAATAGCCACAAATTCCCATTTACTTGAACTGTTTTATGTGTATCACCACCACTTTTTCGGATCCGGTTAACGCAAATTTATCACACCACATACCGCTATAAATTTCTGTAATTTAATTATTCTTGTATTTTTTATAGTATTACATTTTAACTCTAACGCTCTGCTTGTGGGCTAACACAAATACTCCCTCCTATTCAGATTAAATGTATTTTTAGAAAGTTTCATTTTATTCTATATAAGTGTCGTTTTAGAATCCCTATGCAATATTACAATATTTTTTCCTAATTTACCCCTCTATTTAATATGTTTAGTAAATACAATTCCACGGATCCTATCAAGATTATGTGTATAATCTGGACTATGCTCCTCATGTATGGCATAATTTTGAAGTAGTTTTACACGCTTCTTAACATTGTGGCTCCTCACTAGACATACATTATGTAGTATATTGCAAAAATTGATAAATATGAGGGGATATTACTTTTACACATTCTTTAACTTTGAGTTGGTCATCATCAATAACTTAGTGGAACACTAAACTTAATTTACTATATTTTGTAAGTGTATGATAAAGCTTAATATGTATTCCCTCCGTCCAAGGATAAAAGTTCTTATTACTATTTTGGATTGTCTCATGTTAAATGTCCACTTTCTTTTAATAACCAAATATTTACATATTTTTTCCTATTATGCCCGTAGCATTAAATATCTTATACTTTTCTTATTCTAATTCTCTCTCCATATTTAATGACATTATTATGGGCAATTTGTCATTTTATTACTCTTCTTAATATGCGTGAAAAGTCCACCAAGACTTTTATCCTGAGACGGAGGGAGTATAAAAATATGAAAATAAAAGTGAAATGAGATTGTTCTTTATAGATTGAAAAACATTTACTTTTCGAGAAATCTATCTAATAAAATAGAAATAATTTTGAATTTCCTACTCACTCAATAAATCATACTGGTAGATTCGAAGTTTGAGATAAATTTAAATTCATACAGATCTGGGATGCATTTGAACCCATTTAGTTAACTTATATTATGGCAATTTAATTATTAAGGACTAGGAGAAACATCAGAAAGGATGACAGGGAAAACTTATCTAGCTACTTTCGCTACGTAGAGTCTGATTTTCATACAGAATAGACCTGAACATGTGATCATACACTATAAAGTTAGAAACCTTAGAGTTAAATTATCACCTTTAATTTGATGAGCACACTTGTACCCATCAATGACTCCACTCATTATCACCTATCAGTAGAGAGCAACTTTGTTTTACCTTGATATTAGTTTTAAATATTCGGATGCAGATAAGCTTTTTTGTTAAGAATCCGATCATGATAATGGAAATGCCTTTCTTAATTCAATTTCACATATTATATACTAACTAGAACATGAATTGGTATCTTGCTCCAATTCTTATACTTACATTCCACTACAAGAAATTTGACCTGCAGATACGACCTATAGCTACGGTCGATGCGGAAGCGTAGCTATAACTCCTAGTAGTTACGGTCGCACATTGGGCATAGGAATAGACTGGTAGAGTGACGGTCACAATTCTCTGATTTTTGGCAGGTTTCTTCCCTGTAGTTAACTTACATGATAAGGTTCGTTCGAGGCATATATGCGGCTACTTCGAGATAATGATCGAAGTACGTATAGCAGCTGCTGACAAAGTTACCAAGTTCTGCCGGATTCTTAATCCTGAGCTAGCTATCCAACACATTCTTCCGTGTGTGAAGGTGGTGTTATGAAGCCTCTAGTAATTTTCCTTCTTATTGCCCTTATTGTTAATTATCATTTCAGTTTGTCCATATTCCAGCTATCTTATTATTTATCGGAGTTGTCTTCAGATTCTTCTTAGCATGTCAAGTCTGCTCGATCTGGCCTCTGTTATAATGGGCATGACTCCTGTTGTAGGAAAGGTAAAAGTGTCTTTCAGATCTCTATGCAACCTCACTAATTTTTATTTTCATGCACTTAACTAATTAATGTAAAAGTGGATCATGTATCTTATCTTAATTTGATTTTTTCTATTCCCCACAATTAATTAACTACACAAACAATTGTAAGGGTTTACATTAAATAATCATGCATCAGAAACCTTCTTGCAAGAGAAAATTTCAAATGTTTTTATTTTGTTGGACATGATTTTGAAGGTTGGAATTCTTGTTATATTCCAAATATAGAAAAAGGTGTCCAGAATATGTGCTACATCAGCTTTTGTAAAATTTTAGTTTGTTGGGTTGGTCTGGCCAATTAATTGTGTCATAGCTCTTTTGGGCTTAGTGTTATCCATGGGTACCATTTCTGTAGTGATTATCCCATATGTTCTTTATACTTTAGCCTTCTATGTTTGACGATACTATTTCGTATTATTAAAAGCAATAATATTGTGGATTATTGTTGGAAATTTATAGAAGATAGATAAATTATAGAAAAGTGAAGAAGAATCTTTAAACCTTAAAATACTTGATTAAACTCACTTGCTTAAAATACTCACATATAAGGCTATTTGTAGGGTTCCTATGACATTTTTAGAATCACTTTAATAATTACTGTACGACCAAATACATGTACATGAATCTAGTTATACATATTTCAAGACTTCTAGATATATACATTCATACGTGGACGGATCTACAGTGAGGGCAGTGGGGGCAATTGACCCCACTGAATTTCTAGGGGGTCAAATTTTAAATTTTTAAATTTTTTTTTAGTGTTTAGTAAAAATATGAAAATTTTAAGTAAAAAAGTCACTGAATTTCTTAAACTTGTACCCATTTTGCTCTCTTTCGTCAATCATAACGTAGACCCATCAAAGAAATATTCTATATCGTAATTTTTTTTTTATTTATAGTTCTTTTTGGTAATTTCATAAATTAATTAGTTACTTATGGATTCCTACAACTATTGAAAATGATGCTATCTTGATATTTTTGTAAGAACATCGGCCCATTAAAGAAAAATTATTTAGAGATGGTGGATGAATGATTCTTTACTAATGTACATTAAATATGATATTTTTGCAGCTATTAAAAATGAGGCTATCATGCAATAATTTCAAACAATTAAGTCTCAAAAAATGTTGTTGTAATTAATATTTAAGTATTATTTAGTTTTGAGATTTATTTTATTTTTAAGTTTATATTAGAATTTTTTTTTAAAAAAATGACCTCACTGAACCAAGTGTTTAGATCCTCCCCTGCATTCATGTAAATACATGCATCATGTACTTACACTCACCCATTCATATAGTACTATAAATACTAACTAAGACAATTCATGAACATTCTAGTAAACATTTATTAATTTGATTTATTTGCTAACAAGGCCTCCCGTAAACTAAATTTATTCTTCGCAATGTCGTAAAACATTTTGATCTTCGGATTCTTTCAAACGCAATAAACTATTTTTGATCAAAATACTTTTCTATGTTAACCCATTCAATGTTTTCCACAAAATTTACCATTATAAATTCTAATTAAATTTTGACACACAAAATAGTTTTCTCATTCTCCTTTAAATTTCCGAACATATAGTTTTAATCAACAATCTTTTCTTCTCTTTTCATAATTTCAAAAAGTTTTCCACCATTGACAATTTTTCTCGATTCAATTTCTTTGATCACCTCCCCCTTTTCTTTTTCTTCTTCTTTTACCTTCAAAATGTTTCTCATGTTTTTCATGATTCATGAACTTCTTGTGACTGATCTTGAACTTCTTGTGACTGATCTTGAACTTCTTACAAAAAATTTCATAATTTCTTTTTGCTAGTTCTTGTGAATAAAAAAATTTCCTAGTGTGGACCCATTCAAAATGAGAAGTGAGGAAGAGTGCTTACTTCCAACACATTTGTTTACAAATATTTAAAATTTGTCCGGTTACCTGCTCATTCAAGAAAGACAATGGTTTACTTATGATTTCAAGCTACGATTGACTTCAATGCCTCATGTATGTCTTTAGTTATGTTTTCGGAAAGTTGAGTCTTGAAGCTTATTTGGTGTTCAATGCAGGACACAATGTTGGGTAAAATTTAATTACGCACAACACACAAGTATACGTGATTAATATAATGATAAATTGAGTATCGTTCCCACAGAGAATTATTTAACAAGAATTACCAATTACTAACCTATGACCAATTTAATCTTATTTAAACAAATGATTTAATAATTTAATTTAAAATAATTAATTTAACTATTACTAACTACCCCTAGAATGAAACAAAATAATAAAGACTTGAGATTACAATTTCACTTATTGTTTCATTTAAGCCAACACACTTCTTGTTAAGCCAAATTATTTATACTGGATTGTTAATCAAGAACACGAAAGTAAAATATGGTCATCTCTCAACGCACCATACTCATATCAAATTAAATCCACAGATAATAGAACCAACTTGAACACCCTAATTAACTAATCCACTATATCTCTATGTGAATTACAATTAAAAAGAGTTTTAAGTGTAAGTTCTTATTAGATTACATGCAATGCATCGATATATCCACTACTAGAAAATCAGCATATAGCGACGGTCATCGACCGTCGCTATAGATGAAACGATCGTCGCTATATCCTATAGCGACGGTCATCGACCGTCGCTATAGATGAAATGACCGTCGCTATATCCTATAGTGACGGTCGGATACTGTCGCCATATAAGCCGTCGCTGAAACCTATAGCGACGGTCTTTTCTCCTATAGCGACGGTCAGACTGTCGCTAAAAAACATCCCAAAAATGCGCATGAATTTTTTTTACCAACGGTCAGGCAATAGCTATAGATGCTTTTGGCGCGAAAGGTTTTGGTCTACGGCGACGGTTGTGACCATCGCTATAGATGTTTTGGCACCACATTTGATTGTCTGTAGCGACGGTCCCGATCGTCAGTATATGTGTTCCAGATTTTTAAAAATAATTTTTGTTATTACACAATATTTCTTATTCATTTTACCAGTTAACAAGTATAATTACATTCAAACCATACCATCCAATCTGAATATAACATTTAAAACTAAAAGAACAAAACAAATAAAGTATAGTATTCAAAATTACAAATTAATGTATAATATCATCTAAATATACATAACCATCCAAAATACTATCAAAACAGTACATAACCAGTAGCACATTTAACATCCAAAATACTATCAAAACAGTACAGAACCAGTAACACATTTAACATATCGTGACTTTTAAGACCTGAGATCTTGCCCCCCTTCAAATTGATGCAACGTGAAATATTTGAAGCATATCCATCAGGTACCTTAACATTTTTCAACACTTGCAAGAAATCATGTCTTTATTTCTTAGACATGGAGTAGCTTGCAGCCGGCAAAAGGTACTTTGAATTGCTTGCTTGCACGGGTATTGGATGGAGCTCTCTTCTTATACCCATTTTCATCAAGTCCAATCGTGCTTTTAAATTATCTTTTAACTTTCCTTACACACTCAACAATGTCCCAATTAGGCTATCACAAATATTTTTGGTAATGTGCATTCCATCAAGATTGTGGCGCAACAAAAGTATCCGCCAATATGGAAATTCAAAGAAAATAGATTTCTTCCTCCAATTATGTTTCGAGTCATGGGGAATGGTCTTCGTGCTAGTGGTTGTCTTTCCAAAAGTGACATTAATGGCATTAACTTGTTCAAGAATATCAAACCCTGATGGCACCACCGGAGTTTCACTATGGTCACATTCTCCGTTAAATCTTCGTGTATCAAACCTATAACTATGACCCGACTCCAGAAAACAACGGTGCCCGATATAACATTCTTTACTTTGCAATCTACAAGAACGAGTGTTCATTTGACATGATGGACAAGCCAGCTTACCTTTAATGCTCCAACCAGACAACATAGCAAGAGCTGGAAAATCACTAATTTTCCATAATAGTGCAAAGACGATTTGGAACTTTGTGCCAGATATATGCATCATCGTTTCAACCCCATTACTCCATAGTATCTTCAACTCCTTAATTAAAGGTTGCATATACACGTCAATATCATTACATGGAGAGTTTGGACCAGGTATTAACAACGGCATGATAAAATACTCTTGCTTCATACACATCCATGGTGGTAAGTTATAAACAACAACTGTCACTGGCCATATACTATACGGTGACCCATGGGTAAATGGACTCATGCCATCAGTGGACAGTCCAAGTCTTACATTTTGATGTTCTTGAGAGAATGTAGGGTACATTGTATCCAAATGCTTCCAAGCTGCAGAGTCAGCTGGATGACGATTCACTCCATCTTTCCGTCGCTTTACATGATGCCACGTCATGTATTTTGCAGTTTCTACAGACATAAATAGCCTCTGCAATCTCAAAATTAACGCTAAATAACATAATTACTTCACAACTACTTTGTTCCTCTTAGCATTTGTAAGACCCCAACTTATTATAAGTAAAATCGAATTTCCTCTAATTATTATTGTGAATAATAAGGTATTAATTTGATATAATTCTCGGGTTATGGGTGAAATGTGCAAATTTTGCAAAATATGCAAGTGGTTATAAAATAATCATTGTTGTCGGGGAATATTCATTTGGTCGTGGAATATTCTTGTTATTGGGGAATATTCGTACTACTGGTAGCAGATCATTTGTGGGCCCATAATGTGAGAATAATTGTCGGATGAAGAAAGCGACAAGTTTGAGTTTTTATAAATAACGGCGTAGTTATTCTGAATTAACACTTTGTTGGAATACCCGGTGGTTAAAATCTGATGTCTGGCGTGGATGCAACGGTATTGATGAATTATTGATCCTTACGCACTACGATAATTGTTACGAGTAGTTATTGTTCAATATTTTATTTTATTGATTCAATAATTCTTTGCGTTGATATTTTATATTATTGTTGTTTTAATAATTGTCTTTGCGCACGGTATTTTCCATTATCGGATCAATAATTCATATTATTTGAATAATATTATTAGATAGCATTATTGGAAATGTCTAGAAAGTTACATCACGGAGAGGTTTGGTCACCTAATTGCTACCAAGATGAGAGAAATTCTTATTGGAAAGCCCCTCTTTCCTAGGGCATGCGGTTGTCATAAATGTGATTACGTAATATTATTTGTGAATAATTAATTATTGATTCATATGATAAGGAAATATTTATTTTATATGGATATAAATGTTGGATATATTTATTGTGGTTAAAAATGAAGGAGTTAATGTTGAGGTGTTTTATCAGTATATTTGTCGGAATGGAGGTATTAAAAATTAAACTAGTATTTTTGAGATATATTGCGTGAGTTATAATTTTTTAATTAAATAGTTGGATCGTTGTAATTTTTGGATATGTTATACATATATAAGTTGAGTATATGTCCACAAATTTTGAACCATTAAAAATGAACGTATGATTTGTTATGAATTTTAAGAGGTGACTGGTTCAGAAATTATTGAAGTATCCAAATTTAGCATTTTGGTGAAAAATTCTAGAATTGAGTGGGCCCCACTTGTGGTTGGTGAAAAAATGTGCTGAATTTTATTTTAAATGTGGTGGGTGAGAATAGTAGCAGGTAAAGTCATCAGGTTGCAGGTCAAGTCTGCTAACATTTTCCTATAAATAGAGGGCTAAGTTAGAATTGAAAATCACACCAGAAACATAAGATTTCTCTCTTTCTCTCTCTATATTATCGAGCGTATTTTGTGAATATTTAGATACTTTATGAGTTTCTATTTTTTTTAGTACAAGTTTTCACAAGACTATATCCGAAATTGATCGGAAATACGGTTATTTTGAGAGTAAGGGTGTTATTTTCTTCATATATGATATTATTTCTTCAATATCATTATCTTGGGAAGTATTGATCCGAATTTTTATCAAATTTGGAACTTTTTTGTGTTTGGAGTTACTATTCACGATACGGTCTTATTCATAGAAAAATAAAATTTTCTTCTTTTTGTCCAAGATATCTATTATGGTTACTATCTTTGATTGTATCCATGTTTTGATCTTTATTCTTGAATTTTGCTTCAAAATTGGTTATTATGGAGTATTATTGATCTTGGATAAACTATTATACGAATCCCTACTATTTGTCCTTCTGTCTCACTGGATTCGTTTTCTTTAAAATATTTTCGATCATCCTCAGTCCTAAATGATGATATTACTAAATATCTTTGGCATGTAGTGTAAAGATAAATGATTAACTGATGAATATCTTTGGCCCGTAGTGCAAAGATAAACAGGTGTTGAGATGAACATGACCAACTGGTGATACAAATGAATATCTTTGGCCTGTAGTGCAAAGATGAATATTTGATTAAAGATGTATATTGATTGTCGTTACAGGGATAAAATATTGATGATGGACTTTTAAATCTTAGAAGATAGTAGAACTCATTCTCTACTTGACTCTTCTAATGGATTGTTGTTTCCGCTGCAGTTGTTGATCTAAAACTTGTTGTCTATTATATTTTATCAGATTTTTTCCTTTTGAAGACTAACGATAATTTATTGTACATTATCTTAGTCATAATATTCTTTACTGGGCTAGTTGAGCTCACCCTTTTTCTTTTTGTTCCATTTTTCTCAGGAGGTGAGAACATAGCAGGAACTAGTCGGGGTACGGAGTGATGGTTCTAGAAAGATGTTTTAGCAGTCCTCACTATTTCTGTAAAATAGTGTTTGAATAATTATAATGAGGACTTATTTGAGTGTGGATATTGTCTAGAAGACAATATTTGTATTTAAACTCACAGTATGTGTTGTCGTATTTTGCACGACAATTGTATTATTGAAGTTGTAGTTTGCTTTCTGTACCATATATTTTACGACTTAGAATGGGTGTTGTATACCTATTTTGGGGGCGTCACAGTTAGTATCAGAGCTTAGGGATATGGTCTCTGGCGGAGATCGGGGAATAGAACTAGGAGGGGAGAGATGAGTAAATCCTTCGCTAATGTGTCCTATCTAAGCTTATTTGTTGGTTAGTCATAATATATGGATATTATGTGATATGTTAATTTGTTTAATTAACCCTTGTTTTATGGCAAGATTTAAGAATGGTTTTTGAAGCGTTAACAATGGAGTGTATGAGAGGCGTGGAACAACCTTTAGTTATAAACCAGGAGAACGTGTAACATGAAGGCAATAATCCTCCTGTAAACAACACTACCGAACAAATGATGAATGATGGGATGTTCAGAAGTTTTTGGTATTTTATGCAAAACCTGACGAGGGAAACTCGTGCACAGAATACGGGTGGAAATGCTAGCAATGCGCGGCTTGTCACAGCCAAGCAGTTTAAAGAGTTGGGACCACCAGAATTTAAGGGAAAGCCGGATCCGATCATGGCGAAAACGTGGGTCAAGCAAATTACCAAGATATTCGATGTCTTGGGATGCACGGAGGAACAGAAGGTTCCATTCGCCACCTTTATGTTCCGCGGTGAGGCAGACTACTGGTGGGAGTTTGTGAAGCGTACCCAGCCAGCCGCACTCAGCATGTCTTGGGAAACATTTCAGAAACTATTCAATGACAAGTACTTTCCTGAAAGTATTCGTCATATGAAGGAGGTGGAGTTTATCGACCGAACAAAACAATATGGCGGTGTCCCGAAGACGAAGCAAAGTTTGCAGAGTTATTGAGTTTGCACCTCATTTGGTCGAAAATGAGGAACGAATGACAAGGATGTTTCTAAGAGGTCTAAAGCCCGAGATTCGGCAATATCTTATATCTCATAAATTTTTTTTATATTCAGATGTTGTAAACAGGGCTCAATTATTAGAGCGAGATAATGAGTATGTGCAACCGAGGGACCACAACTAGGGTCATACCGGTGACAACAGTCATCAGAGCGATGATAACCAACGAGGAGGGAAAAATAAGAACAAAGGCGGTAACCACTCGGGTGGTCATCGTGGCCATGATAATAGGAGATGTGAGTCAAGTGGAAATTTCAGAAAGAGGAGATTCAACAATGATGGGAAGACATCAGCAGTAGCACCAACACCAACAACAAATTCTAGGAGAGGAGAACGACCGCCAGTTAGATGTTACAAATGCGGGAAAGAGGGACATATCATCATAAACCTGTCCCACAACAATCCAAGGTATGTTACAACTGTGGAAAGGAAGGCCACATAGCTCGGGATTGTTTCAGTAGCAAAACCAAGTTCAACGGGGATGGTGACTCAAGGGTACATCTGGATAAGTCGAAATCAAGCAGTTCGGAAGAAGCGTTTGTCGTGACTGGCCAAAACGCGAGGAACCCGAACGAGGTGATTACGGGTAAGCTAATCTTGAACTCTTACGAAGTTTATACCTTAATAGATATTGGTTCTACCCATTCTTTTATCTCTCCTGCTTGTGCTCAACGTTTAAATTTGACTCCGGAGAAATTAGACTTTGATTTATCAGTGGAGACTCTGTTGGGTGAAACTTTCGTTACATCCACAGTTTATAAATCTTGCATGATCCAAGTTGGCACTATCACATTACCTGTTGATCTTATTTCTTTAAAGATACTTGCTTTTGATGTAATTTTAGGAATTGATTGGTTAACCACTCATCATGCCAAAATTAATTGTTTTCGTAAGGTTGTTAGTTTTCATATTCCTAACCAACCTGTCATACGAATTCAAACAACTAAACCACTAAAATCAGTCACTATCATATCAAGCCATAAAGCTATTCGTTTATTAAAAAATGGATGTCAAGCTTTCTTAGCCCATGTTATGAATTTGAACAAAGACAAGTCAGATTTGAATAATATTTATGTTGTTAGAGAATTTCCTGATGTATTTCCTGAAGAACTTCCCGGTCTACCCCCAAAACGTGATGTTGAATTCTTTATTGACCTTTAGCCGGATATAAAACCCATTTCTAAAACCCATATCAAATGGCTCCTATTGAACCTCAGGAGTTAAAAGTCCAACTACAGGAATTGTTAGACATAGGTTTCATTCGTCCTAGTACATCTCCTTGGGGTGCTCCTATTTTATTCGTAAAGAAGAAAGACGGGAGTATGCGATTTTGTATCGACTACTGAGAATTAAACCATGTCACCATCAAGAATAGGTATCCGCTACCTCACATTGATGACCTGTTCGACCAGTTGCAAGGAGCACAATTCTTTTCAAAGATCGATCTTCGTTCTGGATATCATCAGCTGAAGATTAAAACTTGCATTATGAATTCTTAGTCATGTGTTTTGGATTGACTAATGCTCCTGCTGCTTTCATGGATATGATGAACCGTGTATTCAAGGAATATTTGGATCAGTTTGTTGTTGTCTTTATTGATGATATCCTCATCTATTCCAAAAGCCGTGAAGATCATGAGCACCATTTGAAGCTAATACTTGAAAGGCTTCGTGAAAACAAGCTTTATGCCAAGCTAAAAGAAATGTGAGTTAACGGCGAGGAAGTAGCATTCCTTGGGCACGTGGTGTCAAAACATGGAGTATCATTGACCCGGCAAAGATTGAAGCAAAGACAAAGTTGGGAGCAACCAAAGTCGGTGGACCAAGTGCGTAGCTTCTACGGGCTTATTTGGTTATTATCGGAGATTCGTGGAAGGATTTTCTCGAATCGCTACTCAGATTAACTCGGTGACTCGGAAGATACAAAATTAAGTATGGAGCGAGGAATGCGAGAAGAGTTTCCAAGAGCTCAAGAGGAGACTCATTTTAAGACTGCTACGCAATACCATCTAATACGGATGGATTTGTTATATCTGATGATGCTTCGTGCAAAGGGTTAGGATGCGTTCTCATGCAACATGGGAAAGTTATAGCCTATGCCTCACGACAACTCAAAGAATATGAGAGGAATTATCCTACCTATGATCTAGAGTTAGCGGCCCGATGTATTCGCGTTAAAATTTGGAGACACTACTTGTATGGGGAGAAAGTGGAGATTTATACGGACCATAAAAGTCTCAAATATTTCTTCACCCAAAAGAACTCAATATGCTAACAACGAGCGTTGGCTTGAACTATTGAAAGATTACGATCACACTATTCAATATCATCCTCGAAAAGCGAACGTAGTGGTGACGCGTGAGTGAAGATCATATGCGAGTACGAGTGCGATATTGTCAATGCAAAGGCCCATTCGTATGACTTGCAAAGGATGGAGGTAGAATTAAAGACTCTGTGGACCCACATGATGATGGCGAATATCTGAGTAGGACCGAGCTTTAATCGATAAAGTTAATTTTCGCTTTCAAGCTACGGACATGGAGCCGATCGCGTATGAAGAAGAAAGTGCAAGAAGGTGCTATTCCAAAAGCAAGAATCGATGAAGAAGGAATACTTAGATTCAACTCCAGACTTTGTGTTCCTAAAGATTCTGACTTGAAGCATAGAATCATGATGGAGGCACACAACACACCGTTTGCAATCCATCCTGGGAGTACCAAAATGTATCATGATATTCGACATACATTTTGGTGGAACAATATGAAGAGAGAGATCGTAGAGTTTATCTCGAGGTGTTTAACTTGTCAACGTGTAAAGGAGGAGCATCAAGTGCCAAAGGGTCCATTAAAACCACTTGAGATTCCAAAATGGAAGTGGGAACACATTACTATGGATTTCATTACGGGTCTTCCCAAGGTTTCTCAAGGCATAGATGTGATTTGAGTTATTGTTGATAGATTAACCAAGTCTGCCCATTTCTTACCGATACGTGAGACTTATTCCCTTGAACATCTTGCTCGTATGTACGTGAATGAGATTATGCGATTGCATGGCATGCCAGTATCCATAGTTTTGGATCGTGACCCAAGATTCACTTCACGATTTTGGGTTAGCTTGCAGAAAGCTATGGGCACGCAATTTGATTGATCTGGCATAGATACCATCCTCAAAGCAGACGGACAATCGAGAGGACTATTCAAACCCTTGAAGATCTATTAAGACTTTGTGTCATAGATTTTTAAGGAAGTTGGGATAAGTACTTTCCATTGGTGGAATTCTCCTACAACAACAGCTTATCAAGCAAGTATAAAGCATGGCTCCATTTGAGGCGTTGTATGGATTTAAAGTGTCGTTCTCCAAAGATCTTTGGAACGAGGTGGGAGAAGCAACGTTGTTGGGACCGTAATTAGTACGCATGACTACGTAAAAGATCCAAATGATTCGATAACGTATTCAAACCTCACAAGATCGACAAAAGAGTTATGCTGATCTTCATAGAAAGGACGTGGAGTTTAATATTGGAGATCATGTATTGTTACGTGTTGCTCCATGGAAGGGAGTTGCAAGATTTGGAAAAAGAGGAAAGCTCAATCTACGATTTGTTGGTCCATTTGAGATTCTTGACCGAATAGGAAATGTGGCCTATAGACTCGCATTACCTCCAAGTATGTCTCGTGTTCATAATGTTTTTCACATATCCATGCTTCGTAAATATGTGAAATAGCCGAAGATTTAACGTATTATTGCGTTAGAACCAGACGAGATAGCCGAAGATTTAATGTACGAAGAAGTACCTGTTAAGATCTTGGATAGGAAAGAGCATGTCCCACGCACTCAAGGTTATACCACAAGTTAAGGTTTTGTGGAGAAACCATGCTTTATTGAAGAAATGACACAGGAGTTGGAATCGAAATAAAAGCGAGGTATCCTCACCTTTTCGAAACACCAGGTACGTATGTCAATTTCGAGGACGAAATTTCATAAGGAGGGGAGGTTATAAGACCCCAACTTATTATAAATAAAATCGAATTTCCTATAATTATTATTGTGAATAAAAAGGTATTAATTTGATATAATTCTTGGGTTATGGGTGAAATGTGCAATTTTTGCAAAATATGCAAGTGGTTATAAAATAATCATTGTTGTCGGGGAATATTCATTTGGTCGTGAAATATTCTTGTTGTCGGGGAAGGGAATATTAAATGCGGCCAGCCAAGAATCATTGTGGGCCCCATTACAGAATAATTATCGGATGAAGAAAATGACAAGTTTGAGTTTTTATAAATAACGGCGTAGTTGTTACCGTTAACACTGTTGGAATACCCGGTGGTTAAAATACGATGAACGCGTGTGGATGCAGATATTGATGAATTATTGATCCTTACGTGAAGGCACTACTCAATAATTATTACGATGAATTCTTATTCAATATTTTATTTTATAGATTCAATAATTGATGCGTTGATATTTTATATTATTGTTGTTTTAATAATTGTCACTGCACAATATTTCCCATTATCAGATTAATAATTCATATTATTTGAATAATATTATTAGATAGTATTATTGGCAATGTCTAGAAAGTTCTGTCAAGGAGAGGTTTGGTCACCTAATTGCGCGCCAGTAAGGAGAAATTCTTATTGGAAAGCCCCCTCTTTCACGGAACCATTGCAGATTTGTCATAAATGTGATTCTGTAATATTATTTGTGAATAATTAATTATTGATTCATATGATAAGGAAATATTTATTTTATGTGGATATAAATGTTGGATATATTTATTGTGGTTAAAAATGAAGGAGTTAATGTTGAGGTGTTTTATCAGTATTTTTGTCGGAATGAAGGAATTAAAAATTAAACTAGTGTTTTTGAGATATATTGCGTGAGTTATAATTTTTAATCCGACCGTTGGATCGTTGTAATTTTTGGATATGTTATACATATATAAGTTGAGTATATGTCCACAAATTTTGAACCATTAAAAATGAACGTATGATTTGTTATGAATTTTAAGAGGTGACTGGTTCAGAAATTATTGAAGTATCCGAATTTAACATTTTGGTGGAAAATTCTAGAATTGAGTGGGTCCCACTTGTGGTTGGTGAAGAAATGTGCTGAATTTTATTTCAAATGTGTTGGGTGGGAATAGTAGCAGGTAAAGCCATCAGGTTGCAGGTTAAGTCTGCTAACATTTTCCTATAAATAGAGGGCTAAGTTAGAATTGAAAATCACACGTAAACATAAGATTTCTCTCTTCTCTCTCTATATTATCGGCGTATTTTTTGAGTATTTAGATACTTTGTGAGTTTCTATTTTTTAGTACAAGTTTCACAAGACTATATCCAAATTCAAATTCGGAAATACGGTTATTTTGAGGTAAAGGATGTTATTTTCTTCATATATAATATTATTTTTTCAATATCATTATGCCGAAGTATTGATCTGAAATTTATCAAATTTAGAACTTTTGTGTCGGGGTTACTATTCACGTATACGACACTATTCACATATACGGTACTATTCACGAATACGGCACTATTCACCTAAAAATGAAATTTTCTTCTTTTTGTCCAAGATGTCTATTATGGTTACTATCTTTGATTGTATCCATGTTTTGAACTTTATTCTTGAATTTTGCTTCAAAATTGGTTTTTATGGAGTATTATTGATCTTGGATAAACTATTATTTCTGAATCCCTACTATTTGTCCTTCCATCTCCTTTGGATTCGATTTTTCTTTAAAATATTTTTCATCATTCTCGGTCCTAAATGATGATATTACTAAATATCTTTGGCTTTTGTAGTGCAAAGATAAATGATTAATCGATGAATATCTTTTTGGCCGTAGTGCAAAGATAAGCAGTGTTGAGATGAACATGACCAATTGGTGATACAAATGAATATCTTTGGCACTGTAGTGCAAAGATGAATATTTGATTAAAGATGTATATTGATTGTTTATTCTGAGGATACAATATTGATGATGGACTTTTAAATCTTAGAAGATAGTAGAACTCATTCTCTACTTGACTCTTCTAATGGATTCATTTTCAACGCAATTGTTGATCTAAAACTTGTTATCTATTATATTTTATCGTATTTTTTTCTCTGTTGAAGACTAACGATAATTTGTTGTATATTATCTTAGTCATAATATTCTTTTCTTTGGGCTAGTTGAGCTCACCTTTTCTTTTTGTTCCATTTTCTCGGGAGGTGAGAACATAGCGAGGAACTAGTCTGGGTACGGAGTGATGGTTCTAGAAAGATGTTTTAGCAAGGTCCTCACTATTTACGTAAAATAGTGTTTGAATAATTATAATGAGGACTTATTTGAGTGTGGATATTGTCTAGAAGACAATATTTGTATTTAAACTCACAGTATGTGTTGTCGTATTTTGCACGATAATTATATTATTGAAGTTGTAGTTTTCTTTCTGTACCATGTATTTGGCGACTCAGAATGGGTGTTGTATACCTATTTTGGGGGCGTCACAGCATTTGTATCTATTTGTGCCTGCTCTGGTACAACCATCTCAGTCTGCTTCCATCTTAATGATTTGCAAACTGTACAAGACTCTAATTTTTCATTCTCCCTCCAAAAGAGCATACAATCATTCTCGCATGCATCAATCTTCTCATAACCAAACCCTAAATTTATTCTAAAGAGTGTGATCTTTTAGTTTAGTTTTTCATTTTCCATATTCTCATCAATTTCAAAGATGACCACAGTAAATCCAGTTAATAACTTGAACAATGTATGCAACCCTCCACCATAAAAGTGAAACAAATGTAAACAACAACATTTGAAATTATGTGAATGCAACTAAAATCGGTCCGCCTAAGCATGTTACATCAAGGTTATAAATTTATTTTAAAGAGTGTGATCATTTAGTTTAGTTTTTCCTTTATCATATTATCATCAATTTCAATGACCACGAAGAAACTCAGGATAACAACTTTATGTAATAAACAAAATTGAGTGTGAACAACAAAGATACATCTCTAGAATCAAACCGATATAAACAAAACTAATGGTCATAAATGCATAAAAATAGTAATTAAGACAATTAAAAGAGTAGACTAGAGAAGTTAGGAAAAGAAACACCAGAAGTAGAGGTGTAAGAAGACAACCGCTACATCAAAAAAAGCGAAACCATATACAATATTGAAATGGAATTACCTCATTAAAAACAACATATCTGCATTATATGGATTTCAAGATGCAGGTCAGTGAATTTTCCCTAGTTTATCAATGAAGTATTACGGCAACTAAGAAATCATGGTTTAATTCTCATAGCAAATTAGTTGTAAAGGAAGTACTAATGATGTGTAGGGAATTACTCTGTAGCCCAACCCAGCCGTTCAGCCAAAGGTATGATGTCTATTAAGCTCAGGAAGAAGACCCAACCCTGAAATCATACTAATAATGTGTAAGTATCATACCTTTTATTGATGTATGATGCCTATTAAGCTCAGCCAAAGCTATGATGCCTATTAAGCTCAAGAAGAAGACCTAATAATGTGTAAGTATCATACCTTTTATTTATGTATGGCCTATTACCGAAGGACTGAGAAATGGTGAGCGAGATGGTTGATCGAAGGACTGATAAATGGTGAGAGATGAGCGAGATGAGCGATCGATCGACTGAGAAATGGTGAGAGAGGAGCCAGATGGTCGATCGAGCGACTTAGTTTACTGATTAACAAATACCTAGACTGATTTGGGGAAATTTTTTTTTACTGATTTGGGGAAAATAGAAGCTAACAGATTTGTATGCGCCCAAATTACCCTCAGCCCAAAAAAACTCCCTACACCGACGGCCACACATTGACCGTCTCTATATGTATCCTATAGCAACACTTTCGCCCCAACTGTCGCTATAGCCCGTAGCTATATGTTGAATTTCTAGTAGCGATCTCTATCCTAAGTGTAAATTATGAATTCCAACACCATGTACAACACATAAATACATGTTATTATGATCAGATCTAAACCCATAATCTGTCTCTCAAGTTCATATGGATTATCACAGTAATTGTTAGTTAGACAATTAAGCAATTAAGGACAAACCATAATAGACAATCCAAATACATCTAATAAGACCAACACATAAGTATATTAAAGAAAACTACACAATAAGATCAATAGTAATCTCAAAATAGAATTTAATTCATAACTGAACTAAAATTCGTCATCCACAATTGATTACGCATTCAAAAATACAAAATAGAAAAAGAAGAGGATTTAGAATTGAGATAAACAATCTGTATTCTTTTGCTTCCAATCTGAACTTCCAATGATAATTAATAGCTTCAATCTTTAGTTCTTAGCTAATCTAAGGTTCCTAATCTAAGAGAGAAAGTAAAGAAAAAATTAACAGAAATCTATCCCAAGAGGGATTTAATGGAGTTCTAAAATTAGCCCTCCCTATTACAAATTGTAAATAAGCCATATATAGAATAATTCAGGAGTCCTTCTTTGCCCATCCGAATAGTCAAAATAATTAAAAGTTAAGCTCTTTGAGATTAGGAGATCTGAAGCAATTGCTGCCACCCACAAGGCTAAATGGGCGATCTCAGGCTGCAAGATTCACGATAAAAGACGGTAGCAATTATGCTACAAGCACCTAAAGCCAAATTGGCACGCAATTTGTGCATGCACCAGATCATCGACGATTTGCATCTCTGCTGCTACACTCCATATACCATCACCTCATTGATTGTCCCTTAGAACATCCACACATGCACTTTTACTTCAAAAGTCACCAGGAAAGTTCTCAAACATGCAATCTGCAAAAGAAACTAAAAGTACATGAAAATCTACTAAAATGAAAGAATTTAAACACAAATTAAATTCAATTGATATAAAATAGGTAGATATATAACTACCTATCACACAACAATTGAACAATTTCTTCCAATATTTCTTTCACTTCTAAAGGATGAATTTTTGGGCGTACGTCTCAATATTATTAGCAAGCTTGATCAAGTCAATCAGGTATGTTGCATACACTTATTAATACATCTCTAGTGGCCCCATCTCAAATACTACAGTTTATGGTAAAGAGTTATAAAGGTAGCATATGGGGACAAAAAATTAGATGTCTAGTACAATATTTCTTTTTATCAATTATTAAGCACAGTCATCTCTCCTGATAAGAAAATGTGTTGGGGGAAAATAAATGAAAAACTGCTTGAAAAAAGAATGTTGGGCTGAACTAAATTTTTTTTACTAGAAAATTGATTATTAGAGGTAAATTGCAGAGTTGTTGCTCTTGCACTTTCTATTAATTTATCTTGAAATTCCATACATGAAAAAACATACATGGCATATATTTATAGCTGGCTACAAGCTCTAGAATAATCTGCAGCTGCTTTAATAAGGCTTTTTGGAATATGAAACACTTGAGAAAAAACCAAGTAATAATATGTAAAACCCAACAAACATATTGAATTTGAAAATTGCAAATTACTTTTCAACATCCCCTCTTAATTTGTAATTTTCAGTTGCTTCTTGAACTTCATAAGTTTTTCAAGACCAACAGACTTTGTGAAGATATCTGTAGGTTGTTCAATGGTGTTGATGAACTCTAAGTAAACTTCTCATTCGCTAACCAAATCTCAAATAAAATGGTGTCTCAAATCAATGTGCTTCAACCTTGCATGAAAAATATGATTTTTTTGGTCATTGTGATGGCTGACATGTTATCACAGTAGATTATCATAGGCTCATGAACATTTTTCTACAAATCTAGTAAATTCTTATTAGTCAAACAGCTTCACAACCTGCTTCAGTAGTGGCTAAATATTCTACTTCAACAAATGACAATGCAACTGATTTTTTCTTTCTTGAACTTCCATGATATTATCTTTGATCCAAGGAAAAATATATATCTAGAGGTGCTCTTTCGATCATCAAGTGAACTAGTTCAGTCACTGTCCATATAACCAACTAAGTTATTGTCCAATTCTTTTTCATATTTGATGCCAATATTTTTAGTACCTCGAAGGTATCGAAGAATTCTCTTTAGTGCAGCATAATGTAAATTACTTGGTTCATTCATCAATCTGGACACATAGCTTACAATGTGCATGATACTTGGCCTTATATAAGTAAAGTAAATAAAGGAGCCAACTAAGCTTCTATACATCTTTCCATCCACAATTTTACTACCATCATTTTGCTATATTTTTTCATTCAAAACCATGGGCGTATTGACTGGTTTACAATTTTTCCATGTGAAATCTTTTGAGCTGATCATCAAGATATTTTTCTTGAGAAATGAAAATTTTTCCTTTCGACTCCTTCACTTGGATCCCAAGAAAATATTTCATTAATTCCATGTCAGTTATTTCAAAGCTCTCCAATATCCTCCTTTTGAATTTCTCAACCATCTCCCTTTTTGTGCCCATATAAATTAAATCATCAACATATAAACAAACAATGAGAAAATCTTTTGCACCTTCCTTCCTCACATAAAGCGACGGTTCATTTATACTTCTTTGGAATCCATTTTGACAAAAATAGCCATCAATCTTGCTATTCCACTCTCTAAGAGCTTGCTTTAACCTATATAATGTTTTCTAAAGTCGATAAACTTTATCTTCATTTTCTTGTACCACTAACCCTTGAGGTTGCTCCACATAAACTTTCTAAGCTAATTCTCCATTAAAAAAATGTAGATTTCAGTCCAAATGAAACACATCTAGTTCTAATTGGGCTAAAATTGCAAGAACAGTCCGTATAGTCTCTATACGAACAACTGGAGCAAACTTTTCTGTAAAATCTACTCCAGGCTGTTAAGAGTATCCTTTGGCTACGGTCGAGCTTTGTGTTTGTTATTGAAACCATCTTCGTTAAACTTGCTTTTAAAGATCCAGTTAAGTCTGATTGCCTATTTTCCTTTTGGGAAATCAGTAAGCTCCCATATATTGTTCTTTCGAATCATTGAGATTTCTTCGTGCGTTGCTTTCACCAATACTTTTTGTTTACTTGCTTTTAAAAAATTTTGCAGCTCAAAAGCTGAAAGTGTAACATCATATGAATCGAGAATCTCTTGCAGAGAGCAGAAATTCTTTGGTGGAGAATCTAAAACATAACTCCATAATCAAATGTATTTGTTGGTGGTGTACTTATTGATGACAGTGAGTTTGTTGGACATTGAGAGGAGCTTTCTTGAGAATTGTCTTCTTGAAGTGTTAATGGTTCAAAAAATTCATTGCAACTTGATGTCAAATTATTTTTTTCAGCCCCATGTATCCATCTCATCAAATATTATATCTCTAGAAATTACTAGCTTGTTCAATTTTGGGTTTAGAAATTGATATCCTTTAAATTCATCGTTATAACAAATAAATATCAATTTCTTTACCTTCACATTAAATTTGTCCCTATTTTGAGAGAGAATTGTTGAATAAGAAACACAGCCAAATACTTTAAAATTATCCACAAGTGGCTTCCGATGATTCCAAGCTTCAAATGGAATTTTATTACGAACAACTTTTGGTGATCTATTTAAAAATAGATAATAGTATTTACCGCTTCTGCCTACAATTTCTTCAATACTCCTTTTCCTTTTAATATGTTTATGAACATTTCCACAATATTTTGATTTTTTTCTTTCCGTAACTCCATTTTATTCGGGGGTGCGCCAAACAGTTAGCTACTGTTGGATGCCATTATCCTTGCAATAATTCATGAAAGGTATGACAGTTCTTAAAGTCTTCATTTGACAACCACTTTACCTTTCTACTAGTGCTTTGAACTATAGACATGTTGAGAATGCCTGCGATTTTTGCTCCAAAAAACACACCCACATCATCCTTGTAAATTCATCAACAAACAGAATAAAGTATCTTTTGTTATTAAGAGAAGGAGTTTGAGAAGGTCCCCAAATGTCAGCATGTACCAGCTCTAACGGACCTTTTAATTGACAAGATAACTTTGAAAATGGAAATAATTTTTTTTTAATTTTTTTAGTTTTTTAGTGTTTAGTAAAAATATGAAAATTTTAAGTTAAATAGTTACTAAATTTCTTAAACTTGTACCGATTTTGCTCTCTTTTGTCTAATCTTTTAGTCTTCAATCATGACGTAGACCCATCAAAGAAATATTCTATATCGTAATTTTTTATTTATTTATTTATAGTTCTTTTTGGTAATTTCATAAATTAATTATTTACTTATGGATTCTTACCACTATTGAAAATGATGTTATCTTGATATTTTTGTAAGAACATCGACCCATTAAAGAAAAATTATTTATAGATGAGTGGATGAATGATTCTTTACTAATGTACATTAAACATGATATTTTTGCAGTTATTAAAAATAAGGCTATCATGCAACAATTTCAAACAATGAAGTCTCAAAAAATGTAGTTGTAATTAATATTTAAGTATTATTTAGTTTTGAGATTTATTTTATTTTTAAGTTTATATGAGAATATTATTTTTTTTAAAAATGACCCCACTGAACCAAGTGTCTAGATCCGCCCTTGCATTCATGTAAATACATGCATCATGTACTTAGACACTCACCCATTCATATAGTACTATAAATACTAATTAAGACAATTTATGAACATTCTAGTAAACATTTATTAATTTGGTTTATTTGCCAACAAGGCTTCCATAAACCTAATTTATTCTTCACAATGTCGTAAAACATTTTGATCTTCGGATTCTTTCAAACGCAAGAAACTATTTTTGATCAAAATACTTTTCCATGTTAACATATTCAATGTTTTCCACAAAATTTACCATTATAAATCCCAAATAAATTTTGACACACAAAATAACTTTCTCATTCTCCTTTAAATTTCTGAACATATAGTTTTAATCAACAATCTTTTCTTCTCTTTTCATAATTTCAACAAGATCTCCACCATTGACAATTTTTCTTCTCAATTCAATTTCTTTGATCACCTCCCCCTTTTCTTTTTCTTCTTCTTTTACCTCTTCAAATGTTTCTCATATTTACCATGATTCATGAACTTCTTGTGCCTGATCTTGAACTTCTTAAAAAATGTTAGAATTAGGATCACACACACGCACACAACAATAGAGAATTAACATAGAGATTTACAAGGTCCCCAATTTGGGTACTCCACAGGCGACTTGTTATTTTATTGATGATTTCAGTTACATAGGGCTTTACAATAAATAGTATTTATAGCCATTAATTATATTCTAACCCTACTTCACATTATGGCTTAAATACCCATAATGTCCTTCCAAAAAAATATATCATTAAACTTCAGTCCGCTAATCGACGCGCCCCACGCCGCTTTCACGTTGTCATTGGCGGCGCCTCACACCACATAAGTTGAGAACTCAGATCAATCCTAATGCCTTGCAACGCCACTCCGATCTTACACCAACAAGCACCTCACGCCATACATACAGAAACTCTATACCGTACTGCTCTGGGTTTTCTCCCCCTCGTTCTGCTCCGCACTAGCCTTTTTCAGTAGATTCTATGTTATGAGTCACAAGTTCCAACAAATCTCCACCTTGACGAATAACCTTGCCCATTCAGAAGATAAGTCACTTATCCTAACCGGTCTTGGGGGGACATCCTCCAAACTAACATTCAGAGATATTAATCAAGTCCAAGCTGTTAGTTCTCAGAGGCATAATAGTTATCTAGAAGGGGGGGTTGAATAGATATTTTAAATATTTACTCTTTTCAAAATTACTTGTCAGATTTGTTAATAAATTAACCACAGTGGAATATAAGATTTGTTTGTTCCCTTTTTAAGATAAACCAAGTTAGATAAGCAGTTATAGCAAGAATATAAAAGACACATCGTTTTTAAGTGGTTCAAAGCACTCAAAGCTCTTAGTTCACTCTTCTACTCCTCGACTAGAAAATCCACTAAGGATATCTTTACAAACTTTGAATCACTTAGATTCCTTTAAGACCAACAATCTTGGAACTTCTTAGTTCACTTAGAACTCTTCAAGCCTAGCAGACTTGGAATACACTTAATGAGAGTTGAGTTCTTGGGTAGTGCTACTCAGTTGTTGTTAAGCATATGTTCAAAAGAACTGAGTAGCTGAGCAAGTTTTCTTCCTTGATCATAGAGTTGAGCGTTGAGTGTTCTTCAGTTTTTGTTGTGTACTTGCTTATCTATATCTTTGTCTGATGATTTGTATATAAAGGAGCTTTTGAAATATGTCCGTTTGAAGGTGTCCGTTGAAGCATTAAATGCATTAGAGATTTTTGAGCACTAATGGTGACTTTTTCGAAATTTCTTTGTTCAAATTGCCCCGACTCATCGACACGGCGATTCGGCTATCTCACCTAACACTAAAAAAAAAATTCAACAGGCATGCAATCCTTTTCCTTAGCTTCTTTAATACGCTTCTTCAATACATACTAAGGATGAACATTGGGATTCCCAAAAGTCTCAACGTCTATAATCGATTCTTCATTTGTTGTATTTTATTCTTCAGCTAATGGACAAGGCTTGATGCTTTTGATGCTGACAGGAGATACACTACGATCATGATTGTGGTGTCTTGTCACATTCGTGCTTGATTCAGACTGATAGAGGAGAACACTACGATTTCTCTTAAACACTGGTAGACTACGATCCTTGACTTGCTTGTTTTTGCAGACTCTACGCTTCCGAGAGCAGACTACGATTCTTGACTTGGCTAGGCAGACGCTTGGACCACTCTATGATTCTGAATGAGGCCCTCCAAAGCAGACTACGATTCTGTAGCAACTTTCTCGATACTCTACAATTCTTTCTTTTGTAATCCTTCTGCTGACTCGACAGACTATGATTCTGTTGATGTCTATCTATTACATCTCTAAGTAGATCAACCTAACAGCTTTGATCTTTTCTTCTATACATTCATTTACACAATGATAAACATAAAGCACAGATCAACCTAACAACTTTGATCTTTCACCTAAGTCCTTGTACACATGTTCTTTGAAGGACTTTACACACAAGCATGTTTATTTACTTTCAACATCTAATTTCAATATGCAATTCCCAACAATCTCCCCATATTTGATGTTTACATAACCAAGGAGATTTGTATCATAATCATCAATTTCTAAATGTAGGATGCAAGAAAGTAAATATGACTTAGTGTTTCAGTGAGCAACTGAAATCTCTAGAGAATAAACATGAATTTATTGATGTTGTAAAGCAGATATTACATTATAGCTTAGTTACATCAATAAGAAGTAAATTTCAACTTATCTCGATCTCTTTTGCCTTTTGCTTTTTGGAGGGGTTAAATACATATTTCCCCACTCTACTCGACCTCGGTTTACATATACATCACTGGACTAAAATTTTTACGGTCAACTCATTGAACTATAATTTTTTTACAAAAATTAAAATTTTCGTTTAAAAATGTTAAAAGTTAACGGAAAGTCTACATGGCAATGCTTATGTGTAATATAAGACCCACCGTGGATTTAATTTTAATAATAATAACAAAATAACTTTAGTTTAAATTTTGTTGATTTTCAAACTTGAATTTTCTCTTTTTTTTAAATAACAAATAATTAAATTAATAAAATAAATATATTAATTAATAAAAAATAATTAAAATTTTTAATTTTTAAGTTTGAATTCTCTCTTTTTTTTAAAATAACAAATAATTAGATTAATAAAAAAATATTAATTAAATAAATTAATAATAAACTATATTAGTATATAAAAGTTTTTTATTTTTATTAAAAAAAACTGTGTGTTTTTATTTTATTTTATAAAAAAAAAATCGAGTTTTTTTTTAAAAAAGCTCGCGCTTTTTAAATATTTTTTTTAAAAAAGCGCTTTTTTAATTTTTTTTTAAAATGCATTTTTATTTTATTTTTATATAAAAAAAAACTGCGCTTTTTTTTATTTTCTTTTAAAAAATTGCATTTTTATTTTATTTTTATAAAAAAGTCGTTTTTTATTAAAAAAACTGTATTTTTTTAAAAAAAACTGCGGTTTTTATTTATTTTTATAAAAAAACACTTTTTAAAATTTTTTATTAAAAATAATTATTTTTTAATAACAAAAATAATAATAATTATTTTTATTAAAAAAAAACTAAACAACGTTCTCTCTCTCATTCTCCGTCACAACAACGCAGTTTGATTTTTTTTTAATAAAAATAAATATTTCTTAAATTAAATTAAATTAAATTATAAAATTTAAATTTTGTATAATTTTAAAATTAAAATTATAATAAAAATTATTTGTATTTTAGATCTATCCAAACATTTGATGAATTAACTTTTTTTTTCTCTTTCCTAGTCAAAAATCATATCAGCTTTCTCTTTCCTCTACAATTGACCACTTCAATTTTCTCTCTCCTACGTGGCATACATGTGTATTTTTTGTTAAAAGTCAAAGTCATTTAACGGAATTTGTAACGATTTGATAAATATTTGTAGTTCACTGACTCGATTATAAAAAAATTCAGTTCAATGATGTATTTGTAAATCGACCCCTAGTAGAGTGGGGAAAAGTGTATTTAACCCCTTTTTGGAGGATTGACATGCTCTGCAGCTCTCCTTCTCCTGTTGGCTTCATCTCTCCATGCAATATCTTCCATCTCGCCTTGACTTAGCCATTCTCCATGATTATGTCTGTTCATAAAGGTAGGGTCTCCAATCGGCATGTTCAAGTCAGTAGTGGTTACCCTTTGTGAGCTAGGAGATAACCCTTTACTCCTTAGTGGTTGCGCCATGAGAATTGGTTGGCGCTGCAGGTGTTCAGGTCGTGGAGTCTAATAGCGAGGTTGTCTTATTGGAGGTGTAACACCCCCTTTCCGAAATAGAAAGAGAGGTTACTCAAAACACAACAAAACTAATAAATAAATAACAAAACTCTAATCCACAAAAGAATAATCTCAAATTGATTACATGTCTTAGAACAAACCATAATAAATGCCACACTAGCTCAAACCACAATCTGAAATAACTATTACAACTCTAAATAAATCAATGTATCATATCCTAACAAAATATATCAAAACTATTGGATATAAAGGAGCTCTCGTCACACTTGCCCTTAATTCCCCTAATTACCTACCGGAAGAAAAACACAGCATGAGTCAAATGCCCAGTACGGATATAGAATACAATTAATGAACCGAAATAACTAACTCAATTAAATGAAATGAGACGAAACGAACCGGAACAAAACGAACAAAACTAACACAATGAAATAATAGGTTGAATCAAATGGCTGGGTGTTATTTCATACCGAGCTCAGAATAAATAATAATATACTTTGCCACACAGGCAAGTCAAATAATGCCACAAACGCAAGTCACACACATTAGACCGTGAATCCAATGTATCGGAAGGCGTGTTTGGCACAAACATCACCACTCCGCAGAACAGAACAGAACAGAACAGAAAACTAGGGTCGACCCATATGCCTCCCACAACAAAACACCAAATGGCCAACTCCCACTGGAGCATAAAACGGAGACGCCGTGGACTGATCACACTGCCACGGAAGGTGTCGTGCCTTGGTGCCAAGAGGACATGCCTATTGTACCCCCACAACTGGTTATAGCTCAGGTATACCCTACGGTATATTCTACCAAGGATACCATGTCACAACACATGCGACACAATATCAACATAAAGGGGTTCTAATATGTACATGCTAAACTGAAATGAATCGTCAACTCAAAGTCCCCAAAAATACTAACATGCACATTACTACAAATATCAAAATAAATTTAGACATGTTGTACTAGTCTATAGAGTACAAATATGAGTTCCAACTATGAACGCCAAACGAAACTATCACAATGAATTGACAAGGAATGATTATGAGAGGCAATGCTAAATTTCGAAACGAATAACGGAACGAACAAATTAAAAACAAATGAGTCTCGCTGAAAAAAATAAGGAATCCGTACCTGGATTAAGCAATGTAACACCCGAAATTATATTCCAAATTGTAACTCCTTAAATTCTCTCCGTTCGAACTAATCACCAAAATAATAATAATACAATTATAAGTTACTTAATAATTATAATTTATATTAATATGAAATTAATTTCTCTAATTACATCAATTTTACAAGACAACCCAAATTAATTTATAATTTATCTTCAAATCATTTTTTTTACAACTCATGGCCATTATAATAATATCTTAAACAAAACTATAGTACTATTATATATATATATATATATATATATATATATATCATAAGTCATTTCTTGATAACCGAAGCCTTGAATTCGAATTCTATTTTTTTTAACATTCACGTGAATTAAGATGGCAATATCAAATATAGTAATTATTATAATATAAGAAATCATCTTATACACTATATCATCTCCTGGACAAACTGTAAGACCCCAACTTTTATAAATAAAGATGAATTTTCTATAAATATCATTTTTGAATTTTATGGAGTAAATTTGATATAATGTTATAGTTATGGGTAATATTTATAAATTTTGCAAAGTACGCAAGTTGTTATATAATATTCGATTGGTCGGGGAATATTTCTTTTAGCAGGGAATATTCGTACAACGGCACAATCATTGGTGGATCCCACAACAAAATTATTGTCGGATTCAGAAAACGATAAAAATACTTTATGAAAATAACGGTAGAAGTTTTACCGTTAACTATTGAAACACCCGGCGTTAAAAGTACAGTAATATGCGTGGTTGCATAGTAGCACACGGTATTGATTATTGATGCTTACGTGAGAAGTCACTCAGTATTGTTCAATTATTGCTACAGTAATTGTTGCATAGTATTTTGCATACTAAAATCTTTTTATATAAAACAGAATACTTTTATAAAGTTATTTGTTTTATTAGACAATAATTAGAATATATTATATTTTATTATGCATAGTATTGCATAGTGCTCGCATAGTATTTTGCATAGTAAAATCTTTTTATATAAAAATGTAATACTTTTATAAAGTTATTCGTTTTATTAGATTATAAATAGAATATATTATATTTTATTTAAAAGATTTTGTTTTAAACTGGACCGTCTGCTTAAAGCAAATCAATCTGGACCATTCATGAATTAGTTTCTTATGCGGTCCATTCTTCTATAAATAGAAGCTCATTCCTTCATTATTTCTTACGAATTCTTTGAAACTCAGAGAGAGAAACAATAGAGAGAAAGAAGAAAAGTGTTTTTCTACTTCACTACTTCTATATCCAAAGACTTTCTTTCTAAGGTAGGGGTATTATTTCTTTTGTATTCATGAAGAGAACTTCGTTATTCCATTCTTTATTATTTCATTGAATAACTATATATACCAAGCTACCCTATACTTGGTGAAATTCTTTTGTTATTCCATTATTTATCATTATGTTGGAATAACCTGTCTATGCGAAGTACCGCATGCATGGTGATTTCTGTTATTATTCCGTTATTTATTATTCTGTTGGAACATCCTGTTTGTGCTTTACACATGACCTGGTTCTGTTCTTTATTATTCTGTTGGAACATCTTGTCTGTGCTTTACGCATGATTTGGTTTCATTATTTATCATTACATTGGAACATCCCCGTCATGCGCTTATGCATGAATTCGATTCCATTATTTATTATTCATTGGAATAACCTTTTCTGTGCGGTCTCAAGCGCATGCCCGGTGATTTCTTTTGTTATTCCATTCTTTATTATACTCGGTTGGTTAAAGTTTTGACTTCTATACTCCACTTAAATTAGTGGAATATCCTTGATATTTGCGCTTCATCCAAAGATCTTTTCATAGAAATATTCTTCCGAGCATTCTTGAATTTTACTCCACAAAGCAAAGTATCATGTTGACAATTTGGACGTTATTGAGTTCAGGATGAATTAACTTATAAATCTTTAAAATTTATTCTTGAACTTGTTTTATTGAATTGTCATCATCCTCATGTTTATAATATGTTGAAAGTCATCTGTGGCCTGTAGTGCATAGATGGACTTGGTATGATTATGACTGAGGATTATTATTAAGTATAATCAAGACCGTAATGTTACAAATGATGTGGTAAAAATCCTCATTGGCCGTAGTGCATTGATGGACAGTTGTTGGCATGATCATGACCATTAATGAATACACGAATATCCTTGGCCCATAGTGCATGGATAATTTGTGGTCGTGATACTAAAGAATATCCTTGGTCGTAGTGCAGGGGTAATTCAATGATGTGGATTATTTATTGTCGAGTCTCAAATGATAAAAGTGATGAAAACCTTTTAAATCATAAAAGATAGTAGATTTTATTTTCTACTTGACTCTTTTAATGGATTGCTTGTTCCGCTGCAGTTAAACTTGATGTTTGTTATATTGTATCAGTTTAACACTATTGAAGACTAAAGTTAAATTATTCTACTTTATCTTAGTCATAATATTTCTTACTGGTCTAGTTGAGCTCACCCTTTCTTTCACTGTTCTCTTCAGTAAATGAGAACGTAGCAAGGACTAGTCGGGGAACGGAGTGACGGTCCAGAGGATAACATTAGTAGTCCTCACTATTCTGTAAAATAGTGTGTTAATAAATGTATTGAGGACTTATTTTGAGTTTTAATGTTGTCTAGAAGATAATGTTTGTATTAAAACTCACAGCTCATGTTGTATATTTAAGATTGTATTTGAATTTTGTACCATGTATTTGATGACTCAAGATGGGTGATGTATACCTATTTTGGGGGCGTCACACAAACCATATGACATAACTGAACCATCAAGTTTCTTTAATAAAGCAAAAGGCATATACAATAATATTTTGCCAAGTCTCAGTCGAATTCCGCCACACATGTGATCTTCTTTGCCCCAAAATAATTGATTACATTAATATACATAAATCAAATTTACATACCTTCAGTTCACTTCTTTTTCTGTTGCGCAGCCGTTTTTTTTTCTTCTTTTCTTTCTGATTTGCATCTCATGTTTGATTAGGTTTTAGTATATATTTATTATTTATCTTATTAATTCTCCTAATTATAATAAAATTAATATTAACCACATTTAATTAAATTAAACCCAAATAAATTTTAAGGCCCAAATTGAACTAAATTAATTTACCCATCTCTTATTAATATTTATTAGCCCACACAAATTAAATAACTAGTTTGACCCAATAAATAACAAAGTCCAATTAATATGTTTTAAAATAAAATATTTTTTTTTCTGGGTATTACATCACCTACCCCTTAAAAAGAATTCCGTCCCCGGAATCAAAAGAATGAACGTACCTAATTATCAAAGAGATGCAGATATTCTGCTCGAATAGACTCCTCCATCTCCCAAGTAGCCTCCCGCTCCGAATGATTCCTCCACAAAACCTTAACAAACGAAATAGTCTTCCTCCTCATAATTCTTTCTTGACGATCCAAAATCACCTCAGCTTTCTCCTCACAAGTAAGATCCTCCCGAATCTTTTCAAATGGATATTGCACCACATGCAACAGATGATAATGATAACTTCTCAACACTGACACATGAAACACATTGTGCACATGAGCTAGCTGTGGAGGCAAAGCTAACCGATATGCAACCTCACCAACCCTCTCCAAAATCTCAAATGGGCCGATATAACGTGGACTAAGTTTCCCTTTCAACCCAAATCGCCGAATGCCTTTCCAAGGAGAAACTTTTAGAAACACATGTTCACCAGATTCAAATTCTAAATTTCTCCTATGCTTATCAGCATAACACTTCTGCTGTGATCGAGCCAAATTCAATTTCTCCTTAGCCACCGCTACCTTTTTTATAGTGATTTGAACTAACTCAGGCCCTTCTATGGCCCTTTCGCCAACCTCATCCCAACAAGTTGGTGCCCGACACTTTCTACCATATAGTGCCTCAAAAAGAGCCATTCCAATACTTGCATGCCAGCTGTTGTTGTAAGCAAACTCAACTAGGCTCAAATAATCATCCCAATTACCCGACCACTCAAGTGCACAAGACCTCAACATGTCCTCTAATGTCTGAATAGTCCTCTCGGATTGCCCATCAGTTGCTGATGAAAAAAAGTACTAAAGTTGAGCCGAGTTCCCCAAACTCGTTGAAACCCTTTCCAAAACTGTGAAGTGAACAGTGGGTCCCGATCTGAAACAATAGACACTAGAGTACCATGAAGTCTAATAATCTCCTGCTGAAAGATTTGTGCCAACCTATCCACCGAGTATCCCTCATGGATAACCAAAAAGTGTGCCGATTTGGTCAGTCGATCCACCACTACCCAAATGGCTTCATTCTTCCAGAAAGTCTTCGGCAAACCAGTCACAAAATCCATCGTGATATCTTCCCACTTCCACACTGGAATGTCTAACTGTTGCAGCAAACCACTAGCTCGTTGATGTTTTATCTTCACTTGTTGACAAGTAAGACACTTCCCAACATATTCAGCCATGTCTCATTTCATCCCATTCCACCAAAAATTCTTCTTCAAATCCCTATACATCTTTGTAGAACCTGGATGAATAGAAAATGGCGAACTATGAGCCTCAGCCAACACAGCCTCTCGAATGATTGGATCCAACGGTACACACAACTGTTCACCCAACCAAATCACACCGTGATCATCAATACGAAACCCGCCAAATTCCCATCTGAACCTTGCACATACAACTCCAACTCTAGCTGCTCCATATCTGAAATAAGCTGAGGTTGTGTAATAAGGGCTGCTACACTCCCAGAACTCTTTCGGCTAAGAGCATCTGCAACCACATTTGCCTTCCCCGGGTGATACTGAATTCTAGCATCATAATCCTTTAGAAGCTCCAACCAACGCCTCTGCCTCATATTGAGCTCCTTCTGAGTGAAAATGTATTTAAGAATTTTATGATCGGTGAAGATATCAAAAGTCTCTCCATACAAATAATGCCTCCAAATCTTTAAGGCAAAGATCACCGCTGCCAACTCCAAATCATGTGTAGGGTAGTTCAACTCATAAGGTTTAAGCTGCCCTAGAAGCATAAGCAATCACCTTACCATGTTGCATTAAGACACACCCCAAACCTTTCTTAGAAGCATCGCTATAAATTTGATAAACCTCCGTCTCGATTTATTAATGTAAGTATAGGAGTCATCACAAGTCGTTTCTTTAATTCCTCGAAACTCTTTTCACGCTCCTCATTCCACACAAACTTGATGCCCTTTCTCATCAACTGAGTCAATGGCAAGGCAAGCAAGGAAAACCCTTCCACAAACTGCCTATAATACCCTGCCAAACCCAAGAAACTCCTAATCTCTGTCACTGTAGCAGGTCTCGGCCATTTAGTGATAGCTTCAACCTTCGCAAGATCCACCTTAATGCCCTCAGCAGAAACAACGTGGCCCAAAAATGCCACCTGCTCCAACCAAAACTCGCATTTAGAGAATTTAGCATACAACTTCTATTTGTGCAAAATCCCCAACACTGTGCGAAAATGCTCCTCATGCTCTTCCTTAGACTTGGAGTAAACCAAAATGTCATCAATAAAGACAATGACAAATTGGTCCAAGCACTCCCTGAACACTCGATTCATCAAATCCATAAACACCGCCGGAGCGTTAGTCAACCCGAATGGCATCACCAAAAACTCGTAATGCCCATAGCGAGTGCGAAAGGCCGTCTTAGGGATATCCTCATCCCTCACCCTCAACTGATGATAACCCGACCTCAAGTCTATCTTCAAAAAATATTTTGCCCCCTGAAGTTGGTCAAACAAGTCATCAATCCTCGGTAATGGATACCGATTCCTGATGGTAATCTTGTTCAACTCCCTGTAGTCTATGCACAGCCTCATAGACCCATCCTTCTTCTTCACAAACAAAACTGAAGCACCCCACGGCGAAACACTCGGCCGAATCACACCATGATCTAACAGTTCCTACAACTACTCCTTCAATTCCTGTAACTCCAATGGTGCCATCCGATACGGATCCTTAGAGATAGGCTCCGCACCAAGAATAAGCTCAATAAAAAACTCCACTTCCCGCTGTGGTGGCAACCCTGAAAACTCCTCAGGAAACACATCGGAAAAATCACGAACAATTGGAACATCCTCAATACGGGACTCACCCTTAGAGGTATCCTTCACAAATGCCAAATACCCCTCACAACCCTTTGCCACCAACTTTTCAGCCTTTAAAGCTGAAATCAACTTCACCACCTTACTTGGTTGTGAACCTTGAAACACGAATTCTAGAGACTTCACATCTCCAAATATAATCTTCTTCGCCTGACAATCGATAGTGGCCTGGTGCTTATCCAACCAGTCCATCCCAAGAATGACATCAAAATCGTGCATACTCATCGGAAGAAGATTAGCCCTACGAATCTTATCCCCAAAACTGATCGAACACCCTCAATACAAATCAAAAATAACAACAGAAGTCCCCATCAGGGTAGCAATAGACATAACAAATTCTAAAGATTGAGATGGCACACCCAGGTGCCGAACAAAAGACTGAGCAACAACGGAATGAGTAGAACCCGTATCAAATAAAATAGACGCCTCACGATTGCCAACTAAAAGAGTGCTAGAAATAGTACCTGGTGCACCTACTTCCTGGTTATACGTCAAGGCAAACACTCGACCACCCTGACGCTGACCTCCATTACCAGCATTATCGCCACCTCCACCATTTCCACGTGGCAGATAATCTCTAGCCATATGACCCATCCGTCCCACATAAGAAGCATGCACTGTGATTCGCGGTAATCGCGCCTCCCGAATGATTAACCCCACAAGTAGTACAAGGAGCTATCGAAATAAGGTTTGGGTTACCCCTACCACGGTGGTCTCGGATAACGACCTCGATTTCGTCCTCGCCGACGATTACGCGCCATGCGGACGATTCTGACCATACCAAGGTAGTTGAAGCTGACGATTCTGCCCTTGCTGAGGCATCTGCTGATAACCCCTATTTTGATTCTGGCCACGCAACTGCCCCTGTTGACCACCACGGTTCCTATTCCACTGACCACCCTGACTTCTCCCATACTGAACTGAAGTTTGACCCTGCTGGTCATCTCTGTCGCTCTTTCGACTCCCCTCCGGTTTAGAAGACCGAAAGTCCTGTCGCTCCATCTCAATATTCTTGGCCGCATTGGCCACTGCTGACACGTCTATAAACTTATTGTTAATAAGATGCTGACGATACCTATAATGAATCCGCCACTTGAACTTCTCCGCCTGTTTCGCTGCAGTCCCTGCAGAAGTTCCTGCAAAGCCTACCAACCTATTAAACCTCGTCATGAAATTCGTGATGGACTCATCATCTTTCTGCCGAATAGACAGATACTCTCTAGCATAGGCCTCTTTATCAGCAGCTGGGAAGTACTGCTGATAAAAGACCTTACAAAACTCTGCCCAGCTAAGTGCCTCAACATAAACATCACCCTTTGTTGTTTTCAACGCTTTCCACCACCTCTGCGCATCCCCTTCCAGCTTGTAAGCAACTAGAAACACTTTCTGATTATCCGAGCACCCCAGCACATCAAAGATCTTCTCTAGGTGAGCAATCCAATTCTCTGCATCAATTGGAGTCGGAGCTGAACTGAATGCATGTGGTTTCTGCTTTTGAAACCTCTCCAACCATACATACATCAGAACCACATGCTGATCAAGACCAACTGTATTCCCTTCTTCAACATTTGCTTGCTGACCATTATTTCCTGGATTCCCTTGCTCAGGAATTTCTGGTGGCGGCTGTTGCATTGCCTGTACAACCTGTGCCACCAACTGAGGTAAAGTATGATTCACCAAGGTAGCCAATTGAGCATTCATCTGATCATTAGGTTGCTCATTGGGCTGACCCTCACCTCTTCCCCTATTGTTACCTCGCCTCCCAACAACTCTGGCGGATCTACGAGCCATCTAAGAAAGAGATAACGATTATAAATAAAGCAGATTAGGGATAAATTCAAATATAACTGATATAATAGCTGAACTGAAAATTAACAAAATAGAAACCTAACCCAGAAGTCTACCCATAACTCACAGGTCAAACCTAAATAGGTTTTCTACAAGAAAGAACCTGGCTCTGATACCAACTCTGTAACACCCCCTTTTCGAAATAGAAAGAGAAGTTACTCAAAACACAACAAAACTAATGAATAAATAACAAAACTCTAATCCACAAAAGAATAATCTCAAATTAATTACATGTCTTAGAACAAACCATAATAAATTCCACACTGGCTCAATGTATCAACTATAAATAAATCAATGTATCATATCCTAACAAAATATATCAAAAATATTGGATAGAATGGAGCTCTCGTCACACTTTCCCTTGATTCCCCTGATTACCTGCTGGAAGAAAAATATAGCATGAGCCAAATGCCCAGTACGGATAGAGAATACAATTAATGAACCGAAATAACTAACTCAATTAAATGAAAGGAGACGAAACGAACCGAAACAAAATGAACAAAACTAACACAACGAAATAATAAGCTGAATCAAATGGCTGGGTGTTATTTCATACCGAGCTCAGAATAAATAATAATATACTTTCCACACAGGCAAGTCAAATAATGCCACACACGCAAGTCACACACATTGGACCGCGAATCCAATGTATGTAAAATCGGAAGGCGTGTTTAGCACAAACATCACCACTCCGCAGTAATGTAACATAATGTATCAGAAAACTAGGGTCACCCATACGCCCCCACAACAAAACACCAAATGGCCAACTCCTTTGGAGCACAAAGCGGAGACGCCAGTGGACTGATCACACCGCCACGGAAGGTGTCATGCCTCGGTGCCAAGAGGACATGTCTGTGGTACCCCCACAGGTGGTTATAGCTCAGGTATACCCTACGGTATATTCTAATAAGGATACCATGTCACAACACATGCGACACAATATCAACACAAAGGGGTTCTAATATGTACATGCTAAACTAAAATGAATCGTCAACTCAAAGTCCCCAAAAATACTAACATGCACATTACTACAAATATCAAAATAAATTAAGACATGTTGTACTAGTCTAAAGAGTACAAATATGAGTTCCAACTATGAACGCCAAACGAAACTATCACAATGAATTGACAAGGAATGATTATGAGAGGCAATACTAAATTTCGAAACAAATAACGAAACGAACAAATTAAAAACAAATGAGTCTCGCTGAAAAAAGTACGGAATCCGTACCTGGATTAAGCAATGTAACACCCGAAATTATATTCCAAATTGTAACTCCTTAAATTCTCTTCGTTCGAACTAATCACCAAAATAATAATAATACAATTATAAGTTACTTAATAATTATAATTTATATTAATATGAAATTAATTTCTCTAATTACATCAATTTTACAAGACAACCCAAATTAAATTATAATTTATCTTCAAATCATTTTTTTTACAACTCATGGCCATTATAATAATATCTGAAACAAAACTATAGTACTATTATATATATATATATATATATATATATCATAAGTCATTTCTTGATAACCGAAGCCTTGAATTAAAATTCTATTTTTTTTAACATTCACGTAAATTAAGATGGTAATATCAAATATAGTAATTATTATAATATAAAAAATCATCTTATACACTATATCATCTCCTAGACAACCCATATGACATAACGGAACCATCAAGTTTCTTTAATAAAGCAAAAGACATATACAATAATATTGTGCCAAGTCTCAGTCGAATTCCACCACACATGTGATCTTCTTTGCCCCAAAATTATTGATTACATTAATGTACAGAAATCAAATTTACATACCTTCAGTTCACTTCTTTTTTTGTTGCGCAGCCATTTTTTTTTCTTCTTTTCTTTCTGATTTGCATCTCATGTTTGATTGGGTTTTAGTATATATTTATTTATTATTTATCTTAGTAATTCTCCTAATTATAATAAAATTAATATTACCCACATTTAATTAAACTAAACCCAAATAAATTTTAAGTCCCAAATTGAACTAAATTAATTTACCCATCTCTTATTAATATTTATTAGCCCACACAAATTAAATAACTAGTTTGACCCAATAAATAACAAAGTCCAATTAATATGTTTTAAAATAAAATATATATTTTTTATTATCTAATTTTTTTTTGGGTATTACAGGAGAACTCCTTGAAGATTGAGCAATTTGTTTTTCTCTTCCTTTGCCTTTCTCTCCTTCCCTTTGATTCTCCCCCTTTATGTCAGCATCAAGGGTTCGAATGTCTTCTGACAGACGATTCATGCCTTGGACAAGTTCGTAGAGCTGATTCCTAGATAGAGTAATTTCTTCATGATTTTCTTTAACCAGAGAGTCAATTTGTGTAACGCCCCGAAATCCGGTCTATCTTCATACACGGATTCCGTACGTCACGGTCCCACTTCTTTCCAAACATACATCATTATATAGTGAAATATAACAACATACATTCTCAATTCTCAGGTTCTAATACCTTATAACCTTGTTCATTACAAATAATGATAATTACATTATTTTTTTTATTTACACGAGTTACTTTCATCCGCCACCAAGGATACATAATAGTTCATTAAACTATTCTATAGTTCAATTAAACTATTCTACATTACAAGTCTTCGCTTTATCTTCACGTTCATTCATCTAATGAATGACACTTCTTCTGGATACCGATCAACTCAATCTTTACGGGATCCTTAAGTTCTTCTACTTGTACGCTAAAAATGTTTTTCATTTAAAGCAAGTGTGAGAATTTAATTGCCCAACAAGTCATAGCAGTTGAATAAACAACTTCAAGAGTTTAAACATTCCTTTAGAACTTTGATAACTGAACAAAGGTTATGAAGCAGCTTGAATAATAGGTATAATCTCGATTCCTATCATTTTAAAACATTAGTCACATTCACTTTGAAATACTTCCATTCTTCTACCTCTTTCATACACATTATGTCTGGCTAGAATCAATAGCACAGACTTAACAATAACGATTCATATATAAACAGAACATTCTCTTATTGAACAAATCAATCACAAAACAGTTCATCTCATAGAAACACCGAAGTATTCAAATTGTGGCACAAGGCCTCATACGTTCTACCACCTTGTACAAATATCGCACATTTTCACATAGACAGAACTTCTCAAGTTCAACATCTAAGAAGTTTAAGAAACTAACATTCATTTAGAATATGAATGAAGTTAGGAAACTTGCCTTACGCACAACTATAGCTTACGTTAAACTGCTCATTCCAATCCCTATAAAACATATAAGGAAATAACACATACACCAATTAGTCATATACTTGACTTACGCATTGGTTTACTTAACTTTACTTCTTAGGGTCCGCGTTCTTTCAACCTAAGTTTACGCGACCAAATTTCCTTACCGGTTTACGGCTTTATGACATACGGAGATGTCTTACTCATACGTTCATCATCTTTGATGATTTGCATTCTTATCTTCTTCTTATAACTCTTCTAGGACTCAGCACACATCATTTCTCTGCTAGTAGTCCATATGGTACTTTGAGTAGTTTCCCACAAATAACCAACAAACAAGTTCCCGTCTCATCTACACTGTCATCACAGTGAGTTAGATCGGTTGCCAGTTTTGTATATACCTTCACTCTCTAAAGGAATTGTTTAGCCTAGCTTCAGGTTACGACTGTACTACAACCTAAATTAATTTAACTTATCCAAACCATTAAATTATTGTGACACCCCCAAATCCGGGTACTTAAATTTCCACATGATTTGGTGTTCACTGTACAAATATCATCTATCTATCTACCCATAATAAATGCAAACCATGCAATAGATAGAAATAAATCCTCCCCTTATGGGGTTACAACATCTGAATAATAAATACAATCCCAGGTCAAACTAACCTTAAACATCTGTGCGGAAACATAAACAAATAATAAGTCTTAAACAACATCAAGTCTTAACAATAACATTCTTAAAAATTAAATAACAAGTCTTCATCACTTATTAGCTTTGCCCTTGCCTTTGCTAGTAGAAGGCTCATCGTACCTTTCGTTCTTAACTGCAATGTTATTTTTACGCAAGAGTGAGCATGATTTCCCACAGGTATAAAAATGAAATAACAATATATAATAACATGCGAGTGAATCAAAGAATTCTGAAATAAAAGCTCAACTTTTGAATCAAGAATGAATAACAAGAATTTAAAAGATTTCTGAGGGTCATAAGACCTTGAACTATGTCTTAGGTTATCAAGGGTTATACTTGAGACCTTTAACAGTCATAAGACTATGGACTCTTCTACTCGTACTTAGGGGATCAGCCCTTAGTACCATACTGTGCACAATATCTTAACGCTAACGCATAAGTAATCGCTATACAGGGTTGTTCATCTCAATTTGACATTAGAGTCCGCACCAAGGAAGTTTGGTTTGGATAAATCAATAAGAGTTCTGAAATTTAGAATGTTCATCAACTATGGATTAGTCGAATCAAATAAGGTTCACTAGTCTAATATGGTTCAACAATAAATGATATTTAAATTGAATAACAATCTCAAGAGGTATACAATAGAACAAGTATTGTATAATGTAATCATACTTTGAAAAGATAAATAATCTTCAATATAACAATTTGAACTTGATTTAATAATAACGAGAATTTACTCTTGTAATTTATAAACTTGAATAATGATAACAAGTAGAGATAGAAACTTGCCTCGTATCGTAGAAGCTAAACGATTACTACTTCGCTCACCACAAATCCTACACACATACCATATGTATTCACGACATTCATTAGTTACATTTTCACTTAATTATTTAATATAAACTCCACTTTATTTAACAAATCATTACCCTTCTAATTTAATTACTTAATTAAATTAGAATATTTTCATTCTTTTATTATTATTACACTAATAAATTATTTCATAATAATTTCCATCGAATATTTATTTTATTCCATAAATATTTTAACTAAAATATTTATTTTATTTGATAAATATTTTAATAATAATTTCCATCGAATATTTATTTTATTCCATAAATATCTCAATTAAAATATTTAATTTATTTTATAAATATTTTAATAATAATTTTCATCGAATATTTATTTATTCCATAAATATCTCAATTAAAATATTTAATTTATTTTATAAATATTTTAATAATAATTTTCATCAAATATTTATTTATTTATTTATTATTATTATTTTTATATTTTTTTTATTTTGATTTTGATTTTTATTTTTTTCCGTCAAGTGGTAATTTAGTTTGGTAAACATGGCACGGGGCGAAGTTACCTGACTTCGATTTCGTAGTTCGCGAACATAACAAAGTCAAATTAAGCCAAAAATCAATCACAAGTAAAATTATACGTTTTGTGAAGAACACATAATATGGCCATAACTTCCAATTAATTTATTTTTACACGAAATTAGACATGCCCAAACACTGTAATACATATATGATCACCACTTAACCCTTCTAGTACGATTTTAACACACATAATTTGCAGAATCAACACATATAATTTACTGTTCTTGGTGTTTTTTGAAGGTTTTGAACACAAAACATAAAAATTACCACAACGGATTCGTTATAACACCAAATCCATCCATTCAAGTTTTGTTTTCTTCATTTTAGCATGCATAATCATATGAATGTGAATTTTACAAAACAATTTATGTTTGGCATTTTAAATTCACGTATAAGGGCCATATGGCCATATTTCTATACTCTGTAAATTTTGAGGCCATAACATACGTTATAATATTATGAAACTGACGATATGGTTTACATAATATATATATATATATATATATATATATATAATCATATACGATATGATACTTCTTAATACATACACAAACTCATAATCATACCCTTTTCCCATTCACAATGTTTTAACAAAACGTGAAGCCATTTTTGTGAAAACTTAAACAACGTAAATTTAAAATTTGGGAAGGAGGAGATTACCCTTGATTACTCTGCTTGGATTACAGAAGGCGATAACAAGTTAACAACACCCAATTTCCACACTTCTTCTCCTTTAATCTCCCTAATTCTCAAACTCTCTTTCCCTCTCTGTTTTGTTTTTCCCAGACTTAGCAGATAATGAAAAGAAAAAAGACGTATAATAATAAAGGAAAGGATCTGACGTGTTGTGGTCAGTTACCCAATCATGGGTTAACTGTCCTCAACTCCCACTAAGGCCATGTTTGGCTAGCTTTAAAAGACTCATTCCTATTTAATTTAATAAATCTCTTATACTATAGTTTAATTGTGAGACCCCATATTTTATGAATAAATATTTAATTTTCTCAAAATAATTTTTTTAAATATTATGGTGTGGATTTGATATAATGTTATAGTTTTGGGTAATATTTATAAATTTTGCAAAGTACACAAGTTGTTATATAATATTTGATTGGTCGGGGAATATTCTTTTTTATCGCGGAATATCCGTACGACGGTAAAATCATTGGTGGACCCTAGCATAATGTAATTATTATCGGATCGAGAAAAGCGATAAAAATATTTTATTAAAAATAATGGCGAAGTTTTACCATTAATCTTTGTTGAACTACTCGGTAGTAAAAAAGTACAAAGAATATGCGTGGTTGCATATAGTAGCACACGGTATTGATTATTGATGCTTATGTGATAAGTCACTCAGTTTTGTTTTATTGGTATTATTAATGTAATAAAATAGAAAAACTTTTTATATAAAACATAATACTTTTATAAAGTTATTCATTTTATTAGGCTAATAGTAAAGTCTTTTTATATAAAACAGAATACTTTTATAAAGTTATCTATTTTATTAGACAATAATTAGAATATATTATATTTTATTATGCACAGTGTTTGCATAGTGCATGCATAGTGTTTTCATAGTAAAATCTTTTATAAAGTTATTCGTTTTATTAGATTATAAATAGAATATATTATATTTTATTTAAAAGATTTTTCTTTAAATATGGACCGTCAGATTAAAGTAAATCAATCTGGACCATTCATGAGTTAGTTACTATACAGTCCATTTTTCTATAAATAGAAGCTCATTCCTTCATTATTTCTTACGAATTCACTGAAACTCTAGAGAGATAAACTATAGAGAGAAAGAAGAAAAGTATTTTGCTACTTCACTACTCATATATCCAGTACTCTTCTTCTTAAGGTAGGAAATATTATTTGTTGTACTCATAAGGGGTATTCTTTCTTTCTTATTCATGAAGAGAACTTTTGTTATTCCATTCTTTATTGTTTTGTTGGAATAACATGTATACGCGGGATACCCTATACTTGGTGAAATTCTTTTGTTATTCCATTCTTTATTATTCTGTTGGAATATCCTGTATGTGCGTTTTACGCCGGACCTGGTTCCGTTATTTATTATTTTGTTGGAATATCACGCTTGGCAGGTGCATTATTACTTGACTTTGAGGTTCCGTTATTTAGTATTCGTTGGAATAACATGTCTATGCGCAAGTACCGCATGCATGGTGATTTGTTGTTATTCCATTCTTTATTATTACATTGGAACATCCCGCCGGTTTGAATTTAATTTGACTCGACTGGTTCCGTTATTATTATTCATTGGAATAACTCGTCTATGTGAATACCGCATGCGTGGTGATTTCTTTTGTCATTCCATTCTTTATTATACTCATTGGTTACGGCTTTTGACTTCTATACTCCATAAAATTAGTGGAATATCCTTGATATTTTGCGCTTCATCCAAAGATCTTTTCATGGAAATATTCTTCCGAGCATTCTTGAATTTTTACTCCACAAAGTAGTATCATGTTGACAATTTGGACGTTATTGGTTCTTGGATAAATTAATTCTTGAACTTGTTTTTATTAAATTATTATGTCATTGTCATCATCCTCATGTTTATATTATGTTGAAAGTCATCTGTGGCCTGTAGTGCATAGATGGACTTGGTATGATTATGACTAGGGATTATTCGGTATAATCATAACCGTAATGTTACAAATGATGTAAAAAAAGTCCTCATTGGCCCGTAGTGCATTGATGGACAATTTTTGGTATGATTATGGCTATGGATTCTCTTCGGCCAAAGGTGCAAAGATGAATTATTTTATGCCATGATCAGAACCGTTGATGAAAACACGATTATCTTTGGCCCGTAGTGCATGGGTAATTCGTGGTCGTGATACTAAACAATATCCTTGGCCTGTAGTGCAGGGATGATTTGATGATGTGGATTATTTATTAAGCTGAGTCTCAGCGATAAAAGTGATGAAAAACCTTTTAAAGCATAGAAGATAGTAGATTTTTATTCACTACTTGACTCTTCTAATGGATTGCTTGTTCCGCTGCAGTTAAACTTGATGTTTCTTATATTGTATTAGTTTAACATTGTTGAAGGCTAATGATAATTTATTCTGCATTATCTTAGTCATAATATTTCTTACTGGGCTAGTTGAGCTCACCCTTTCTTTCATTGTTCTCTTCAGGAAATGAGAACGTAGCTGAGACTAGTCGGGGAACAGAGTGATGGTCCTAGATGGTGCATTAGTAGTCCTCACTATTATGTGAAATAGTATAATAATAAATGTAATGAGGACTCCATTGAGTGTGGATATTGTCTAGATGACAATATTTATATTAAAACTCACAGCTCATGTTGTATATTTAAGTTTGTATTTGAATTCTGTACCATGTATTTGGCGACTCAAGATGGGTGATGTATACCTATTTTGGGGGCGTCACATTAATAGTGTCACACCCCTTTATGAAATAAATCCAATATCTTATTTAATTTAATTTTAAATAAAATATAATAATTTCTCATTAATTTACATAGTCAAATAATTAAATTCTCATTTATTAATAATGTCAAATTATTAAATCTCTAATTAATTATTAAATTAATTAAAATAACATTAGGCTTATTAAATATTTCTTTTAATTCAATAAGCTCACATAATTACATACTTGAATAATAATTATTCTCCACATTAATTTAATAAATATAACACATATAATTAAATTAATCTATCATAATTGCATCAATTAATTTTTTAATCTAATAATTAATTCATCAAAAAATATTTATTTAATTCAATAAATATTAAAATTAAATTACAAAATCTCGTTTGTCACAACTATAATGTCCGTTAGGTCAATTTCTTATTCCTTATGGCTTTCTGGCAACTAAATGCCATACCTCAGGATTCATTCTTTATCCGACTTACATTCGGCTTTCATTAATCTTATTACACCGTAATAATTGAAATTTCAAATTGTAATATTAAATATTTATTAAATTATATAAATATTTATTTGATGTGTTTATTGTTGAAATTGATGAAATAAGTATTTTATTAATATGGTTATTATTAGTAAATAATTATGAATTTAAATTTATTAGATAATATTCTAAATTAAATTAATTTATAATTTAGAGAGTTGTAATATAACATGAGATGTTATATTGTTGTTTTAATTTAATAATTTAAAGTGGTATGTTAAATTATTAAATAAAATTATAATGAAATTATAATTTTGTGATAATTGTTTAAGTGGAATATTTATTTAAAATATAGTATGTATAATTAATTTATTTGATTAATGTTGGATTTAGAAATCCAAATAAATAATATGTGATTATAAATTATAAACTAAATTGTTTATTAAAATAATTAAAGTAGTTTTAAATTGATTTAACCCAAACAAGGCTTAAAGATATTAACTCTTTATTTTAAAGACTTTTTGCCAAACAAAACATTATGGCTTTTGGATTTTTAAATTTTTAAATAAAACAAATAAAATAAAATAAATAATAAATAAAATATAATTATAACTTATACGTTTATTTTGTAACTGATATTCTAATAAGTGTGCGTATAATGGATGACCATCAGTTTGTTTTTTTACACATTGTAATAGTTAACCTATATTGACACTAAGATGAGAAGTTTTCAGAGAACTTGAGAGAGGATAGAGAGAGAATTGGAGAGAAAACCTAAGAATTTCAAGGCAATTTCAGTTGGTTAGCAAGAATTGTTTAAGCATAAGAAGGTATTTCTCTATAATTTTTATATTTTATGTATATAAATGTATATATGAGTTTTACGGCATGAAGCTTCAACTCTGTGAATTTCATATTTTTCAAATTCTTGCTATACAATTGATTACTTGTGATTGTGATGATTAGAGTTTGTGTTTAAACAAGAATTCGTATGCTAATTTCATTTAAAAGTAGGAAAAGTAATGACAGTGTTTATATTTTTTCATATGACTTGTAAAAGTACCAATTTTAATGGTCAATTTGTATGTTAAACTGTAAATTGAGTTTTGATTATGCTATTCTATTAAGAAACGAAGAGAACGTAGTTTGAACGAAGTGATTTAGTGTAGAATTGTGATTATAGCGTGAATTTTTGTGAAGTAACTCAAAAATGGACTTTTTATATGAAAATAAGGAATTTGAGGAATTAAATTAGTTAAAGTTGTTGTTAAATTGTTCCATGTTGATGAATATGTGAGGAAACATGTTTATGATAGTTTTATATAAATTATATATGTTAATTTCACTATTTTGTGGGTGAAATTCGTGTTAGTTGGGCTAAAAACGGCTACTGTTCATCACGTTTTAGTTGTCGTTGCACCAACAGTAGGCTGGTGTTAAGGCCGAAAAACGAAGCAACATTGCGCTACTTGATCCGGGCTTGTGTATAAGCAAGATTCTGCGCATACCCCGTCTCCGAGAGGCGTTGACTAACTGCTTCTGTCTGCAGATCTTGAGTACCCTTACCACTTGGTCTAAGGTTATGTTAATGTGTCAAACATGTAATATGGAGGTTAAAACAGAACCGTGATATGTCATTGATAAGTTCAAAGTTGTAAAAATGATTAGTAAGTTACGAACACGTTAAGTTATGACTTAGCGTACACAATGAATGTGATATGTTAGAAATTAGTGTGCACGAGGATTAATAAATAAGTGTTGTGAAGGTTAACACTTAGAATTTCTGATATTTATATAGTAGCATAAGATTTGTACTAAATTAACAAGTTTAGCTAGAAATGGTGTTATTTTGTAAGTGAATGTTAACATGTCTAATAGATATTGTGATTCCACTAAAATGTGTAGGTGAACGTGAGTTTTAATATTATAGCTTACGCTTGAGGCAAGTTTCTATACCTTACCTCTTTACTTTGAGCAAGTTACTTACTTTAAAACTTTGATTAAACGATTTTTTTTATTCTTAATATTTATTCGAGCAAGCTCTAATTCTAACGTTATTCAAGCAAGTTTGACTTCTAATCATTGTTGAGTTGTTCTAAACTTATTTAAACAAGTTTTCTTAAGTTCTATTCTTTTGTAATAAATGCCTATTCTTGATCTCAAATCTCTAACTAAGTTGTTCTATTTCATTTATTTATTGCAAATCAAAATATTATTGTTATTTTGAGCAAGTTTCATTATTAAGCTTGTGATTCCTTAGTACATATTCTTAACTTAACTCTTTTGTCTCAAGATCTTAGCCTTAACTTAATATTGTTCAAGCAAAGTTTATTGTTTTATTCAATACTTATGCTTTTTAGTTGTTTATAAGCATGAGTTTAATATATAGTTAGTTTACTTACGATTATTCGTTTCCAATATTAAACTATTATTGGTCACTCGTAGAGTTGTAAGTCTTGTTGATTCAACTAATCCCTTAGTTGATGATTTGTAAAACTCTATATTACCTTGAAAGCTTATCCAAACCAAACTTTCTTTGGTGCAGACTTGTACTCTAAAATTGAGAAGAACAACCCTATTATAGGGGATAATTTACGCATAGCGTTGAAATGTTTGTGCACAATACATTGTACAAAGGGCTAATTCCCCTAAGTACGAGGAGTCCCTATAGTCTTATGACTGTTAAAGTTAAAGTTGAAAGATTACTTATAACTATGGACATAGTTCGTGGTCTTATGACCCTCAATTAAATATTTCATGATTCAGATTATCATTGATAAAGCATTTTGTTCAGCCTATCATTTGGCAGTTGTTGTAAAGATTTTATTCATTATTATTTCAAGTGAGCTTTGTTTGCTCATTCTTGCTTATATAAACATTACAGCTAAAGTTGAGAAGGTCGATGTACCTAGCACCAGTAAAGAAAAGGGAAAGATGAACAAGTATTGAAGACTTGTAATTATGTTGATATATTATTATCAGACTTTACTAGAATTATTTTAATGAAGTTATTTAAATTCCGCATTTGAATGATTGTATTTAAAGGTTAGATAATTGGGAGATTTTATTAATGTAATTCCTTAATGGAAAGGTTTATTATTCATTTTTATTATGATTGGGTAGTTAGATGTGAATGTTTTTATAAAGCGAACACCAAATCTTGAGGTAATGAAGTAACGGGATTTAGGGGGGTCACATTACCGTTCATTACGGCTTTCTTGATAGTTCATATCTTACTTAATACTTTCATTATCCACTACATGAACCCCATGTTCATTACACTTTCTTAATGTCGAAGCCATATGGTTCGCTGTATGCTAAGACCGATCGTTCATCGCTACAGCGTTGCATCTATACGCTTTACACTTATCTCTCATTACCACAACATAACATCGAAATGTTATTCATTACCCTCGTCACTCAACGTCTAAGGAATCACAATCATAGCAATCCCCCACATTTGTTTATCGTGACTACGGTCCACGGATATCGGTTCCGATCGTGTTCACATTCTTTATCTTTTAATCTCGTTTAATCTTTCCATTCAACCTTTACTAAAGGTTTAATTCACTTCTTTAAGTGTTACATTCGATTAACTATATGTTCTTTATCTTTTATTTTACTTTCCCCCCAAAGTTGAGCAATTAAAAGCTCTTCTATGGGCTTACCTCCTGCCTCTGACCTGCCAGGCACGGTTCCTTTCTTCTTTCTACTCATACGCAGTATTACACTATGCAATACCAAACTTCCTGGGTTGGCGCTGCGGCGCCACCCTCCTTGTTATTGCTCGCGCTGCGGCGCGAGTTTCCAATGTCTAACTCCCATGTCCCAAATGTAAGCGCCACTTAAAGCATGCATGGTAAGCAATGGCGCCAAGCCCTAATTCTTGAAAAATTTTCTAAGTGTTTAAATACTTAAGACGTTTACTTCCCGATCTCATAACTTATTCGTTATTACTCGGAACGAGATCGTTCCAAAGCCATTCTCTTCCTTATCTTACGTACTTCAATCCCCCTTGGATAGAACTTCATTCTGAATCCGTTCACATGCCATTCGATTGGCTTAATCTTTGTCCTTCGTTCATTTTACGTTATTAACGTTCTTCGTTCGTTCGTCCGTAATTCAGTGATCCGAACTCGAAACTCGTTCGTTCTTCAGTCCACGACTCACATTTTCTACGTTCTCTTACATTCTTATGAAACCCTACATATTCGAGCTCATTTATATACTTTCTAATTCTCGTTTGTCTTTTACGAAATTTTTGCTATAACTTCGTTATAGCTAAGTTTAATCTGTTCTTCATGAACGTTTCTACCGTTCCTAACCAAGCATTAAACATATAACTTATACGCGATGGTTTTAAACTTACCCATCAACAACAAATTATACTAAGATGGTTTTAAATTTGTCCATCAACAACGTTCTTCGTGTGTTCTTCACGTTCTTCATTTGTTTTTCGTTTTTAATCTATATTTTGATTACAATTTCACTTTTTCTTGGAATTTGATGTTATAAAACTCAATTCCATACTTATTTCACCGAATCGTTCATATGATTCATTCAGATCGCTCAAATTCATTACGAATCTTATACTTCCTTAAGAAATTTATAAACATTTTCTCATGATTTCAACCATATGAAATCATTCCTAACATCTTTTACTTCTTATTCTCATTAAGTTAAGTTTTAAACATATAAAACTTAAATAAAATTAAGTAGAAGTTAGGTTTCAGATTACCTTTCCTCTTTAATCCCCTTCCGCCGGATAAAGTTTGCTCATGAGCCAACTTTTCTTCTCCCTTTTTCCTCCCATCTGAACTTCCTTTTATAGATTTTCAAAGTTAGAGGCAAAATAGTCATTTCTCCCCTAAATTACTATTCACACCTCTTTAGTATTCCACCTTTTTACTATTCACAAAGTTTCCCTTAGAAGTTTCGTGGTTCTGTCTTTTGGGATTCGTCCGACAGTTTTCAAACTGTGATTCTCGGAATCCAAATATTTTTGAATATTTCGTCTTTCCTTTACCGATTAACTTTTACGTATTCTTCGGATCTCCGAAAAACTGAAAAACACTTTTTGACATTAAGCATTTTCCTTCACGTTTTCCCCTAATACAGCTAAACGAATGAAAAGTACATAACAATACTTTTCGTCATTTTTATTTCGTCCGATTTCTACACGTTTTTCGAGAAAAATGTTTATCGACTTACTTACCTTTTCACGATATATTATCGTCAAATCTTTCGACGGAATGTCACTTCGACATACCGAACTCTCGAAAAGGCTTAGGTTATTCAAACCCTAACCCTTAGGGTTTTATCGGGTGAATAGTGCTTATTTCGTCTTTTTCCCCGAAAATATTTTTGTTCTCAGAAAATTTTTATTTTCGTCTTGAAAATTCTTACTCATTCAGTCTAGCTCATAGCCAGAATCCTCCCGTATTATAATCATCCTAGGTTCTAGAACGATTAATAAACACTAAGCACAAAATATTATTAATAAAATTTATTTTATTAATAATTAATTCTTTAAATCTTAAATTCTGGACAATCCAATTTTCCGGGTTGTCACATTCTTCCTCCCTTATAAAAATTCCTTCCTCGGAATTTCTAAAACCACACCCATTCCCGGGTCATCACATTCACCCCTTCTTCACAGAATTTCGTCCTCAAAATTTTAACCTACCATTCTTCTCAACTTCTCTTCAAAGAAGTTCTTATCTTTCAAGCATTCCCTCACCTTCATAACTTATCAAGAATTATGAAGTAGAATGAACAACGATGAATATAAGAATTCCTTTGAAACATTTCATACTTTTGTTAAGGGGTCAAATTGACCATGCATTCTTACTTGGTTTAACAGCATGACACCGTAACCCTTCTTTCACGGTCAGTTTATAATCACCTAGAAGGTAAACTACCTCTTTTATATGTAGGCGATCAACCCATTGTATAACCACATTTTGGGGTGTGTTCACCTCAGACTTAAGCATTAGATTCTGCACCAAAACAATTTGGTTTGGCACAACTTCTTCAAAGAAAGCTCAATTTTCTTTTAAACATGACATACCATTTATCTTAGCCAAGTCAAGTAGCTTAGACCATACTAATAAATTGGATATCAACTTGAAACATTCGTCTAGTCAAATCAATTGACATCGACTACTTCATTAAAGTCTTTCGCAATACATCAAAACATTTTATGACGTCATGATACCGTACTTTTCACAGTACGTTGAGGACTTCGTCAGTTTATGACTTTGTCATTATACATCATACCATAGTGGGTTTTTGATCCTAAGATCACATCCAACACTAGGTTCAATTGCATTAATAACTCCATCATTTTACCATCTTTGCATAAAATGCACTGATGATATAAAATTCATTTTGATATTTCAAATCAATTTCTATCTAGCCGAAACAATTAGCATAGACATACCAAGAATAGTTCTTTTAAAATCCATTGGTTCCAAAAGTTGAACCAATTCTTTCATTTTCAAAATGCGCACACATAAGCACGATTTCAAGAAACTTCAAAATCTAGCATAGCTAGATGACTTGGAATATCCTATTTCTCCATATTCCTTCATTGTCTTACTTGCGACAATACTTAATCTTCTCTAGAACCTTCAATGCTAAGCCTACTGAAAATAACTTGTTTTCAGTCTAAACATTCCTATACCTTAGAATAGTCCATCAACTTACCACGCTTTATGTGTTTAGGAACTTTCCACAACCATATGTGTTTAAGAACTTATCTTTGCAATATGTAATCCAAGAACAAATCAAGGACTATCCATATGCTCAGGGCTCAGAGACATAGCATATAACTATGAGTCACAAATTTTTCATAAGTATGAGTTTCAAGAACTCGCACCTAATTTATTGTAAGACCCCAACTTTTATGAATAAAGAATAATTTTCTCGAAATATATTTTTGAATATTATGGTGTGGATTTGATATAATGTTATAGTTGTAGGTAATATTTACAAATTTTGCAAAAGTAAGCAAGTGGTTATATAATATTCGATTGGCTCTGGGAATATTCGTTTTTATCAGGAATATTCAGACGACTAAGACAATTATTGGTGGACCCCACAATGGAAGTATTGTCGTAGTTAGAAAACGATAGAATTATTTGATATTGATTCTACCCAGAAAGTAAGGAATCCGAACGAGGTCATCACCGGTAAGCTTATAATAAACTCTAGCGAAGTCTATACATTATTTGATATCGATTCTACCCATTCTTTTATTTCTCCTACTTGCGCTCAACGTTTAAATTTGACTCCGGAGAAATTAGACTTTGACTTATCGGTTGAAACTCCGTTGGGAGAAACCTTCATTACATCCACTGTTTATAAGTATTGTTTGATTCAAATCGGTAACCGCACGTTACCTGTCGATCTTATTTCTTTAAAAATACTTGCATTTGACGTGATTCTAGGGATTGATGGTTAACTACTCATCATGATAAAATTGATTATTTTCGTAAGGTTGTTAGCTTTCATATTCCTAATCAACCTATTATGCGAATTCAAGCGACCAAACCATTTAAATCAATCACGGTCATCTCAAGCCATAAAGCTATTCATTTATTAAAAAACGGATGTCAAGCTTTCTTAGCTCATGTCACAGATTTAAACGAAAATACGTCAGATTTGAAATATATTTCTATTGTTAATAAATTTCCTGACGTATTCCCTGAAGAACTTCCCGGCCTACCCCTAGAGCGTGAAATTGAATTTTTTATCGACCTTGAACCCGGTACAAAACCCATTTCCAAAGCCCCATATCAAATGGCTCCTATTGAACTTCAGGAGTTAAAAACCTAACTGCAGGAATTGTTAGACATCGGTTTCATTTGACCTAGTACATCTCTTTGGGGTGCTCATGTTCTATTCGTGAAGAAGAAAGATGGAAGTATGCGACTTTGTATTGATTATCGGGAGGTTAATCATGTCACCATCAAAAATAGGTATCCATTGCCTCGCATTGATGACTTGTTTGACCAGTTACAAGGCGCCAAATTCTTTTCAAAGATTGATCTTCATTCCGGATATCATCAGTTGAAGATTAAAACTGATGACATTCCAAAGACTGCTTTCAGAACTGAGACGGCATTATGAATTCTTAGTCATGTCTTTTGGATTGACTAATGCTCCTGCTGCCTTCATGGATATGATGAACCGAGTATTCAAGGAATATTTGGATCACTTTATGGTCGTCTTTATTGATGACATCCTCATCTACTCCAAAACTCGTGAAGACCATGAGAAATACTTGAGGCTGGTAATCCAAAAGCTTCGTGAAAATAAGCTATATGCCAAGTTGAAGAAATGTGAGTTTTGGCTTGAGGAAGTTGCATTCCTTGGGCACGTGATATCAAATCATGGGATATCTGTTGACCCGACAAAGATTGAATTAATTCAATGCTGGGAGCAACCTAAATCAGTGACCGAAGTACGTAGCTTTCTCGGCTTAGCTGGTTATTATCGAAGATTCATAGAAGGGTTTTCTCGAATCGCTACTCCATTAACTCAGCTGACTCGAAAAGATATAAAATTCGGTTGGAGCAAGGAATGTGAGAAGAGTTTTCAAGAACTCAAAAGGAGACTCATTTTAGCACCTGTTCTGACAATACCATCTGGCTTGGAGGGATTTGTCATCTACAGTGATGCTTCAGGCAAAGGGTTAGGATGTGTTCTCATGCAACATAGGAAAGTCATAGCCTATGCCTCACGAAAACTCAAAGTATGAGAGGGATTATTCTACTCATGATCTAGAGTTGGCAGCAGTCATTTTTGCGCTTAAGATTTGGAGGCATTACCTGTATGGAGAGAAGGTGGAGATCTATACGAATCATAAAAGCCTCAAATATTTCTTCACTCAAAATGAACTCAACATACGACAACGAAGATGGCTTGAGTTGTTGAAAGATTACGATCATACCATTCAATACCATCCTGGAAAAGCGAACGTAGTACCTGATGCATTGAGTAGAAGATCATATTCAGGTACGAGTGCATTATTGTCAACACAAAGGCCCATTTTATATGACTTACAAAGGATGGAGATAGAGTTAAAGACTCCATGGACCCATGTGATGATGGCGAATATACGAGTAGAACCGACTTTAATCGATAAAGTTAAAGCTTCTTAAGCTACAGACCTGGAGCTGATGCGTATGAGGAAGAAAATGCAATAAGGTGCTATGCCGGAAGCAAGAATAGATGAAGAAGGATTACTTTGAGTCAACTCCAGACTTTGTGTTCCTAAAAACCCTGATTTAAAGTATAAAATTATGATGGAGGCCCACAACAAACCGTTTGATATCCATCTTGGGAGTACCAAAATGTATCGTGATCTTCGACATACATTTGGTGGAGCAATATGAAGAGAGAGATAGTAGAGTTTATCTCAAGGTGTTTAACTTGTCAACGAGTCAAAGCAGAGCATCAAGTACCAAAAGGTCCATTGCAACCAATTGAAATTCCAGAATGGAAGTGGGAGCACATTACCATGGATTTCATTACTGGTCTTCCCAAGGTTTCTCAAGGCATAGATGCAATTTGGGTCATTGTTGATAGATTGACAAAGTCTTCTCATTTCTTACCTATACGAGAAACTTATACACTTGAACTTCTTGCTCGTATGTACATAAACGAGATTGTAAGACTGCATGGTATGCCGGTATCCATAGTTTCTAATCGAGACCCAAGATTCACTTCAAGATTTTGGGTTAGTTTGTAAAAAGCTATGGGCACAGATTTATGATTTATCTCGGCATATCATCCTCAAACAGACAGGCAGTCGGAGAGGACTATTCAAACTCTTGAAGATTTATTAAGACTCTGTGTTCTTGATTTTAAAGGAAGTTGGGACAAGTTCTTACCATTGGTGGAGTTTTCCTACAACAACAGTTATCAAACAAGTATTGGCATGGCTCCATTTGAGGCATTGTATGGAAGAAAGTGTCATTTTCCAGTATGCTGGAATGAGGTGGGTGAAGCAACGTTGTTGGGACCGGAGTTGGTATGTATGACTACGGAAAAGATTCAAACGATCAGACAACGTATAAAAACCTCACAAGATCGACAAAAGAGTTATGCTGATCTTCATCGAAAGGACGTGGAATTCGATATTGGAGATCATGTGTTGTTACGTGTTGCTCCATGGAAGGGAGTTACGAGATTTGGAAAGAGAGGAAAGCTCAACCCTCGATTCATTGGCCCATTTTTAATCCTCGATCGAGTAGGAACTATGGCCTATAGACTCGCCTTACCGCCAAGTATGTCTCGTGTTCATAATATTTTTCATATATCTATGTTACATAAATATGTGAAAGACCTAAACCACATTATTGAATTAGAACCAGACGAGATAGAGGAAGATTTAACGTATGAAGAGTTACCTGTTAAAATCTTGGATAAGAAGGATCATATTCTAGGCTCTAAAGTTATACCTCAAGTCAATGTTTTGTGGAGAAACCACGATGTTAAGGAAATGACCTGGGAGTTAGAATCTGAAATTAAATCAAGGTATCCTCATTTCTTTGATATACCAGGTACGTACCCTAATTTCGAGGATGAAGTTTCATAAGAAGGGGAGGTTGTAAGACCCCAACTTTTATGAATAAAGAATAATTTTCTCGAAATATATTTTTGAATATTATGGTGTGGATTTGATATACTGTTATAGTTGTGGGTAATATTTACAAATTTTGCAAAGTAAGCAAGTGGTTATATAATATTCGATTGGTCGGGGAATATTCGTTTTAACAGGGAATATTTATACGATGGCACAATCATTGGTGGACCCCACAACGGAAGTATTGTCGTAGTTAGAAAACGATAGAATTATCTTTTTATAAAAATAACGGCGAAAGTGTTACCGTTAAAACTATTGAACTACCCGGTAGTAAAAGTACAGTAATACGCTTGGTTGCATAGTAGTACACGGTATTGATTATTGATGCTTACGTGAGAAGTCACTCAGTTATACTCAATTATTGCTACGAGAATTCACGCATCATATCTCTATTATTATTGATTCAATTATTGCCACAGTATCATCTGCATAATATTTATTATTATTAAATCAATAATTGAGACGACAAAGTTATTCATATTATTATTTGCAATATTTACAATGTCTAAAAGTTCTGTCAAGGAGAGGTTTGGTCACCTAATTGCGCGCCAATAAGGAGAAATCCTTATCGGAAAGCCCCCTCTTTCCTGGGAACGACATGGTTGTTAAATATTGTGAGTTATAATATTAATGATGAATAAGTTGTGTTGATTAAAGATGAAATTGATAGTTCCATTGTGTTGGGATTATTAGTGTTAGTGGAAATCGACATTTATTTCGATAATAATTGATGTTTGGAGGTTATTTTGACCAATCGGGTAATTAATCGTATAAATGAGCAATTAATTGCTATTATTTCACCTGCTTATAACTATTTGTTCACATGTGTGTACTATTGATTCACATTCATGTACTATTAGGGGAGGTGGTGTAAGATTGATAATACTTGCATGACTAAATTAAAAGTGGAGGTATAGTTGAAGGTACTATACTGTAATTAGTTTTTTCACATGATTATACTATTGAGTCACATGAATGAACTATTAATTCACATTATTTACTATTAGGGGAGGTGGTGCAAGTTTGATAATACTTGCAGGACTAAATTAAAAATGAAGAAAAAGAGGAAGGTATTATACTGTAATATTTCGAGCCCCAAAACGTGCAATTACCGAAACTATATTTTCTTATAAATAGAAGCTCATTCTTCCTTCATTTCTCACCAATTCACAAAAGCTTTAGAGCAATTATTATAGAGAGAAATTATAGAGACAAAGAAGAAGAGAAGTCTACTAACTCACTATTCCAGTATCCAGTTTTTCTAAGGTAAGGGGTATTATTTCTTTCGTATTCATGAAGAGAGTTATTTTCTTTCAATACTCGTAAGGGTTGTTATTCCACTCTTTATTATTATATTGGAATAACATGTCTATGTGAAGTACCGCATACATGGTGAAATTCTTCTGTTATTCCATTCTTTATTATTCTGTTGGAATAACCTGTCTGTGTGGTCTATCGCATGCCTGGTGAATTCTGTTGTTATTCCATTCTTTATTATTCTATTGGAACATTCTGTCTGTGCGGATTACGCATGACCTGGTTTCATTCTTTATTATTCTGTTGGAACATCCTGTCTGTGCGGATTACGTAGGACCTGGTTCCATTCTTTATTTTCTGTTAGAACATCCCGTCATGCGGATTACACGATGACTGGTTCCATTCTTTATTATTCTCGTTGAAATAATGCATGCATGCGGATTACGCACGCCTGGTGAATTCTTCTGTTATTCCATTCTTTATTATTCTGTTGGAATAATCTATCTACGTGGATTACCGTATGGCGGCAAAAATCCATTTGCGGTTTCATATATTCTATTATACTCAGTTGATTAAAGTTTTGGCTTCTATACTCCATGAAATTAGTGGAATATCCTTGATATTTGCGCTTCATCTAGTATCTTTTCATAGAAATATTCTTCTAAGCATTCTTGAATTTTACTCCACAAAGAAGTATCATGTTGACAATTTGGACGTTATTGATTTCTGGATAAATTAAATTATAAATCTTTACAAATTTATCCTTGAACTTGTTTTATTGAATTCTTATATCATTGTCATCATCCTCATGTTTATAATATGTTGAAAGTCATATGTGACCTGTAGTGCATGGATGGACTTGGTATGATTATGACCCGGGATTATTTGGTATAATCATGACCGTAATGTTACAAATGATGTGGTAAAAGTCCTCATTGGTCGTAGTGCATTGATGGACAGTTGTTGGCATGATCATGACCATTGATGAATACACGAATATCCTTGGCCCGTAGTGCATAGATAATTTGTGGTCGTGATACTAAACAATATCCTTGGCCGTAGTGCAGGGATAATTTATTAAGCTGAGTCTCCGCAATAAAAGTGATGAAAAACCTTTTAAATCATAGGAGATAGTAGATTTTATTCTCTACTTGACTCTTCTAATGGATTACTTGTTCCGCTGCAGTTAAATACTATGTTTATTATATTTTATCAGTTTAACACTGTTGAAGGCTAATGATAATTTATTCTGCATTATCTTAGTCATAATATTTCTTACTGGGATAGTTGAGCTCACCCTTTCTTTTCTTTGTTCTCTTGTGAAATGAGAACGAGCGGGACTAGTCGGGGAACGGAGTGACGATCCAGATGCTAGTATTAGTAGTACTCACTATTCTGTTAAATAGTGTGACAATAAATGTAATGAGGACTCCATTGAGTGTGGATATTGTCTAGATGACAATATTCTTATTAAAACTCTTAGATTATGTTTTGTCGTATTCTACACGACTGTTGTATAATTAAGTTGTATTTGAATTTTGTACCATGTATTTGGCGACTCAAGATGGGTGATGTATACCTATTTTGGGGGCATCACACTTATCATTCTCTACCTATTAATTATATACATGAGAAAAGATTCACCTTCTCATCAAATACATATTGATAGCGCGACATATTCCAATGATTATCACTGTAATAACTAAGTAATCATGAACCCTCTCCCATTCAAAGGTTCATACCACCCGCTATCACATAAGTCCTCAATTAAAATCTCACAACTTCTAACTTTTCTCTTTACCTAATACGAATTTTATTTAATTCGTATGCTATCCTTTACAACTCAATCTGAGTTCTTCTTTCTGTACTACTTCATAGTACCATTTATTTATAGCATTAGCTATAAATCATTCATCGTTTAACAGATCATCTGTTATTACAATTCATTATGATCACGTGGTGATCATCTTCCTTAATCGTTGAACTCAACGATCTTCTTATCCTTCTCTCTACGATTATAGCCTTAGGTACTCATACCTAAGGTTTATAACCTATCAGCTCTGATACCACTCTGTAACTCCCCAATATCCGGTCTATCTTCATACCCAAATTCTGTACGCCACAGTCCCACTTCTTTCCAAACATACATCATTATATAGTGAACTATAACAACATACATTCTCAATTCTCAGGTTTTAATACCTTATAACCTTGTTCATTACAAATATAATAATTACATTATTTTTTTCATCTTACACGAGTGACTTTCATCCGCCACCAAGGATACATAATAGTTCATTAAACTATTCTATAGTTCAATTAAACTATTCTACATTACAAGTCTTCACTTGATTTTCACGCTCATTCATCTAATGAATGACACTTCCTCTGGATACCGATCAACTTGATCTTTACGGGATCCTTAAGTTCTTCAACTCGTACGCTGAACATGTTTTTCATTTAAAGCAAGTGTGAGAATTCAATTGCCCAGCAAGTCATAACAGTTGAATAAACAACTTCAAGAGTTTAAACATTCCTTCAGAACTTTGATAACCGAACAAAGTTTATGAAACAACTTGAATAATAGGTATAATCTTGATTCCTATCATTTTAAAACATTAGTCACATTCACTTTGAAATACTTCCATTCTTCTACCTCTTTCATACACATTCTGTCTGGCTAGAATCAATAACACAGACTTAATAATAACGATTCATGTATAAACAGGACATTCTCTTATTGAACATTTCAATCACAAAACAGTTCATCTCATAGAAACACCGAAGTGTTCAAATTATGGCACAATGACTCATACGTTCTACCACCTTGTACAAATATCGCACATTCGTACATAGACAGAACTTCTCAAGTTCAACATCTAAGAAGTTTAAGAAACTAACATTCATTTAGAATATGAATGAAGTTAGGAAACTTGTCTTACGCACAGCTACAGCTTACGCTGAACTGCTCATTCCAATCCCTATAAAACATATAAGAAAATAACACATACACCAATTAGTCATATACTTGACTTACGCATTGGTTTACTTAACTTTACTTCTTAGGGTTCACGTTCTTTCAACCTAAGTTTACGCGACCAACTTTTCTTACCGGTTTATGGCTTTATGACATACGGATATGTCTTCATCATCTTTGATGATTTGTATTTTTATCTTCTTCTTATAACTCTTCTAGGACTCAGCACACATCGTTTCTCTGCTAGTAGTCCATATGGTACTCTGAGTGGTTTCCCACAAACAACCAACAAACAAGTTCCGCCTCATCTACACAATCGTCATCATGTGAGTTAGATCGGTTGCCGGTTTTATATATACCTTCGCTCTCAAGGAATTGTTTAGCCTAACTCCCGTATATGTCAACCATCAAAGGTTACGATTGTACTACAACCTAAATTCATTTAACTTATCCGAACCATTAAACTATAATTTTCGTTAGGTTAATTTCTTATTCGTTATGGCTTTCTAGCAACTAAATGCCATTCCTCAGGATTCATTCTTTATCCGACTCACATTCGGCTTTCATTAATCTTATTAACGTTTGTTACGGCTTTCTTGATAGTTCATATCTTACTTAATACTTTCATTATCCACTACATGAACCCATGTTCATTACTCTTTCTTAATGTCGAAGATATACGGTTCGATGTATGCTAAGACCGATCGTTCATCGCAACAGCATTGCGTCCACAGCATCTATACGCTTTACACTTATCTTTCATTACCAAAAAATAACATTGAAATGTTATTCATTACCCTTGTCACTCAAAGTCTAAGGAATCACAATCATAGCAATCCCCCATGCCTGTTTATCACGACTACGGTCCCCGGATATCATTTCCGTTCGCGTTCACATTCTTTGTCTTTTAATCTCGTTTAATCTTTCTGTTTAACCTTTACTAAAGGTTTAATTCTTTTGTTTAAGTGTTACATTCGATTAACTATATGTTTTTTATCTTTTGTTTTACTTTCCCCCAGAGTTGAGCAATTAAAAGCACTTCTCTGGGCTTGCTTTCGCACCGTGTGCACAGTGGCCCGATTCCCCCTTTCTTCTCACGTTGCATAGCCGCCACAATTTTCAGTGTCAACTCCTCGGTGCGGTGTGTCGCGGCACCACCATAAAGCATGGTTGGTATGCATTTGCCATGCCCTAATTCTTGAAAAAAATTCCAAGTGTTTTACATACTTAAGACGCTTACTTCCCGATCTCATAACTTATTCGTTATAACTCAGAACGAGGTCGTTCCAAATCCATTATCTTCCTTATCTTATGTACTTAAAACCCCCCTAGGATAGAACTTCGTTCTAAATCCATTCACATGCCATTTGATTGGCTTAATCTTTGTCCTTCGTTTATTTTACGTTATTAACATTCTTCGTTCGTTTGTCCGTAATTTAATTATCCGAACTCAGAACTCGTTTGTTCTTGAGTCCACGACTCAGGTTTTCTACGTTCTCTTGCATTCATATGAAACCCTACACTCAAGTTCATTTATTAACATTCTAATTCTCGTTTGTCTTTTACAAAATATTTACCATAACTTCGTTATAGCTAAGTTTAATCCATTCTTCATGAACGTTTCTACCGTTCCTAACCAAGCAATAAGCATCTAACTTATACGCGATGGTTTTAAACTTGTCCATCAACAATAAATTATACTACGATGGTTTTAAATTTGTTCATCAACAACGTTCTTCGTGTTCTTCGCGTTCTTCGTTCGTTCTTTATTTTTAATCGATATTTTGATTACGATTTCAAATTTCTTGGAATTTGATGGTATAAAACACCATTCCTTACTTATTTCACCGAATCGTTCATATGATTCATTCGGATCGCTCAAATTCATTACGAATCTTATACTTCCTTAAGAAATTTATAAAATAAATTTTTAACTCTTATTTCTTCATTTTCTCATGATTTCAACCATATGAAATCATTCCTAACATCTTTTACTTCTTATTCTCATTAAGATATGTTTTAAACATATAAAACTTAAAGAAAATTATATAGAAGCTAGGTTTTGGATTACCTTTATTCTTTAATCTCCTTCCGTTGGACAAAATTTGCTCACGAGCCAACTTTTCCTCTCCCATTTTCCTCCCATCCGAACTCTCTCTCTCTCTCTCTCTCAAGTGTTGGTGATTTTCAAAATCACCAACAAATGAAATTAAGCTTCCTTTTATAGATTTTCAAAGCTAGGGGTAAATTACTATTCACACCTCCTTACTATTCCACCTCCTTACTATTCACGAAGCTTCCCTTAGAAGTTTCGTGGTTCCGTCTTTCGGGATTCTTTCGACAGTTTTAAAACTGCGATTCTCGGAATCCAAATATTTTAGGATATTTTGTCTTTCCTTTATCGATTAACTTTTTCGTATTCTTCGGATCTCCGAAAAACTGAAAAACACTTTTTGACGTTAAGTGTTTTCCTTCACGTTTTCCCCTAACGTAGCTAAACAAATGAAAAGTACAGAACATTACTTTTCGTCGTTTTTATTTCGTCCAATTTCTGCACGTTTTTTGAGAAAACTTTTATCGGCTTACTTAACTTTTCACGATATATTATCGTCAAATCTTTCGACGGAATGTCATTTCGACAAACAGAACTCTCGAAAAGGCTTAGGTTATTCAAACCCTAACCCTTAGGGTTTTGTCAGGTGAATAGTGCTTATTTTGTCTTTTTCCCAGGAAATATTTTTGTTCCCAGAAAATTTTATTTTCGTCTTGAAAATTCTTACTCGTTCAGTCTAGCTCGTAGCTAGAATCCTCCCGTATTATAATCATCCTAGGTTCTAGAATGATTAATAAACATATAGTACAAAATATTATTAATAAAAATTCATTTTTATTAATAATTAATTCTTTAAATCTTAAATTCTGGACAATCCGATTTTCCTAGTTGTCACAGTTTGAGAGTTGTGCTTTTGTAGAATGGCCAAGACAGTGTATGTTTGTTGTATCTGACTTATAGAGTAATCTTTGAATTCTTGAATGGAAGATTGTAGGCTTGAGAGGCTTTCCATAACAAGTTTGTTTTGAGTTTCTTGAGTCTTCTACAGAAGGATAACTACTTCCTTCTGCTCCCGGGTAGATTGAAAATGAGTTTGATCCCTTTCATTTATGTTGTGGATCATTTCCTTGATGATCTCCTTAAGCTTATTTGTGAGCTCAGAACTCAGATTGTTGGGAAGGGTATTGGCAGCATCTATCAAGTGGTTCAGCCTTGTATGAACAAGTAGAGAGTGATTTTCAAGATCTTCTTGAATATCTGTAGTCACTTTCTGTGATGCATTAGACAACTCAAATTTGGTAGAAAGATTTGAGAGAAGTTCTAGTATTTGCTAGGTTCCTGGAGGAGCATGGAGGAGAGGCTCTTGTATTTTATTTTTGCAGGTTTGAGAGAGCAAGAGCAAGATCAAAATAGTTGTGGGTTGATGAGGAAGGATTGTCCGAAGGAGGACCAGGTATGGGGGTTTGAGTTATGGGAGGAGAGGCTGTTGAAGCTGGTGAAGTAGGTAACTCTACGATTTAAGTAGGATCGATATTCATAGAGTGAGAAATGGTTGAAGACTGTATTAATGTGAAGTTAGGCATATGTGGTTCATTAGTTACAAAATGTTGGGATTCTGCAGTTGGAAATTGATTTAGTGGATGAAGAGTCACTTCCAACCATCTTGGAAATTCATAGAATTGGTGGAAGTTTGATGTGGGACAGTGATTAACTCTGAAAGAGATGGGAATTAATTGTACCTCATGCCCATTTTCTGAAGAAGGATGGTTAGTGATCAGCTTCTAAGCAAATGTGAGGTTGCCTGGAAATTCATGAGCAAGAACTGAGATTGCTGGATAAGCTTTGAAGGTCCATAACATATGATCCCAAGAGTTGAGAATTTGGGCACTATGATAGGGCATCATTGGTAAGTAGGAGAACAACTGATTGTAGTTGGCTCTCCTATATCCATCCTAGCCTATTGCTATTATCTCAACTTCATCAATCTCTTCTTCTTCTTTTTCTTCATTTTCTTCATTTGAAATTTCCACTACTTCAAATATTTCTTCACTGCTTACTTGTTCTTCAGCCATTTCTACTTCCATAGCTCTTCCACCTTCCATTTCCACATCTTCTTGAATCTCCCCCTCAGTTGTAGTGCCTTCTAGCACATGGATTTTGAGAGGCTCATCTTCAATTTGATCATTCATTTGTTCTTCAGGCAGCTCCCCCTCAGCTGGAGCATTTTTTGGTGCAGTGATTTCGAGAAGCTCCTTTTCTGCAGCTATTTTTCTTTCTTCTTCCTTCAAGACTTTCTCATTATCAAGAACATATTTCTTAACAAGTTTTCTCTTTGTTCTTTTGGGCTTAGCCCTGACCTCTGTGCTTTTTCTTGGCTTCAACTCACGGTTGGTTCGGGTGAGATATCATCTGCAAAGATCCACCTCTGGAGTGATTGCAAGTCTGGACTCTACAATTGATAATGGCTCTTCGATCGAGGTGAGTGAAGAATTCTTTGTTTTGTGGTTGTGTTTTCTCTTATTAAGCAGCTGAGAGATGGTGGCTCTGTCTTCTTCCTCTTTAGACTGCTGCTTCTTCTTCTTCATTTCCTCCAGAATTTCAGTGCTTAAACTTTTTTGAGGCACATTAATGGTTGAGCCTTGAGGCGCTTCTGCTACTTGAACATTCACTTTCCTCTTACCTTTGCTTTTTCTGGTCAAAGAAATGGGTTCCTTTTGATTAAATTCTCCTTCTTCTTCGACTTCTTTCACAACTGACATATTTCTTGGTAGCCCAGATATCTTTGCTCCCCCAGTCCTTCCACTGGATACAGACATCATCCTTATATTTTCTGCAGGGTTTCTTTTCCAATTTTGAAATATTTGTTGGGTCATTCTACTGTTGGGGTTGATGGGTTCCCCTTCTTTGTCCCCAATTTTATCACTCAAAGCAGATTGTAAGATTATGCTTATGTACCTTCCATAGAGCATTTTTCTAGAGCTTTTTGTTTTCTTTGAGCTAAGTATCCACTTCCCTATCCAATCTATGAGCAAAGCCCCATAGTTAAGTTGAATTCTGAAGTAAATTGATGTCATGAGTTTTAGTTGGACTTCATTCATAGAGTCGTGGCCAGAGCTTTTACAGTATATGCACTTTCCAATAATGTCAGTCAAAAATTCATATTTATGGGGAAACTCTTTCTTCTTTTACCCCTTAACATTCTGAGACTTCGCGTGGTGCATCTTCTTCAGACCTTCATGGAAGTCGATGACACTCATAGATGAGAGTCCCTTTGATTTAAAACCTAGGGCTAGGTTTATATCTTCAGCTTTGAGTCTAATATGTTCCCCCTTAACTCTTGTGGTGATAATATTGTCTTCAAAAACTCCATTGTTGTAGAATTCTTTCACCAGCTTCGGGTAGATCCTTATGCTGGTGCCTAGAGCTTCTTCAAGACCAGCTCTCTTCAGAAGAGTCAGAATCTTATGGAATTTTGGATCAATTGACTTGAATTCTTTGAAACAGAGTTGGTAGCCAGATATAACGTTGGAAGCAGCTATTGATGTGATTTTCTTGAACAGAGATTAGTTGATCGTTCTAAAAGCTAGGGTTTCTTTTGAGAGAGAGAAATGAGCTTTTGAAATTCTAAGATAAATTATCAAAAAACATTTTCAAACTATTTTTTAAACTTCCCTACTCACGATCTGCATAGTGGGCCACATGTCAAGTTCTGTGGGACTCCATAATTTTAAGTAATGTGGAAAATACTGATCTACCCTTAGATCCCTCTGAGCTAGTGTATCCTTTGGGAAGACTATGATCATCGAGGCTGCTTTACGATTATTAAGTTCACTGCTGATCTTACTCTACGATCATTGTCTTTCCTAGTCCTTGTGTTGAACTCTGACTTAGCATTCCTTCTAGGTTAAGGTAGCTCAAGAAGGGCCAACCTCTTAGACTGATTTAAGGGTCATTCGATAAAGATTTAACTCTAGCATCTATCATGTTTCTTAACACATTGGATAACACACTGGTCACATAATGTAAGTTAACTTATCCCTACAAGCATGCTTTACACATCAGATTAGAAACAAAATCTATACTTGATTGTAGGATGGCGCAGCTGTGCCCTAGCTAGGATTAGGGACGGCGCAGTTGCACTATCCTCTAGCCTGACCAGAGTGGAGCTTCTGCTCTCCTGGCTTCAGTCCAACTCTATCAAGCCTATACACTTATACTTTAACATACATACATGTTTAGAGGTTCTCACATAGCATATGACCATTCTTGAGCTCATTTTTATGAGTTTTAACTTATAATTTACATGGTATTAAGACATAACAAGATCATATAGTTACCATGCCATATAACTTGGCTATATGTCCACATAGAGGTCACAAAATCTGTTAATTCAAATGCCCGTAGGGTTCACATCAATAATACATAATTAGTATAATTTAGTTCTTTGAAACATGCTTTAAAATCATGTTTGGTCTACTACCGTTATATCAAACAGATAAGAACCATGTTTAGAGACATAATGATCATAACCATTTTATCTTAAATCTTCAGAGTCTCTTTTCTCATACTTAGTGCCCTTGGTTTGAAAACATATTCACGTTTGCTTTTGAAATCATTTAAACTTGAATGATGCTATTTCAATACATACAAGACAACTTTAAAGCTCTTATCATATATAGTTTAAGTCATGTAAAAGTCTTCACAGATCAAAACATATATCATGTAGCATTCATGTACATTAACTTTGTTATACCAAGTTTTTCTTAAAAACTTCTCTAAAATAAGGTCTAACAAGTTTAGTTATGAGCAAAGGCACTATAAACACTATATTATGCTCATTTATGTTTGAAATCAACCATGTGTATAAACCACTAAGTTCAGAACTTGTAGAACATGCATTCCATCAAAGTTTGTTTTCAAAACATTAAGTTTTGTTAAAAATCTCCTACTAAAATCATGTTGGACACTTCATAACTTGCAAAGAAGCTTTGTACCACTTGTTATTCTTATTTTCAGGTATGATAAAGTCATCTCAGTAGGTTAGATTTTACCATATTAAAAATAGAATCTATTCTCATATTGAGTATGGCGCAGCTGCGCCCTACCTGGAACATAAGCAGTATCTTGCTCTGTTTTGCAGAGCATTAACCAACACTGATTCTAACTGTTTTAAACATGTCTAATTCCATCATTAAAGGTTCCATATATGTTCACATACTTCCTAAACACATGATATCATGTTAATTCACATTGATTAATAGAGAATTTTAAGAAATTTCAAGAATTTGACAAAACCCAACTAAGAACAAAAGTTAGGATTTTTATACCTCTTGAAGTTTAGTAAACTTAGTTTCTCCCTTCTGAGATTGCTAGTCTCTTCTTTGAACAACAAACACTAAATTTCTAGTTATCAGAGTTTCAACAGGAAAATAAAAGCAACGTAAAACTGAAAATGGAGCTGCCATTTATAGAAGAAACTTGGATTGGGCATTCATTTTACACTGAGGTTTGAACCCATGGTGCATTAGAAGGAAACATTGGTTAATTAGGAGTAGTTGAACTACCCAACACCAGCCATCTTCTAGCCAATGAGTACAAGCTTGGAAGTTACGTATTTTAGCCATATGTTATTGTTCATGTATTGTAGGTGTAATTGATGAGCTTTATTTCTCAGCAACGTGCTTAAATTTTGCTCAGTTAGTTACTTTAACTCCCAAAATGTAATTTTAATGTACAATTGTTACCATATCAGGAAAATTAAGGATTATTTATGTACTCACATCATATAATCCATGTGCATTAGTCCACATAATTTAATATTTAAAACATGTGTAGACTTAATTTAATTGATCACTAATAATTTAATATCTCCTTTTTACTATTAATCACCCTTTGGTATAGAAATAAATATTTTAATAATACATCTTTATTTACTACCATACTTTAGAGTACACATTTAATTGTCTCATAACATAGGATGAGATAACAAAACTTATTTAAATCAACCTTATGTTTTAATTACTTTTACCATATGTTTTTTGTATATCATTAATTCCAATTAAATGTCACACTTCATGTAGTCTTAAACCATAGGTAATTATATATTACTATTGTCCACATTTTCCATATTACACATAGTAACATGAAATACTATTTAATGATAATGTTCACATTAATATTAATGGTAATTAATCCATTATTCTTCTTAATGATGTCAATACACCATCTTTATAACCCATGCACTCTGTAGAATTATTTTTTCAAATCTTACATCCGGCGCAGCTGCGCTGGATTTCAGTACAAGAGTGGCGCAGCTGCGCCACTCTAAAACTTTTTCTAACTTAGTTACTGTTGCAAAAATTTCTATTAATTAATCCCTTTAATAAATAATACCCTCATTTATTATCTTGCCATCCTAGATAATTATGCAAATTACTTCATTAATATTATTCACAATGTAAATTAATTATTAATATCATACTCCCTATGTCCCATAGTTATAGGTTGATTTTTCATTTTGAGATGTCCCAATATATAGGCTAATTACTATTTATAAAATTTAGTTGGTTCATTGTTTTACTTTTATGCCCTTATAATAAATATTCAATCATTACTCTTTTTTTAAAAAAAACAACATTTAATGTCATTATTTTTATCACCACATTTAATGTTATTGTATTCTCTTTGGTTAAAGTTCTATGGTTATGGATTTTAATGGTCAGTACACGTCAATGAATGAAGTTAAGAGTTTCAATGTGATAAGTAAGGAGTAATTAGCTTATTCATTAATTCCATATTAAAGGGTATATGTGGAAAATTTATGTTAAAAATTGTCACTTAACTAATTTTTTTAAACTATGTGCCAAAAGAAATCAGCCTATAACTATGGGACGGAGGGAGTATTAACTAATTATTCTTTCCACTTAAATTTCCATTCCCAGGCCGCACAAGACATTTCTCAATTCTCATCACAACTCCATACCTATAAATTCAATTTGAATTAATTGAACTACTCGTCTCACTACACATTAATATTTATATTCAAATAAATATTCATTTTCTTATTATATTGAAATAATTATGTATTCCTGAAATTCTCAGTTCTTACAGTTATGCCATGTAGTGCAGTTCTTAAATCATCACTATCTACATTAGGAGAGTTAAAGTCGAATACCTCATCGATACTTTCTTCATGATGGTCAGCACTTTTCTTGTCATTTGCATTTCTGGCCATTAGACATAGATTTGCTACTTTAGGATCTTCATCATCTCTAGATTCAGGAGCTTTGTCGTTGTCTGAGTCACTCCATGATCCTCCGGCTACAAGACCTTTATCTTTCTTTTGGAGCCTTTTGTTGCCTTTGAATTCCTTCTTTGGATTTGTTCTCCTCTTGAGCTCTTCTCTAAGAGGTTTGTTGCAGTTTGCAATAAAATAGTCAGGCTTCTTACAGTTGTAGTATAGGTCATTGATATGCTCATGGCTGTTGTTGTTGTTAAATTTCTTAGTTCTGTTACTTCTGCCATTACGCATGAACCTCTTGAGTCTTCTTACCAGCATTGCAATATCCTCTTCATCATCTTCCTCAGTGTAAGAATTATTTTTAGCATGAGCTTTAGAGATGGTTTCTGTTGATTTGAGAGCAACTCCTTTGTCCTTCTTTCATCGTTCAGATAAAGTCTTTGCCCTTTGGGTCAGCTCCAGTTCGTAGGTAAGAAGGTTACCATAGAGTTGTTGAACAGTCAATTTATGGAGATTCTTTAATTCTCTGATGGCAGTGGTTTTGGCATCCCACTTGCTTGGTAGAGCTCTAATGAATTTTATGATCAGATCTTTGTTTGGATAGATCTTTTCAAAAGCTTGAAGAGTGTTGAGCAAAACATTGAATCTTTCATAAGTGGAAGTGACGTTTTCTCCTGGAACATGAGCGAATATTTCATATTGTTGAGTCAGAAGAGATTGCCTGTTTTCTCTAACTTCTTCAGTTCTTTCGTGCATAATAAGTCGTGCTTCCCAGACTTCCTTAGCAGTTTTGCTATTGACCACATTTTCGAATAGATCATTTTCTAAAGACTAGAACAAAATGTTCTTGGCCTTTTTGTCGAGTTGGACAGCTTTCTTCTCGTTGTCAGACCATTATGTTTTGACCTTGATTTGAAATCTATTTGGATCGTCTGGAGTTGGTGCAAGCTTTGTTGGAATATAGGGCCCATTCATAACAGTTTCTTATAGCTCTTCATCTATTGAGTCCATGTAGGCTTGCATAAGAACTTTCCAATTTACAAATTTGTCTTTGCTGCACATTGGTGGCTTACTACCTCCTCCAGTCTTGAATTCGCTTATCAGATGTGCCATTGGATCTACTCAAGCTTTGTAGGTTGATTGAGAGAACCTGCTATGATACCAATTATTAGTTCATAGAGGCACAATAGTTATCTAGAAGGGGGGGTTGAGTAGATATTTTAAATATTTACTCTTTTCAAAATTACTTATCAGATTTGTTAATAAATTAAGCACAGTAGAATATAATGGGTGGATAATTTGCTAGAGTAATTGATAATTGTGTTGCAGAAGGTTCATAATCTGTTATATTTTATTTTCAAACGATTTTAGAGTATCAAATTCATGAAAAATTGGTTTGAAGGAGTTGATTTCAATAACAGTGTATATAGATATATAAATATATATATATATATATATATATATGAAATGGCTTAATTGAGTACAAAATTTTATGTTTAAATCCTGTAATAATCTGTAAATTGGTGGAAGATTGTGATAGTATATCAAGAAACGAAAACAACGTAGTTGGAATGGTGTAATTTGGTTAAGAAACAAAGATTTGGTGATTGAATTCGCTAAAAGTATTGAAATATGAAGAAATTGGCAAAAACATGATTCAATCCTTTAAATTTGGTTATGTAAGTTGTTTTAGGTGTTAGAATGCTTGATTGTATATTCTATAAGGCTTTAGTTAAGTTTGTATTGTGTGGGTTTGTTCATGTTACATGAAATTGGAATTTTGGCCTGTAATGTAGTCAATTTGTGTTTTTAAAATCGATTTCAGTGCTAGAAGCGGCCAAGGCCTTACGCCTCTAAAGCAAGGCAAGACCGCCTTGCTACGGGTGCACCAGATTCTAAGGTAACCATGGCTCGGTCGCGCCAGAGGTTAGTCAGACCCAGTAATGAGCTGTTAACAGTATAGTTTGAGAAATGTTAACTTAACTTATTTTAATGATTGTAGATGAACCTAAAACATGTTATATGACATAATAACATATTGTAATCACAACGTTGAAACCAAAAGTTACGAGTTAATAAGTTGTGAGAGTTTGGAATGCGATGTTATTAGAATTGGTGTTGTTCTATAACCACCATGTTGGATACTATAATATAATTGAGAATTCAGTTTTGTGTTAAGTGAATGAATAGGATAATCAAGTCTTAAGTTAAAGATTATAAACTTGACTAAAATAAAAAGTAAACTAATGAAGTTAATATTAATATAACTAATTGGTATTGTGGTCCTAATGGTATATGTAGGATAATTGGCGAACTTTTATTATACTTGTGTAGCTTACGCACGAGGCAAGTTCCCTAACTTCACTCTCTTTATAATGAATGCAAGTTTCATAACCATGTTTACCTTTTGTTGTCAAGCAAGCTTTCTAATTCATTATTATGCAAGTTTCTAAATCTTATATTATAGTTAAGCAAGCTTATTGATTTCATTGTGTTTATGTTAATACAAGCTCTTGTATTCTAATTCTTTACATTGAGCGAGTTTTACAATCCTAACTCTAGTTCTTGCTATTCAAAGTATGTACTGTTTAACTTCATTGTTACTAATGAAATTTCCTAACTCTTTTGGATGTAGTACTTTGCCTATGTACTAAGTCTATTCATTGTACATTGTTATTATTAAATCCTTGACTTAAATATCATTATTCAATCCTATACTATTGTGTTGAACTTTCAAATAACAAGCAAACTCTTATTGATTGGACTAATCTATAATTGAATAGTGTTCTAAAATTCTAGAACCACTGATAAGCTAGTTCCAAACTAAATTTTCTTTCGTGCTGAAATCCCTAAATTAAACTGAGATGAACAACCCTAATATAGGGGATTATGTACGTGTTAATCTTTATATGTTTGTGCACAATACATGGTACGAAGGTTTGATCCCCTTAAGTACGAACGTTAAGTCTGTATAGTCTAATGACTGTTAAAGGTGGTAGAAATACGTAATAACCTCGAGACATAGTTCATGGTCTTAAAGACCCTCAAATATAAATCATGAGCTTGTTTTCTATTCTTGATTGATAGAACAAGTTCTCTATTATTCAGTATACAATGCTTAACCTTATGTTGTTGTCATTCTTTATATTAGTGAGCAATTGTTTGCTCACTCTTGCATTTAACACTGCAGCTAAGGTTGAGAAATTTGATGAGCCATCTTCCAGCAAAGGCAGGGGAAAAATGTCCAAATGATGAAGACTTGTTTAGTTTATTTACTGAACTCATGTTATAAGACTTAAGTTATTTTGTGATGTATTCCACAAACTTATGTAATAATTAAAAGTTAGATTACCTGAGAATGTTTTAAGTTGATGTAACCCTTTAATGGGGAAGATATTTATTTAAGTTATGTCTTTATCCTTGTTTATGGGTAGTTAGATGTAAATATTTTGGAAAGTGAACACCAAATCCTGTGGAAATAAAGTACCTGAATTTGGGGGTGTCACAAGGGCTCTTGAAAATGAAGCTCAAAATGTTAGATGCAAACATAGGATTTACTTAATAATCATATGGGTTTCCTTGATTTTGCTACTTTGGAATTTCTTTGGAACCATCTCCGCGCAAGAAGATGCTTAAATAGGAAATTTTTGTAATTAGAATTTGGGAGATGGAACAAATAGGTTGTGTGAAGTCCCTATTTTAAATGTACTGAATTAATTGTAATGGAACAAAGCTATTGCACTCTGTTTTTAAACTTAATTAGGACCATAAGTATATTTCTTCTTAGTTTGTATGTTCACTTGAGACACACGTGTGAACTCTATTTAGTGTTTTAGAATTGTTAGTAGAAACTCTTCACACTTCTATCTTATGTTAATATAATTGTTAGCAAGTACTTAACTAAAATTTCATCCTTAATTCTTTTCCAAGTAGTGTTTTATGTTGTATGCTAATTTGAATGGTCTCTTTACAAAGAAGTCTTAGATGTTGGAGGCAACAACAAAGTTATTAGACTAGATAGTGTGGTTTTATTTGCATCCATTAAACGTTATTATAGTTTACAGTGGAACTTGGCATGTGTACATTAAACTCTTTTGGCATGTGTACATTGCCACCATGCACAGACGTCCTCTCTAAATCTCTCTGATAATGCCAAGACCTAAAAATAATAGCACAACCAAAATACAAGTATCAAATTAAATTGAAATCATCGCTTATGATGATTACCTTCCTAACTTGAGAAAATACAAGTATCAAATTAAATTGAAAAGGAGTAAAGGATCAGTTATTAGCAAAACACGACAAAATATGGCAAAACTGTTTACATCAAGCAAACTAGCTTCAACTGGGTAACCCTTAATTTAGGGGGAAGGGGGGAAGCACAATGAAAAAAAGGTTAAAGACCATTTCCACTCAAAGAAGAAACCCAATGAGCACTTGCAACCATAAAATTCCAGCTAAACGCATGATTTGAGCATTTTGATATACAAGCCTTCTATTAGTTAAAGTCACCAAGTTCAGTTAGCAAGTAACCAAAAAGAATAATATTTCTTTTCCTGTGCTAATAACTCTTCAAAAGAAATATCAGCAAAGTCAGTGTCCACGCTGTCATCCAGCTTGCCAGTTTTAGCTTTTAGCTCCATGTAGGTGCCAATTTCAAGCATCTTCAACATCAGAAAAGGATTAGCTTTTTCCTTACATCCTCCCTTTCAAGATTCTCTTTATTAATTCAGTTGGTGTACTGCAACAAACCAAACAAGGATATTGTCACTATAAGAGAAAGCAAACGAATAAATACTTTCTGCAAGTGTTTTTTTCAACACAGAAGAAGAATGCAAATTATAAAGCAAAAGAATAATTATAAGGATCATAATGTGAAATGTACAACCATGAGGAGAAATCAAGAGATCTTTAGCTTCAGATTCAAGATTATAAGTGAAGTCATTTCAGATCTTATCGATAAAAGTGCACTTTCAGCTAGTTGGCATGTCGTTTACTTCAGAGATATAGTCTACATCATTTTTTCTCTTAGTTTTTTAGAAAAAGAATAATCAAAGACTACAAAGGGTAAAATCCTTCCTCTTACCCCTAACAGTGGCAGTAAAACACCACTTATTTTGATTTTTCTCTTTATTTTCTAGCGAACTGATAATCAAATACTACAAATGGTATACTGTTTTGCTCTTACCCTTATCCTGATTGTAAAACACGCGTATAAAAAAATAGAGACAGGAAAGTGATCGACTCCCATGAGAACTTTTTATCTAAAATAAAGAACTCAAATGACACAAACTTCCTAATTTTTTATCAAAACAATTACGAACTAAAGTTCCCCCTAATCTGAATTTCAAAAATTGTTCGCAAATATGAAATGGATAGTGTTATATTTTTTGGCACTTCTTCATTTTAGGGACTAGCTCTGCTGATAAAAACTCATGGATTTTTTAGAGGTTATCTGAAATTAAACATACCAAAGTCTTTAAAGTTTAAATATGTTGATTGATTTTCAATTTGCAGAAAGCAGTTGAAGGATATCTTCAGTACTTCAGTTGAAAGCAGTTAAAAGATGCATGAGGACTTGAAGTACAGATCTTCTGCTTTTTCCAGTAGGGATGGCCAAAATGTTTCAGAAGTCTCCAAATTTGACCTACTAATGTTGGAGATTCATGCAGTGTTATCAAGATACTTCCATCTTAAAACTACATGCATTTACTACTTCCCTTATGATTAAAAATAGAAAGGGTAGAAGTAAGTGAACTACAGTTGAGAATACCAAGTTAGATAGAAAGGTGGTAATGGATGTATAACTATTTTCACTTGTATATAACAAAGCAAAATAAAAAAAAAGAAGAAAAAAAGGCACAATTACCTGACTTTAAAGTGATATCATAAGTCACTCTCATGATTACTACAATTCTGAAGGACACTCGGTAGAAAAAAAATTCCAAATTAATACAAAAATATAGATATACAACTATGTTATAACAGTCTCAGTTCCACCTGTGGGTGAATCACATTCATCATCTACACTTTGATCCTGAGTAGTATCAACATTTGATTCTCCAATTCTACATTTAAACAAATAGCAAAGTCAAATTTAAACAAACAGCAAAGTCAATTTTAAACAAATAACAAATTCAAAATAAGTAAACTTGTTTACTGATTATTAAGCGCCGGACAGTTTCTTTTGTCGTTTGTGACACCAACTTTGCTACATCCATGACAATGTCTCCCCTTGGGATTTTTTTTTCCCCAAAGCCTTTTCTTTGCCACCCTTTTGCACGCACTTGGTTCGGCTCAATGTAATTATGTTCATAAGTCTCAGTCATGTTAACTGACTTGGATACACTCATTCCACCGGACTCCATTTCATTGTTTCATTTAGAACCATTATTCCCAATTATTTGTTTGATCTTTTCATATCCATTATCGAAACATTCTTTTAATACAATTGTGGTTTCTTCATTTGTGAGAGCACTATCAATCATCTCTAAAGATTGTTGAAGCAATTGACTCTGCAACAGTAAGTATGGCTTGTCATCCTTTATCTCCATACCATTATCATCAATTACACCACTTAATTTTGTTATTTTTGTTTCACCTTTTTAAAATGTATTTTGTAGGCAATTTGTCAAGATCATGATACTTATGCAAATAAGCTAGCATATGCCGACATAGGATTCCCAAACTCTCAAACTTTATGCAAGTGCATCTTACATAATCCAAAGATTTGTCATACTGAATTTCTCTTACTTTAAACTTGTTGGCATTCCTTTGGTAAATCTTATATACATGGTAGTTGACATCCTCCTTCATAAGTTCAAACCTATAATTCAAGCTCTAGCACAACTCTTCTTCAAATTTATAATATATAGTAGGTCGAAATGATAACCTAAGGAAAATTCAGATTAAATAAAGATTCGTATTCGAAAAAGCGGATATTATTCAGATTGGTCAAAAAAAAACGGATATATCCGTATTCTACTTTAAAGGTATCCAGTAAATAAATGGATACGAATACGGATATAGGCGTATTCATATTCGATTAACATCCGTCAAAAGTAAATATATCCATGGATACGGATATCGAGATTAGATATATGGAATCAAGTATCAGAATAACTTATATATATATACACACACACACACACACTTAATATTTACATTAATTAAGTTATTAATTAATGTAAATTATTAATTAATAATTTACCTATATAAGTTGTTAATAATTTAATATATATATATAATATATGTATTTATTAATAACTTACATTCATTGATTAATCACTTACATTTATTTATATAAGTTATTAATATATACGTGTGTGTGTGTATATATATATATATATTAATAAATCATAACTTAGATTCATTAATTAATCACTTTAACTTATATTCATTAATTAATAAGTTACATATACATTTATATATATAAGTTATATATATATACACACATATATATTAATAACTTGCATTAATTAATTAATAACTTACATATATATATATATATATATATATATATATATATATATATATATATATATATATATATACACAATATAATATACACACACATAGATATTAATAACTTACATTCATTAATTAATCACTTACATTCATTTATATAAGCTATTAATATATATTTATATATATATACACACACGTTTAAGGACAATGATTACGAGAGAGGCGGGAGCAATGGACAATATAATTTTATTGTTAACATGTGTTAGGTCCGAATTAATTTAAAATTAATCTAGAAGGGAGAGTTAAATAAATTAATTCACGTTTATGAATTTTTGGGTGGAGATAGTATTTATCACTTTCATTTGCCTAATTATTTAGAAACTAGAAGTCCAAATATGTAAAATAAGTTTAATGTCAATTTTGAATCAAGTTAGATTAACTAGTTGTCACACATACATTATAACTTCGACTCTCTCATAAATATAATAAAATCAAATAATTTCTTATAACCATGTAATTTATTTATTGAGGATAAATAATAAATAAATCTCCATAAATATTACTATTCATTTATTAAATATTAATTTATTTCTCTTTATTATTATTTAATAAAATTTGAAAGGATAATATTGAGATTTTAATTTCAATTTGATCCATCAAACAAAGTATTTGTTACATTATTGAATCTTTTTATTTTCACCCAAAACGTCAATTAGCATATTCCTCCTTTATGATTAGGATGTTTAATTAATATGTATGGTTTAAATATTAAATTGTGTTTAATTAATATGTATGATTTAAACTTTATTTTTTTTTTCGTAAATATTTTGAATGAATTTTATATTAGGTTACCGATAAGCTAATTCGGATATTCGGATATCCGAATAATTTGTCTATTCGGATAAAATAAAGCAGTATCGGATATTATCCAGTATTGAATATTTTTCCGAATACCGAGATACGGATAATATTTTTAAAATCCGCCGGATACCGGATACGGATACGGATAGCGAATTAGTTTTCCGGATACGGATACGGATATACCTGTATCCGTATCCGTTTAATACTGTTTACACCCCTAATATATAGAGTGTGTATAAATGTCAACCATTTGAACTAAAAAGTCGGTGATATTTCATTCTCGACCTCTCAACCAAATCTTTGTTATCCGAAACCAACTCTGCATGTCGTTGATGCTGAAGGCCCCGAACAAATTGAATCATAAAATCCACTAAAGAATTCCTTTTAGAAATAATTTTTTTTTTAAAATGCATGACAACTCTCAGCTCGTTTGCTACTTGACATGCCGACTGAGAAAACATGATTCACATGTGCGGGTACCCATCTACAACGGATGTCATATATTAATTGTATCCATTTATTAACATTCAACCCACTTTTCTCCATCAACGCTACCCAAGTAGAGTTAAATTATTCCACAGTCTCCTAATTCCAAATGCAATCTAAAAAACTCGTTATAATAAGCATTGTATTTTACTAAGTCAATCTTCTCTGAAAATTTGGTCAATATGTGCCAAATACAATACCTATGAAATATATTAGGAAGAATCTATGAAATGGCATTTGTCATAGCCAGATCCTGATCGGTGATAATCAGCTCAGGTGCATCACCTGACATTGCTTCCAAAAAACACTTGAAAAGCCAGGTAAAACTAGCTATGGTCTCATCACATAAGAAAGCACAACCAAATACATTAGTTTGACCATGATTATTAACCCCCATTAGTGCTGCAAATATCATTCCGTAACTATTAGTATTGTATGTGGTATCAAAAATGACAACATCACCGTAAAATCTAAAAGCCCGTCTAGAAGTTGCATCGGCCCAAAAATAACGAGTGATCCTTTTCTCATCGTATGTGTCAATTGTGAAAGTGAATGAAGGATTATTTTGTAGTACTAACTGTAAGTACTCATTCAACATATCCCCATCATGTCCCTTCAAGTCATTGAGCTTGTCTCTTTCAAAGTTATACAAATCTCATTGCGTGCAACCAATATTTTCAAACCCATTTCGCTTTGAAAGAAAATTGTATTGTTGGTATTGTGGTATATTCACCATGCTAAGTTGTTAACCCAAAGATTTTTGGGCAATTAACACATTACGGTGCGATCGTAAAAGATGCCTCTTATGTGGGGTTGACAATGGGTGACAATGACCCTCCTCAATTTTAGTAATTACGTACAAGTCATTTCTTTTTACCACTATAATTCTTGCACTACAACCTTCTTTTGTAGATCCACGTTTTCTTTTTACAACCACATCGGCTAATAGTTTTCCCTTTCCTTGCGTAGAACACACATACTCCTTCCTACAAATCTCATCGCTACACTCCCTTTTTTTCTCATTAAACTTTCGTACACTAAAACCAGCATGCATTGCATATGTATTGTAAAAAGTGTGAATATCATCTAATGTTCACATTCAACCCCTCTCCACTCGAGTCATCCCCATCCATTTCTATTTCCAAATTCATTTCTACATTATCCCCGCAACTTCCTATTTCATGGTCCATGTCATCCATTATATTTACACCTGGACAACATAAATTTACTTGAACCTGTGAAATCACCAATTAAAAGAATTATTGAGATAATAGCTATATTGCTGGGATTTACTTGAACTTGTGTTATTATTGTAACAGATACTTGAATAAACAATTACTGATCTAGATATTTAAGACATCATGCTTTGCTAACACTACAATTTTTAAAACATGCAGAGTAAACCTTGGTAAGTTACTTGTATAATATTTCATATATCATCCAAATTATAAATATTATAGAGTCCTAATTCTGGACCAACCCTATCTTAAAACAATAGATAAATGTGTGTAATATTTTCTGGGTAAATGATATGATTACTTTCTGCATTCTAGAGCCAATTTTAAACATGTTTTCCTTTTGTTGTTATGCTTATAAATAGCTCATTAATAGTATGGCAAACATTTTTTTTTCACAAGCATGTTCTGCTAAGCATACAAAGTGGACATGTGAGACAATTTTTGGAGTAGTTATATACTCATAATAAAATTTGGGAATTCATTGTAGTGCATGCATTTTATATTTCTTTAATTTTCTATTTTCATTATAAAACTGATTAAAAATTATCTTCAACTAACAGAAGTTTAGAAACAAAAATTTTCCCAGGTGAAACAGATAATTGTGGCAGATACCCATTCCTACCATTATCAAAACTTATTCTAGTTTTTGCTTTAGAACCAGAACATTTCCCTCATGCTTATATTGTGATGAAAGTCATATTTGGCCCGTAGTGCATTGATGGACATTTTTTGGCATGATCATGACCATTGGTGATAACACAAATATCATTGGCCCGTAGTGCATGGATAATTCAGTGATGTGGATTATTTATTGAGCTGAGTCTCAGCAATAAAATTGATGATAAACTTTTTAAATTATAGAAGATAATAAATATCATGCTCTACTTGACTCTTCTAATGGATTGTTTATTTCGCTGTAGTTAAACTTGTTTTTGTATTCTATCAGTTTAACATTGTTGAAGGCTAACGATAATTTATTCTACATTATCTTAGTCATAATATTTCTTACTGGACTAGTTGAGCTCATCCTTTTGCTTTCATTGTTCTCTTCAGGAAATGAGAACGTAGCCGGGACTAGTCGGGGAATGGTGTAATGGTCCGAGATGGTGGCTGTAGTAGTCCTTACTATTTTATAAAATAGTGTGATAATAACTGTAATGAGAACTCCATTTAGATTTGGATACTGTCTCTATGAGACAATATTCGTGTTAAAACTCTCAGCTACATTTTTGTCGTATTGTATAAATAAAATTTGTGTTTAAGTTTTGTACCATGTATTTGGCGACTTAGAATGGGTGATGTATACCTATTTTGGGGGCGTCACATAACAGTTCAGGAAGAATACCACAAAATCTCAGACAATAAATTTAAAAAGTAGAGAGCACTTTCCAAGCATCATAGTGATGCTTCTATACATCATCAATAAGAGAATATTTTACAAAGAAATTTAGCGCATGACCTTTGAAGTGAGTAAATAATTTAACAAAGAGGAATTTGATACTATAACGAACGAGACTTTTGTAATTAATTTTTAAATATTTATTGAATTAAATAAATATTTTGTTAATTTATTTATTGAGTTAAATAGATATTTGATGGAATTGTGGTAGATTAATTTAATTAAATATGTTATATTGATTAAATTAATGTGGAATACTTTGTAGTTCAAAGTGTGATTTAATTGGGATAATTAAATTAAATGAGTTCTTAAATAATTTTAATGTTGTTATAATTAATTAGAGATTTATTTATTTGTTATAAATAATAAATGAGAATCTTAATTATGTGATGAGGTGATTTAATGGTAATATTATCTTTTCTTTAATTGATTTAAATAATATTATTTTATTAATTAAAGTGTGACAAATAAACTATATAATAAATGAATTAATTAAAATAATGGGAAATGAGCTCTTATGAATAAACCAAACATGACCTAAGGAACATGGGAGTGATTAATTTCCGTTAGCGCTTAAATCACGCCCATGATCCCATAGGAGGTTATATTATACGCAATCTATTCTTTATTCTTTTAGTCTGGAAAGCACAAACACAGAGAGAAAAGAGAGGGATTTGAGATATTAGTGAGATTAAAGAAGGAGTTGGAGAATTGAAGATGGTTTCCTTTCATCATTGTGTATCTGAACAGAAAAATCAAGGTTAATCACTTGATCTCAACTTTTAATTTACGTTTTTAAAAGTTTTTCATGAAAATCAATTTTAACTCTCTATAATTGAATATTATGGTTAATTGTTGTATATGTTTATTAACATGTATAGTTCAATTATATATGAGTATGTGTTTTAGAGTAATCAAATCCATGTAATTATGTTTAAATTGGAATTTTATAGTTTAAAGAGTAAGAACATATGAATATGGCTTAAAGTAAGAAAAATCATGCTTCAATTGCATATTAAACGGACTGATTTGGTGTTATAACGAATTTATAATTTGTGATTTCATGAAATTTGACGAAACTTTGAAAAATGGCAAGAACATGAAAATTATGAGTTCAAATTCAGTTGTTTATGTGATTTAAGTTGTTAAAAGCATGCTAAGAATGTCATTAAATGTTTCTGTTAAGTTCAGAACACATGGTTAATATTCAATTCGTTGTTTATATGAAGTTTTGGCCTAATTTGGCCCTGTTCTGTGTTCTTTGCGAACTGTAGAATTGGTTACTGGGTGGTACATCTGTGTCTTCGGGGTAAGAGTTCGGCTTCGGTCGAAGTTTGACTTTGGATGGCGTCACATCTGTGTCATTGGGGTCAGAGTTCGGCTTTGGTCAGAGTTCAACTTCGAATTACGTCACATATGTTTCTTCGGGGTCAGAGTTCGGCTTCGGTCGGAGTTCGACTTCGGATAACATCATGTCTATGTCTTCGGGGTTAGAGTTCGACTTCGGTCAGAGTTCGACTTTGGATGGTGTCACGTCTGTGTCTTCGGGGTCAGAGTTCGACTTCAGTCGGAGTTCGACTTCGGATGGCTTCACGTCTATGTCTTCAGGGTCAGAGTTCAGCTTCGATCGGAGTTCGACTTTAGATGGCGTCATGACTTTGGGTATGGTAAACTTCTTTTGAAGAGGCGTCGAGACTTCGGAAGTCGATGGTTTTACACATTTTGCAAAATCTCGTCCCGACGGGGGTAGCAGAATTGGGCAATTTTGGTTTTTTTGTGTACAGTCCATTGTATGTAAGTTTAACGTAATCTAAAGAACATGATAATGTGTTGGACATATAATAAGGTGTTATACCAGGTTGTTAACGTTCATATAGTGAAATTGCATGATAATTTGATAAGTGTATAAGGGCTAAAATTTGATACTCATGAGAAGAGGTAATGTTGTTTAAACTTAAGACTTAAGACCTCGGTCTTGTAATGTGTAATTTATGGTAGTGAGAAAAACTTAAACTAAGTTAACAAGTTATACAGAAAGTGGGAATTGAACTTATAAAGTTAATATTAATGTAACTGAATACATATGGTATAAGTGTAGGAATTGTGGTGACCATGAGTGGTAATCGTTTAGCCTACGCACGAGGCAAGTTTCTGAACCCTAATCTTATGTTGAGCAAGTTTTATAATCCCTAAACTTTATTTGATTAAGTTTCTAAACCCTAAATCTACATTGAGCAAATTGTTATTTTATATTTTATCATCATTAAGCAAGTTACTTATCTCTAACTTGATTATAGTACAAGCTTTTCAAACTCTACTTTATTGAGCAAGTTTAACCTTAGCTTATTAGTATTCAAGCAAGGTTTCTTATATTATTCAATGCCTATTGTGACGCCCCCAAAATAGGTATACATCACCCATTCTGAGTCGCCAATACATGGTACAAAATTCAAATACAACTTAATTATACAACAGTCGTGTAAAATACGACAAAACATAATCTCAGAGTTTTAATACGTATATTTTCCTCTAGACAGTATACAAACTCAATGAAGTCCTCATTATATTTATTATCACACTATTTCATAGAATAGTGAGGACTACTAATGCTATCATCTTGGACCGTCAGGCCAAATATATTAATATCTCAAAGAAATATATAATCATTTCAGAATTTATATAAACAATAATTATAACCATGTTGATCAATTCACCTTTGCACTTAAGCTAAAGATATTCAATTATAAATTCAATGGTCATGATCATACCAGTCACAATTCAACTTTTCACTACTGGCCAAAGAGAACACTAGTCATGATCATACCAATAATCTACTCATCTTTACACTCCAGTGAAAGAGAATTTCAACATCAGGGTTATAAAAATTTTATATATGATAATAAAAATAATATGATCAACAACTGCATTTATTTTCAAGAGCAACAATCATAAATCAACGATAATTTAGTCATAAAAAGAAACCAATTTTTTTTCGTGAATAGTAACTCATGAATAGTAACTCGTGAATAATAACTCATGAATAGTAACTCATGAATAGTAACTCATGAATAGTAACTCGTGAATAGTAACCCGTGAATAGTAACTCATGAATAGTAACTCGTGAATAGTACTCTGTATTCGTACATAGTACCGTATACATAAATAATATCATATACGTAAATAGTGCCATATACATGAATAGTGTCGTATACGTGAATAGTAACCCCGACTCAAAAAGGTAGAAATTCCACAATAAGATCCATACCAATATGTCAGTATAATGATATTGAAAGAATAACATCATTATGAAGAATATAACATCCCTTAATATCCCTTACCTCAAAAGAGCAGCACTTCTGACTGGATATCGGATATGACGCTTAAGGAAACTTGCACTGATGAATAGCAACTCACCAAGTATCTAAATACTCACAAAATACACTCGATAATCTAGAGAGAAAAAGAGAGAAAACTTATGAATTTTGGTGTGATTTTCAATTCTAACTTAGCCCTCTATTTATAGGAAAATGTTAGCACGCCGAAGCAGACTTGACCTGCTACCTGATGTCTTTACCTGCTACTATTCCACCCACCAAAAATTAGCCATCTTCCCCAACAACCAAAAGTGGGGCCCACCCATTTTCTAGAATTTTCCACCAAAATCATTTATAAACCTAATTTCCGAATCAGTCACCTCTTAAAATTCATAACAAATTATTCGTTCATTTTTAACGGTTCAAAATTTGTGAACATATACTCAACGTATATATGTATAAAATATCCAAAAATCAAAACGATCCAACGGTCGGATTAAAAATTATAACTCACACAATAAAGCTATAAGAACACTGATTTGATCTTTTAATACCTCCAATCCGACAAAATACTGATAAAATACCTCAACATTAATTCCTTCATTTATAACCACATAAATAAATCCATCATTTATATCCACATCAAATAAATATTTCTTATCATATAAATCAATAATTAATTATTCACAAATAATATTATGTAATCACAATTATAACAACCAGCCGTTCTCGTGGAAAGAAGGGGCTTCGATAAAGATTTCTCCCTTCTTGGCGCGCAATTAGGTGACCAAACCTCTCCTTGACAAAACTTTCTAGACATTGCCAATAATGCTATCTAATAATATTATTCAAATAATATGAATTATTGATCTGATAAATGAGAATCTTGTGCGTTGAAAATTATTGAACAATAGTAATATAAAATATCAACGCAAAGAATTATTGAATCAATAAAATAAAATATTGAGCAAGAATTATCGTAAAAATTATTGAGTAGTGCCTTCTCACGTAAGAATCAATAATTAAAAAATACCGTGCAATACCGTGTTCTCTTTGTAAGTAACTACGCCAGACATCGTATTTTAACCACCGTGTATTCCAACAAGATAATCTGCAATAACTACCTGCAGTTATTTGTAAAAACTCAAATTTGTCGTTTTCTTCATCCGACAGTTATCCGTTATGGGGCCCACAAATGGCTGCGCCGTCGTACGAATATTCCCCAACAGAAAGAATATTTCACGACCAAACGAATATTCCCCGACAACAATAAGTATTTTATAGCCACTTGCTTATTTTGAAAAAAAATTCATATATCACCATTAACTTTGCTTTTTATCAATTTAACCATTTACTAAATAGTAATTATAAGAAAAATTGAATACTTTTATTTCATAAAATTCGGGGTCTTACATTTATCGTTGAGACTCACCTTAATAAATAAACCACATCATCGAATCATACATGCACTACGGGCCAAGGATATTCATTAAATCATCAATGGTCATGACTATACCAAATAATCCATGGTCATAATCATACCAAAAACTGTCCATCAATGCACTACAGGCCACTGAGGACTTTCACCACATCATTCGTCACATTACGGTCATGATTATACCGAATAATCCTTGGTCATAATCATACCAAGTCCATCTATGCACGTAAGCCAAAGATGACTTTCATCACAATATAAGCATGAGAATGATGACAATGATATAAGCATTAATCAAACGAAAACAAGGATAAATATTAAAGAATTTAAATTTATCCAAATATTATCAATCACTTAATAAACTCATAATCTAATATTATTAATATTATAACAATATTTTAATCACTTCTTAAACTTATAAACAATTTATTTCAATTATTTACACTTTAACAAATAGTGCATTTAATCATTCAAAAATGCCATACTCATAAGTTTTCATCACCAATGATCAAATCCCTTATCAAAAATCTGCATATACCTTATATAGGATTCCCAAGCCATAAAATCCTATTTTCCAATTTGTTACTTCACATAACATATTTAACTCATATGTTCGTAACTAAACCATTTTTATGAAAAATTACCAAATCAACTTGTTATTTTTCTATCCTTTTCCCAAACATATATACATATATTTCATACACAACAAGTATTTTTTATAATTTTCAACTCCCTTAAGTATTTTTCAAAAATCAATTTCTAATTAATTCTTAAGAAATTAGCTACCTCAAGTTTAACTCCAGAAATTCCCAAATCTTGGCAGGATCTTACACATGTTAATGTGAGCTTTGTTAAAATTTCATGGTCATCGGAGTTATAGAACTCCGGTTATAGCATTTTTCGTCGGAAAAACCTAAATATTGAAATAGTCATAACTTGCTCATTTTAAGTCGGAATGAGCTCATTTTAAGACAGGAAGTACTTTATACCATATATTTTCATGTTCCAAAAGGCTGGAATTTATTTCACAAGCTAAGTGGCCGAAAATGCTCTTTTAAACTTTTGGACAGTAGCCTTTTTGGTAATTTGCAGTTTTTGACTCATTTGCTAAAATCAGTCCACACGAAAAAATCTACAACACCTTTTCTAGTGATTCCACTTGGATAAGTTAGAAAACTCACAGATCTAACTCTAGAACTTGACCACACTCAAAAAATCAAAATATAATAAGAGATATGGTCAATTGAAGTTCATACTCTATTTTAACCAAAATCTGATTTTCAACCATTTATGATTTCTAAGAAACTTTTATATGTTGACATAATAACTAACATAACTCATCATGACAATGACATAATAATTCAATAAAACAAGTTTAAGAATAAGTTTTAAAGATTTATAAATTAATTTATCCTGAACTCAATAATGTCCAAATTGTCAACATGATACTGCTTTGTGGAGAAAAATTCAAGAATGCTCAGAAGAATATTTCCACGAAAAGATACTGGATGAAGAGAAAATATCCAGGATATTCCACTAATTTCAAGGAATATAGAAGCCAAAACTTTAACCAACTGAGTATAATAGAATGTATGAAACTGCAAATGAATTTTCACCCGCCATGCGGTAATCCACGTATACAGATCATTTCCACAATTTAATAAGGAATGAATACAAAGGATCATTCACCATGCATGTGGTAATCCATATAGACAGGTTATTCCAACAGAATAATAAAGAATGGAATAACAGAAGGATTCACCATGCGTGCGATAGACTGCACAGACAGGTTATTCCCAACAGAATAATAAATAATGGAACCAGGTCCGGCATAAACGCACAGACAGGATATTCCGACAGAATAATAAATAATGGAACTAGGTCCGGCGTAAACACACAAACAGGATATTTCGACAAAATAATAAATAATGGAACCAGGTCCGGCATAAACGCACAGACAGGATATTCCGACAGAATAATAAAGAACAGAATATTAGAAGAATTTCACCATGTATGCGGTACTTCGCATAAACAGGTTATTCCAACAGAATAATAAGAATGGAATAACAGAAGAATTTCACCATGTATGCGGTACTTTGCATATACAGGTTATTCCAACATAATAATAAAGAATGGAATAACAGAAGTTCTCTTCATGAATACGAAAGAAATAATACCCCTTACTAGTACAACAAATAATGGATATTGAAGAAACCGGATAGAGTAGTGAAGTAGCGTAGAATACTTTCTTCTTTCTCTCTATAGTTTCTCTCTAAAGTTTCAAAGTGAATTTGTAAGAAATAATGAAGGAATGAGCTTTATTTATAGGAGAATGGGTGAATAATAACTAATTCATGAACGGTCCAGATTGATTTACTTTTAAACGGATGGTCCATATTGATTTACTATTAAAACTTAAAGCAACGATCCATACCGATTTACTATTAAAACTTTAAACAGAGATCCATATTGATTTAGTATTATAACTTTCCATCCATCCATTGATTTACTATTATATCTTTCAACCAAAGCGATCCATATTGATTTACTATTATATCTTCAACCAACGGTCTGAAAAATTATCACATCTCCTCATGGAATAATATTGTACCAAAAAATGATTTGGACCGAAAAGAATTATATTTTTTGGATGAATGGTATCCCGTGAATAGTAACTCGTGAATAGCTCTGACACGAAAAGTGCCCCGAATACCCGATTGAACAATATAACCTCCAGACATCAATTATTATCGAAACAAATGTCGATTTCCACTAACACAAATAATTTCAACACAATGGAACTATAAAATTCATCTTTAATCAACACGAACTTATTCATCATTAATATTATAACTCACAATATTTAACAACCAGGTCGTTCCCAAGAAAGAGGGGGCTTTCCAATAAGGATTTCTCCCTATTGGCGCGCAATTAGGTGACCAAACCTCTCCTTGACAGAACTTCTAGACATTGTAAATATTGCAATTTAATAATATGAATAACTTTGTCGTCTCAATTATTGATTTAATAATATAACATATTATGCAGATGATACTGTGACAATAATCGAATCAATAATATGAGAGATATGATGCAGCAATTACTGTAGCAATAATTGAGTATTACTGAGTGACTTCTCACGTAAGCATCAATAACCAATATGTGTGCTACTATGCAACCACGCGTATTACTGTACTTTTACTATCGGGTAGTTCAACAGTTTTAACAGTAACACTTCCGCCGTTATTTTATAAAAAGATAATTAATTCGTTGTTTTCTTACTACTATAATAATACTTCCGTTGTGGTTCACCAATGATTGTGTCATCGCATATACGATATTTCCGTTAAAATGAATATTCCCGACCAAACGAATATTTTATAAAAACTTGCATACTTTGCAAAATTTATAAATATCACCCACAACTATGACATTATATCAAATCCACACCATAATATTAAAAAAAAATATTTCGAGAAATTTAAATCTTTATTCATAAAATTTGGGGTCTCACAATCTCCCCTCCTTATGAAATTTTGCCCTCAAAATTTACGTACGTACCTGGTATGCCGAAGAGATGAGGATACCTTGACTTCATTTCAGATTCTAACTCTTGAGGTATAACCTTTGAGTGTTGAATACGATCCTTCTTATCAAAGATTTTAACACGTATCTCCTCATACGTTAAATCTTCTGCTATCTCGTCTGGTTCTAATTTAATAATGTGGTTCGGGTCATCCACATATTTACGTAACATCGATACATGAAAAACATTATGAACACGCGACATACTTGGCGGTAAAATGAGTCTATAGGCCACAGTTCCTACTCGATCCATGATTTCAAATGGGCCAATAAAATTGAGGGTTGAGATTTCCTCTCTTCATCAACTCTTGCTTCTAGAATAATGCCCTCTTGAACCTTTTTCTTCACATTCATCAGCTCTGGGTGTGTAGCTTGAGCGGCCTTTAACTTTATCGATTAGAGTCGATTCTACTCGTATATTTAATATCACCACGTGGGTCCCTAGAGTCTTTAACTCTATCTTCATCATTTGTAAGTTATACGAAATGGGTTTTTATACTGGGGTCAATACAAAATTCGTTTTCACGCTTTGGGGTAGGCGGGAAGTTCTTTCAAAATATACAGAAATTTATTAATGATAGAAGTATCATTCAAAACTGTGACCCTCATCCCAAGACTTGGATAGTACGTCACATTGATACCTATCAACTTGCCATCGTCATTCATGACGTCGCCTACAGAAAGTCTAGCTTCGGTGCATTCCACACAAAGAAGTCACCAGATAAAGGCTTAGGGCTCTTTACTTATGGCTTGATATGACAATGATTGACTTTAGTGGTTTGGTTGCTTGAATTCGCATAACAGGTTGGTTAGGAATATGAAAGTTAACAACCTTACGAAAAGCATGATAAGTAGTTAACCAATCGATTTCTAAAATCACATCAAAGGCAAGAATTTTCAAAGAGATAAAATCGACAGGTAACGTGAAAGTGTCGATTTGAATTAAACAAGACTTATAAACAGTTGATGTAATGAAGGTTTCTCCCAACAGAGTTTCAACAGATAAATCAAAGTCTAATTTCTCCGGAGTCAAATTTAAACATTGAACGCAAGCAAGAGAGATAAAATAATGGGTAGAACCGGTATCTAATAAGGCATAGACTTCGCAAAAGTTTATAATTAACTTACCCGTAATAACTTCGTTCGGGTTTCTCGACAAACGCTCTCACTTAAACTACCGGATTTGACTTTGCTATAGAGTACATTCCACCCTTAATTGCTTCGTCACATTCTTGATCCATGATTTGAATCATTACACCCCGATCCATATCAAATTGGGGTTGGATTCTCCCAATTGTTGTCCAAAAAGCAAAATCCATTTCATCTATTTTGACTTTATTAGATAGAACGTCTTTTTCGACAATATCAACGCGTCGTGCGGCTTTTACCCACGCATCATCTATTCTCCTTCGTTTAGTTGTTTCTTCTTTCATCAAAACTTTGATCATAGCATTCTCAGATTCCAGCTCTAATATCTTATACTCAGCCAAAGAGGGCTTCTGTTCAATCATCGCACATCGGGTAACACAATTTTGAATTGTTGCATCTCTTTGATCCACGACCGTATGCCGTTCTTCAGCCTACTCTTCTAACTCATGAATACGATTTTATAATTCTAAATTTTGATCATAAAATTCTTCTAATAAATTCTCCTCAGGTTCCTCTTCTTCCTCACTCTCAGCTGCTACCTCTACAACTAGCTTGGGTGCAACTATTAGTTCTTCACGCACCACGTAGATATCTCTAATTTCTTCTTCGTCTGACATCACATTAACCTGGTTAGTAATTAAAGGTGTCTCAACGGTCTCATGTGCTTCATTGCTTATCTCAACATTTTCGGATGCCATTTGCAAATACTGCCACAAAACAAGGGTTAATTAACATATCACATATTATCCCTATACTCTGACCGACCAATTAAATACCAAATAAACTTAGGTAGGTCATACTAGCGAAGGAATTTCCCGTCTATCCCCTCCTAGTTCTTATTTCACATCTAATCCAGGGATCATATCCCTAAGCTTTGATACCAACTATGACGCCCCCAAAATAGGTATACATCACCCATTCTGAGTCGCCAATACATGGTACAAAATTCAAATACAACTTAATTATACAACAGTCGTGTAAAATACGACAAAACATAATCTCAGAGTTTTAATACGTATATTTTCCTCTAGAGAGTTTACAAACTCAATGAAGTCCTCATTACATTTATTATCACACGATTTCATAGAATAGTGAGGACTACTAATGCTATCATCTCGGACCGTCACTCCATTCCCCGACTAGTCCCGGCTACGTTCTCATTTCCTTAAGAGAACAATGAAAGCAAAAGGGTGAGCTCAACTAGCCCAGTAAGAAATATTATGACTAAGATAATGCAAAATAAATTATCATTAGCCTTCAACAATGTTAAACTGATAAAATACAATAGACATCAAGTTTAACAACAGCGGAACAAGCAATCCATTAAAAGAGTCAAGTAGAGAATAAAATCTACTATCTTTTATGATTTAAAAAGGTTATTCATCACTTTTATCGTTGAGACCCAGCTTAATAAATAAACCACATCATCGAATCATACCTGCACTACGGCCCAAGGATATTCATTAAATCATCAATGGTCATAACTATACCAAATAATCTCTGGTCATAATCATACTAAAAACTGTCCATCAATGCACTACAGGCCACTGAGGACTTTCACCACATCATTCGTCACATTACGGTCATGATTATACCGAATAATCCTTGGTCATAATCATACCAAGTTCATCTATGCACGTAAGCCAAAGATGACTTTCATCACAATATAAGCATGAGAATGATGACAATGATATAAGCATTAATCAAACGAAAACAAGGATAAATATTAAAGAATTTAAATTTATCCAAATATTATCAATCACTTAATAAACTAATAATTTAATATTATTAATATTATAATAATATTTTAATCACTTCTTAAACTTATAAACAATTTATTTCAATTGTTTAAACTTTAACAAATAATACATTTAATCATTCAAAAATCCCATAATCATACGATTTCATCACCAATGATCAAATCCCTTACCAAAAATCTGCATATACCCTATATAGGATTCCCAAGCCATAAAATCTTATTTTCCAATTTTGTTACTTCACATAACATATTTAACTCATATGTTCGTAACTAAACCATTTTCATGAAAAATTACCAAATCAACTTGTTATTTTTCTATCCTTTGCCCAAACATATATACATATATTTCATACATAACAAGTATTTTTTTTTATAATTTTCAACTCCCTTAAGTATTTTTCAAAAATCAATTTCTAATTAATTCCTTAAGAAATTAGCTACCTCAAGTTTAACTCCAGAAATTCTCAAATCTTGACAGGATCTTACACATGTTAATGTGAGCTTCCAGTTTAAATTTCATGGTCATCGAAGTTATAGAACTCCGGTTATAGCATTTTCCATCAGAAAAACCTAAATATTGAAATAGTCATAACTTGCTCATGTTAAGTCGGAATGAACTCATTTTTGGACAGGATGTACTTTATACCATATATTTTCATGTCCCAAAAGGCCGGAATTTATTTCACAAGCTAAGTGGCCGAAAATTCCCTTTTAAACTTCTAGGCAGTAGCCATTTTGGTAATTTGCAGTTTTTGACTCCTTTGCTAAAATCAGTCCACACGAAAATCTACAATACCTTTTCTAGTGATTCCACTTGGATAAGTTAGAAAACTCATAGATCTAATTCTAGAACTTGACCACACTCAAAAATTTGAGATATAATAGGAGATATGGTCAATTGAATTTCTTACTCCATTTTTACCTAAATTTGATTTTCAACCCTTTGTGATTTCTAAGAAACTTTCATGTTTTAACATAATAACCAACATAACTCATCATGATAATGACATAATAATTCAATAAAATTAGTTCAAGAATAAGTTTTAAAGATTTATAAGTTAATTTATCCTGAACTCAATATTGTCCAAATTGTCAACATGATACTGCTTTGTGGAGAAAAATTCAATAATGCTCAGAAGAATATTTCCACGAAAAGATACTGGATGAAGAGAAAATATCCAGGATATTCCACTAATTTCAAGGAATATAGAAGCCAAAACTTTAACCAACTGAGTATAATAGAATGTATGAAACTGTAAATGAATTTTCACCCGTCATGCGGTAATCCACGTATACAGATCATTTCCACAATTTAATAAGGAATGAATACAAAGGATCATTCACCATGCATGTGGTAATCCATATAGACAGGTTATTCCAACAGAATAATATAGAATGGAATAACAGAAGGATTCACCATGCGTGCGATAGATCGCATGCATAAAAGTTATTCCCAATGTAATAATAAATAATGGAACCAGTCCGCATAAACGCACAAATGTGATATTCCTATGTAATAATAAATAATGGAACTAGGTCCCACAAACACACAAAAAATGTGATATTTCGACAAAATAATAAATAATGGAACCAGTCCCAGATAAACGCACGCATGCGAGGATATTTCGATGTAATAATAAAGAACGTAAATATTAGAAGAATTTCACCATGTATGCGGTACTTCGCATAAACAGGTTATTCCAACAAAATAATAAGAATGGAATAATAGAAGAGTTTCACCATGTATGCGGTACTTCGCATATACAGGTTAGTCCAACATAATAATAAAGAATGGAATAACAGAAGTTCTCTTCATGAATACGAAAGAAATAATACCCCTTACCTTAGAAGAAACTGGATATTGGAGTAGTGAAGAAAAATTCAGGATATTCCACTAATTTCAAGGAATATAGAAGCCAAAACTTTAACCAACTGAGTATAATAGAATGTATGAAACTGTAAATGGATTTTCACCCGCCATGCGGTAATCCACGTATACAGATCATTTCCATAATTTAATAAGGAATGAATACAAAAGATCATTCACCATACATGTGGTAATCCACATAGACAAGTTATTTCAACAGAATAATAAAGAATGGAATAACAGAAGGATTCACCATGCATGCGATAGATCGCATGCATGTGTTCTTCCCAATGTAATAATAAATAATGGAACCAGTCCCCAAGATAAACGCATGAGATAGGATATTCCAAATGTAATAATAAATAATGGAACCAGTGTCAGAACAGAACGCACACATACAAGATATTCGATAGAATAATAAATAATGGAAAGGTCCGACGTAAACGCATGTATGTGATATTTCGGCGTAATAATAAAGAAAGGAATATTAGAAGAATTTCACCATGTATGCGGTAGACAGATAAACAAAGTTATTCCAACAAAATAATAAGAATGGAATAACAGAAGAATTTCACCATGTATGCAGCACTTCGCATATACAGGTTATTCCAATATAATAATAAGGAATGGAATAACAGATGTTCTCTTCATGAATATGAAAGAAATAATACCCCTTACCTTAGAAGAAACTGGATATTGGAGTAGTGAAGTAGCAGAATACTTTTCTTTTTTCTCTCTATAGTTTCTCTCTCTAAAGTTTTAGTGAATTCGTAAGAAATAATGAAGGAATGAGCTTCTATTTATAGGATAATGGACTGAATAGTAACTAATTCATGAACGGTCTAGATTGATTTACTATTAAAACTTAAAGCAACGGTCCATACTGATTTACTATTAAAACTTTAAACCAGCGATCCATATTGATTTACTATTATAACTTTCCACCAGCGGTCCATATTGATTTACTATTATATCTTCAACCAACGGTCTGAAAAATTATCACATCTCCTCATGGAATAATATTGTACCCAAAAATGATTTGGACCGAAAAGAATTATATTTTTCGGGTGAATAGTACCCCATGAATAGTACTCCGACACGAAAAGTGCCCCGAATATCCGATTGAACAATATAACCTCCAGACATCAATTATTATCGAAACAAATGTTGATTTCCACTAACACAAATAATTTCAACACAATGGAACTATAAAATTCATCTTTAATCAACACGAACTTATTCATCATTAATATTATAACTCACAATGTGATGCCCCCAAAATAGGTATACATCACCTATTCTGAGTCGCCAAATACATGGTACAGAATATAAATACAATCTTAATTATACAACAAGAGAGCATGTGAGTTTAAATACAAATACCGCTTCTAGACATAATATCCACTCTCGTAATAAATCCTCATTACATTTATTGTCACACTATTTAATGTAATAGTGAGGACTACTAGCTAATACTATCATCCAGGACCATCACTGTTCCCGACTCGTCCCAAATTACGTTCTTATTTCCTGAAGAGAACAGTGAAAGAAAGGGTGAGCTCAACTAGCCTAGTAAGAAATATTATGACTAAGATAATGCAGAATAAATTATCATTAGCCTTCAATAGTCTTAAACTGATAAAATATAACAACATCAAGTTTAACTGCAGTGGAACAAGCAATCCATTAAAAGAGTCAAGTATAGAATAAAATCTACTATCTTTTATGATTTAAAAGGTTTTTCATCACTTTTATCGCTAGGACTCAGCTTAATAAATAATTCACATCACCGAATCACCCCTGCACTACGGCCAAGGATATTCTTTAGTATCACGACCATAAATTATCCATGCACTACGGGCCAAGGACATTCGTGTATTCATCAATGGTCATGATCATGCCAACAACTGTCCATCAATGCACTACGGGCCAATGAGGACTTTTACCACATCATTTTTAACATTACGGTCATGATTATACCGAATAATCCCTGGTCATAATCATACCAAGTCCATCTATGCACTACAGGCTATAGATGACTTTCAAAAAAATATAAACATGAGGATGATGACAATGATATAATAATTTAATAAAAAAAGTTCAAGAATTAATTTATTCAGGAACTAATAACGTCCAAGTTGTCAACATGATACTGCTTTGTGCAGTAAAATTCAAGAATGCATAGAAGAATATTTACATGAAAAGATATTGGATGAAGCGCAAATATCAAGAATATTCCACTAATTTCATGGAGTATAGAAGTCAAAACTTTAACCAACCGAGTATAATAAGGAATGGAATAATAAAAGAAATCATCGTGCACGCGATCGATCAAGCCCGCTGACAAAAGTTATTCCAATGAATAATAATTAATGGAACCATTAATCGGAACCAGTCCCACAGAAAACGCATGCATGAGGATATTCCAAATGTAATAATAATAAAGATGTAACCAGTAGGTGTAAAACGCATGATATATGATATTTCAACAGAATAATAAAGACGGAATCGGTCCCACAGTAAAACACACAAACATGATATTCCAAATGTAATAATAACGAATAGAATAATAGAAGAATTTCACCAAGTATAGGTAGTTCACAGATACCGATTATTCCAATGTAATAATAAATAATGGAATAATGAAGTTCTCTTCATGAATACAAAAGAAATAATACCCCTTACGAGTACAACAAATAATATTCCCTACCTAAAGAAGAAGAATGGATATATGAGTAGTGAAGTAGTTTAATACTTTTCTTCTTTCTCTCTATAGTTTATCTCTCTAGAGTTTCAGTGAATTCGTAAGAAATAATGAAGGAATGAGCTTCTATTTATAGAAAAATGGACTGCATAGTAACTAACTCATAAACCGTCCAGATTGATTTATTTTAATCTGGCGGTCCATATTTAAAGCAAAATCTTTTAAATAAAAATATAATATATTCTATTTATAATCTAATAAAACGAATAACTTTATAAAAGATTTTACTATGCAAACTGTGAGACCCCAGATTTTATGAATAAATATTTAATTTTCTCGAAATATTTTTTTAATATTATGGTGTGGATTTGAGATAATGTTATAGTTGTGGGTAGTATTTATAAATTTTGCAAAGTATGCAAGTTGTCATATTATGTTCGATTGGTCGGGGAATATTTGTTTTATCAGGGAATATTCGTGCAATGACACAATCATTGGTGGACCTCAAGAACGGAATTATCATTTGGATTGAGAAAACGATAAAAATATTTTATGAAAATAACGGCGGAAGTTTTACCGCTAATCTCGTTGAGCTACTCGATAGTAAAAGTACAAGAATACGCGTGGTTGCATAAGAAGTACAAGGTATTAATTATTGATGCTTACGTGATAAGTCACTCTCGGTTTGTTGGTATTATTAATGTAATAATACATAAAATCTTTTTATATAAGACATAATACTTTTATAAAGTTATTCTATAAATAGAATATATTATATTCTATTATGTATAGTGTTGTATAGTGCCTACATAGTGTTTGCATAGTAAAATCTTTTATAAACTTATTTGTTTTATTAGATTATAAATAGAATATATTATATTTTTATTTAAAAGATTTTGCTTTAAATATGGATCGTCAGATTAAAGTAAATCAATCTGGACCGTTCATGAGTTAGTTACTATGCAGTCCATTTTTCTATAAATAAGCTCATTCATTCATTATTTCTTACTTAATTCACTTTCAAACTCTAGAGAGAGAAACTATAGAGAGAAAGAAAAAAAGTGTTCTGCTACTTCACTACTTCTATATCCAGTACTCTTCTTCCTAAGGTAAGGAATATTATTTGTTGTACTCGTAAAGGGTGTTATTCTTTTGTATTCATAAAGAGAACTTATGTTATTCCATTATTTACTATTCTGTTGGAATAACTTGTATACGCGGGCTACCCTATACTTGGTGACATTCTTCTATTATTTCGTCTTTACTATTTTGTTGGAATATCCTCGTCATGCAATGCTTTTTTTGTTGGACCGATTCCGTCATTATTATTCTCATTGGAATATCTCGTCTGTTTCGCTTTACGCCGGGACCTAGTTCCGCCTTTATTATTATTATTCCGCTGGAATATCCCGTCTGCATGCTTTTTCGACGGACCGATTTCGCCCTTATTAGTATTCTCGTTGTAATAACTCGCCTACGCTAAATACCGCATGCATGGTGATTTTGTTGTTATTCCATTCTTTATTATTCTCATTGGAACATCCCCGTTGGCATGTAATTTCACCGACACGGATCCGTTATTTAATATTCTCATTGAATAACTGCCTCATGCAAGCACCGCATGTATGGTGATTTCTTTTGTTATTCCATTCTTTATTATACTCGGTTGGTTAAAGTTTTGACTTCTATACTCCATGAAATTAGTGGAATATCCTTGATAATCAAGGCTTCATCCAAAGATCTTTTCATGGAAATATTCTTCTAAGTATTCTTGAATTTTATTCTACAAAGCAAGATCATGTTGACAATTTGGACGTTATTGGTTTTTGGACAAATTAATTCTTGAACTTGTTTTATTGAATTATTATATCATTGTCATCATCCTCATATTTATATTTTTTGAAAGTCATCCGTGGCTCAGAAGTGCATAGATGGACTTGGTATGATTATGACTGTGGATTATTCGGTGTAATCATGACCGTAATGTTACAAATGATGTGGAAAAAGTCCTCATTGGCCCGTACTGCATTGATGGATAGTTGTTGGCATGATCATGACCATTAATGAATACACAAATATTCTTGGCCCGTAGTGCATGGATAATTGTGGTCGTGATACTAAAGAATATCCTTGGCCGTAATGCAGGGGTGATTCGATGATGTGGATTATTTATTAAGCTGAGTCCAAGCGATAAAAGTCATGAAAAACCTTTTAAATCATAGAAGATAGTAGATTTTATTCTCTACTTGACTCTTTTAATGGATTACTTGTTCCGCTGCAGTTAAACTTGATGTTTGTTATATTGTATCAGTTTAACACTGTTTAAGGCTAATGATAATATTTCTTACTGGGCTAGTTGAGCTCACCCTTTCTTTCACTGTTCTCTTCAGGAAATGAGAAGATAGCTGGGACGAGTCGGGGAATGGAGTGATGGTCCTAGATGGTGCATTAGTAGTCCTCACTATTCTGTGAAATAGTGTGATAATAATTGTAATAAGGACTCCTTTTGAGTTTGTATACTCTCTAGTAGACAATATTTTTATTCAAACTCGCGGTTTATGTTTTGTCGTATTGTATACCGATAGTTGTATTATCAAGTTGTATTTGAATTACGTACCATGTATCCGGGCGACTCAAGATGGGTGATGTATACCTAATTTTGGGGCGCCACAATTGGTATCAAAGCTTAGGATATGATCCCCGGCCGAGATGTGAGACAAGAACTAGGAGGGGAGAGACGGGAATTCCTTCGCTAGTATGACCTACCTAAGTTTATTTGATATTTAATTGGTCTGGTCCGAGTATAGAGATAATATGTGATATGTTAATTAACCCTTGTTTTGTGGCAAGATTTGAAAATGGCATCCGAAAATGTTGAGATAAGCAATGGAGCATGTGAGACCGTTGATTCTCCACGGATCAATAATCGGGACAATGTGCAACAGGATGGCGATAATCCTCCCGTAAACAACAACATCGATCAATCGATTTAACCATTTCCAGACGTTTAATAGCTTTTTAGAATTCATGCAACATCAGGCGAAGACGGCTCATGTTCATAATGCAGGAGGAAACAATGGCAACCGACGGTTGGTCACCGCTAAGCCATTCAAGGAGCTGGGACCACCAGAGTTTTTGGGAAAGCCAGAACCACTTAAGGCGGAGACGTGGTTAAAGCAGATCACCAAGATATTTGATGTCTTGGGATGCTCCGAGGAGAAAAAGGTTCCTTTTGCCACCTTTATGTTGCGTGAAGAGGCAGATCACTGGTGGGAATCTATAAAACGTACCCAGCCTGACACACTCAAGATGTCTTGGGAGAAGTTCCAAGAGCTGTTCAATGACAAGTTCTTTCCTGAAAGCATTCGTCACATGAAGGAGGTAGAATTTATCAAGTTGGAACATGACCGTGTCGCGGTACGAAGCCAAGTTTGCCGAGTTGTCCCGATTTGCGTCCCATTTGGTTGATAATGGGGAGAGAATGACACGAATGTTTCTAAGAGGTTTGAAACCTGAGATACGTCAATATCTTATCTCTCATAAACTGTGTTTGTATTCAGATGTTGTTAATAGGGCTCGATTATTGAAGCGCCGATAATGAGTCAACCAAACCAAAAGAGAGCAAAATTTTGACAAATTGATAATACCGGTGATAACAGTCATCAAAGCGGTGATAATATGCATGGAGGGAATCAACATGTCAGAAATGGTAACCACTTCGGTAGTAATCATGGCCAAAACAATAAGAATGGACATTTCAAGAAGAGAAGGTTCAACAATGATGTAAAGACGCCAAGCACCAAAGACCCGCTTCAAAGGAAGAAGAACGACCACCGGTCGTATGTTTCAAATGCGGACAGGAGGGACACATCCGTCCAAACTGTACGCAACAATCCAAAACGTGTTTTAATTGCGGAAGAGAAGGTCACCTAGCTCGATTTTGTCGTATGGTGAAGTCAATTCTAGCTGGGATAGTGATGCCAAAGGATGTCCCAGACAAGCCAAAGCCGGTAGTTTAAGAGAGAGCGCTTTTTTTTCGTGACGAGGAACCTGAATAAAAAAAATTTATCACGGGTATGTTAGTCATAAACTCTTGCGAAGTCTATACCATGTTAAATACCGGTTCTACTTACTTTTTTATTTCACCTAGTTGTGTTCAATGTTTGAAGTTAACTCTGGAGAAGTTAGACTTTGATATATATGTTGGGAGAAACCTTCGTTACCTCCACTATTTATAAATCTTGTTCAAATCAACACTTTCACGTTACCTGTCGATCGTATCTCTTTGAAAATACTTGCCTTTGATGTGATTTTAGGAATAGATTGGTTAACTACTCATCATGTTTTTCGTAAGGTTGTTAGATTTCATATTCTTAAACAATCTATTATGCGAATTCAAGCAACCAAACCACTAAAGTCAATCATTGTCATATCAAGCCATAAGTAAAGAGCCCCGGTCCTTTCGTTGTTAACTTCTTGTGTGGAATGCACCGCCAGACTTTCTGTAGGCAACGTCGTGAATGATGATGGCAAGTTGATAGGTATCAATGTGATGTGCTATCCAAGTCTTGGATGAGAGTCACAATTTTGAATGATATTTCTATTGTTAATAAATTTTCTGACGTATTCTTGAAGACTTCTTAGCCTACCCCTAGAGCGTGAAATCGAATTTTGTATTGACCCCAAAGACAAAACCCATTTCTTAAACCCTCAAATATTTCTTCAACTAAAATGAACGTAACATGCGCCAAAGACGTTGGCTCGAGCTGTTGAAGATTACGATCGTACCATTCAATACCATCGTGGGAAAGTGAACGTGGTAGCTGACGCGTTGAGTAGAAGATCATATGCGTTTACGAGTGCGATGTTGTTAACACAAAGGCCCATTTCGTACGACTTACAAATGATGAAGATAGAGTTAAAGACTCTAGGAACCCAAGTGAAGATAACGAATATACGAGTAGAATCGACTTTAATCGATAAAGTTAAAGTCGTTCAAGCTACACACCTAGAGTGGATAAATGTGAAGAAGAAGGTTCAAGAGGGCGTTATTCTAGAAGTAAGAATCGACGAAGAGAGGAAATCTCAACCCTCGATTTAATTGGCCCATTTAAAAGTCTCGATCGAGTAGGAACTATGGCTTATAGACTCGTTTTACCGCCAAGTATGTCGCGTGTTCATAACGTTTTTAACGTAACGATGTTACGTAAATATGTGGACGACCAGAACCACATTATTAAATTAGAACTAAACGATATAGCAGAAGATTTAACGTATGAGGAGATACCTGTTAAAATCTTAGATAAGAAGGATCATATTCAACACTCAAAGGTTATACCTCAAGAATTAGAATCTGAAATAAAGTCAAGGTATCTTTACCTCTTCGACATACATACCAGTATCGCACGTAAATTTCGAGGGCTTAAATTTCATAAGGAGGGAGATTGTGAGACCCCGTGATTTTATGAATAAAGATTTAATTTTCTCAAATATTTTTTAATATTATGGTGTGGATTTGAGATAATGTTATAGTTGTGGGTAGTATTTATAAATTCTGCAAAGTATGCAAGTTATCATATTATATTCGATTGGTCGGGGAATATTTGTTTTATAAGGGAATATTCGTGCAATGGCACAATCATTGGTGGACCCCGCAACGGAATTATTGTCGGATTGAGAAAACGACAAAAATATTTTATGAAAATAACGGCGGAAGTTTTATCGTTAATACTGTTGAGCTACTCGAAAGTAAAAGTACAGTAATACGCGTGGTTGCATAGTAGCACACGATATTAATTATTGATGCTTACGTGATAAGTCACTCAGTTTTGTTGGTATTATTAATGTAATAATACAGAAAATCTTTTTATATAAAATAGAATACTTTTATAAAGTTATTCTATAAATAGAATATATTATATTCTATTATGCATAGTGTTGCATAGTGCCTACATAGTGTTTGCATAGTAAAATCTTTTATAAACTTATTCGTTTTATTAGATTATAAATAGAATATATTATATTTTTATTTAAAAGATTTTGCTTTTTAAATATGGACCGTCAGATTAAAGTAAATCAACTGGACCGCTCATGAGTTAGTTACTATGCGTATCCATTTTTCTATAAATAGAAGCTCATTCATTCATTATTTCTTATTTAATTCAATCGAAACTCTAGAGAGAGAAACTATAGAGAGAAAGAAAAAAAGTGTTCTGCTACTTCACTACTTCTATATCCAGTACACTTCTTTCTAAGGTAGGGAATATTATTTGTTGTACTCGTAAAGGGTGTTATTCTTTTGTATTCATGAAGAGAACTTATGTTATTCCATTCTTTATTATTCTGTTGGAATAACCTGTATACGTGGGCTACCCTATACTTGGTGACATTCTTCTATTATTTCGTCTTTACTATTTTGTTGGAATATCCTCATGCATGCGTTTACCGGATTTGGATTCCGTCATTATTATTCTCATTGGAATATCCGTTCGTTTGCTTTTTACGCCGGACCTAGTTCCGTCTTTTTTATTATTATTCATTTGAATATCCCGCTCGTCATGCTTTTACTACGGACCGATTTCGCCCTTATTAGTATTCATTGTAATAACTCGCTCATGCTAAATACCGCATGCATGGTGATTTTTGTTGTTATTCCATTCTTTATTATTCGTTGGAACATCCCGCTTGGCGTGTAATTTCACCCCGACCGGATCCGTTATTTAATATTCTCGTTGAATAACTCGCCTCATGCAAAGTACCGCATGTATGGTGATTTCTTTTGTTATTCCATTCTTTATTATACTCAGTTGGTTAAAGTTTTGACTTCTATACTCCATGAAATTAGTGGAATATCCTTGATAATTGCGCTTCATCCAGTATCTTTTCATGGAAATATTCTTCTAAGTATTCTTGAATTTTATTCTACAAAGCAGTATCATGTTGACAATTTGGACGTTATTGGTTTTTGGACAAATTAATTCTTGAACTTGTTTTATTGAATTCTTATATCATTGTCATCATCCTCATATTTATATTTTTTGAAAGTCTTCTGTGGCCTGTAGTGCATAGATGGACTTGGTATGATTATGATCAGGGATTATTCGGTGTAATCATGACCGTAATGTTACAAACGATGTGAAAAAAGTCCTCATTGGCCTGTAGTGCATTGATGGATAGCTGTTGGCATGATCATGACCATTAATGAATACACAAATATTCTTGGCCCGTAGTGCATGGATAATTGTGGTCGTGATACTAAAGAATATCCTTGGCAGAGAAGTGTGAGGGTGATTCTATGATGTGGATTATTTATTGTCGAGTCCCAACGATAAAAGTCATGAAAAACCTTTTAAATCATAGAAGATAGTAGATTTTATTCTCCACTTGACTCTTATAATGGATTGCTTGTTCCGCTGCAATTAAACTTGATGTTTGTTATATTGTATCAGTTTAACATTGGTTAAGGCTAATGATAATTTATTCTCGCATTATCTTAGTCATAATATTTCTTATCGGGCTAGTTGAGCTCACCCTTTCTTTCACCGTTTCTCTTGTGAAATGAGAATATAATGGGACGAGTCTGGGGAGCGGAGTGATGGTCCTAGATGGTGCATTAGTAGTCCTCACTATTCTGTGAAATAGTGTGATAATAATTGTAATAAGGACTCCTTTTGAGTTTGCATACTCTCTAGTAGACAATATTTGTATTCAAACTCACAGTTTATGTTTTATTGTATTATACACGACAGTTGTATTTGAATTCTGTACCATGTATATGGTGACTCAAGATGGGTGATGTATACCTAATTTTGGGGGCATCACACAAACACTATGCAGGTACTATGAAACCACTATGCATAATAAAATATAATATATTCTAATTATTGTCTAATAAAAATGTATAACTTTATAAAAGTATTCGCTTTTATATAAAAATATTTTACTATTAGCCTAATAAAACGAATAACTTTATAAAAGTATTTCTTTTTTATATAAAAGCTTTTCCGTTTTATTACATAAATAATACCAATAAAACAAAACCGAAAGTGACTTATCACATAAGCATCAATAATCAATACCATGTGCTACTATACAACCATGCGTATGACTGTACTTTTACTACCGAGTAGTTCAACAGTATTAATGGTAAAACTTCCACGTTATTTTTAATAAAATATTTTTGTCGTTTTTCAATCCGACAATAATTTCATTGTGGGGTCCACCAATGATTGTACTGATTGTACCTAATATTTCCTGCTTAAAACGAATATTCCCCACCAATCGAATATTATATAACAACTTGCATGATTTTGCAAAATTTATAAATATTACCCACAACTATAACATTATATCATTTTCACTCCATAATATTCAAAAATAATATTTATAGAAAATTCGTCTTTATTCAAAAAGTTGGGGTCTTACAACCTCCCCTTCTTATGAAATTTAGCCCTCGAAATTAGGGTACGTACCTGGTATATCAAAGAGGAAAGGATACCTTGACTTCATTTCAGATTCTAACTCCTAGGTCATTTCCTCAACATCGTGGTTTCTCCACAAAACTTTGACTTGAGGTATAACCTTGGAGCGTAGAATATGTTCCTTCTTATCCAAGATTTGAACAGGAACCTCTTCATACGTTAAATCTTCCGCTATTTCGTCTGGTTCTAACTCAATAATGTGGTTCGGGTCTTCCACATATTTACGTAACATGGATATGTGAAAAACGTTATGAACACGAGACATACTTAGCGGTAAATCGAGTCTATAGGTCACAGTTCCTACTCGATCGAGAATTGAAAATGGGCCAATGAATCGAGGATTAAGCTTTCCTCTCTTTCCAAATCTCGTAACTCCTTTCCACGGAACAACTCGTAATAACACATGATCTCCTATATCAAATTCCACGTCCTTTCGATGAAGATCAACATAACTCTTTTGTCGATCTTGTGAGGTTTTTATACGTTGTCGGATCGTTTGAATCTTTTCCGTAGTCATACGTACCAACTTTGGTCCTAACAACGTTGCTTCACCCACCTCATCCCAAAGATCTTACTGGAGAACGACACTTTCTTCCATACAACGCCTCGAATGGAGTCATGCCAATGCTTGCTTAATAACCTGTTGTTGTAGAAAACTCCATTAATCTCAGAAGAACTTGTCCCAACTTCCCTTGAAGTCAAGGACACAGAGTCTTAATAAATCTTCAAGAGTTAAGACCCCAACTTTTTTAATAAATAAAGATTTAATTTTCTAATTATTATTTTGAAATAGTAAGGGTTGATTTGATTAATGTGGTTAGTTATGGGTAAAATGCGCAAATATTTTAAATAAGCAAGTGGTTATAAAATACTCATTATTGTTTGAGAATATTCGTTTTTGGTCGGAATATTCTTACCGTCTGGAATATTCCTACGACGCACAAGCAAATTTTTGTGGGCCCCCCATAACTAAAAGCGATTGGATGAAGAAAACGACAAGTATAAGTTGTTTATAAATAATCTGCAGTAGTTGTTACCAAGTAATAATCGTTGGAATACCCTAGTGGTTAAAACACAAGAATACGCTATTGTCAGACAAAGAATACACCTGTGATTGCACCAATTATTGATTCTTACGTAAGAAGGCACTACTCAATAATTGTTACAATAATTATTGTTCAAGATTTTATTTTATCGATTCAATAATTGCTTCGTTGATATTTTATATTATCGTTGTTTCAATAATTGTCACTACACAAAGATTTTCCATTATCAAAGCAATAATTCATATTATCTGAATAATATTATTAGAAAACATTATTGGCAATGTCTAGAAAGTCTCGCCTAAGGAGAGGTTTGGTCACCTAATCATGCCGCCAAGAAGGAGAAATTTTATCGAAAGCCCCTCTTTCGGGAACTACCCATCACAAGATTGTGATTCTCGTAATATTATTTGTGAATAATTAATTATTGATTTATATGATGAGGAAAATATTGATTTTATGTGGATATAGATGGAGAAAATTTTTAAAGTGACAATTGTTAAAAATTGATATTTTATCTTTTTCTAATAAAATAATATTTTATTATATTATTATAATATAATAATGATGATATTTTTACAATGAATGTGGGATATATGAGTATATGAGAGAGAAAGTATTTTTGTTGCATTAAATGATTAACACATGTTTTGTGTGTTCATGGACCCCATTTTTCGATCGAAATTTGATTATAAACCGTAAAATCGTCTGCTTGTGGATTTTGGCCAATTTTGTTTGGAATTTGGAAAAACTTTCTTCGCAAAGTTGTAGAGAATTGAATTTCCTATAAAAAGCGATATAGATTCAAATTTTTCCGATAAAAGGGCTATTTATTATGAATTATTGAAGTTCAAGTTCAAATAATTGATTTTTGGAAGTTTTAATTATTTATTTTATGAAAAACGTTTTTTTTGCAATTTAGTGGGCTCAACATGTGATAAGAATGGGCTGATTTCAGTTGGTCTAAGGTGGGCTTGAAAATTTTATAAATATATTATTATTATATTAAATTTTCGCTTTGGTGTTCTAAGCAATTTCCTATAAATAGGTGCTTAGGTTAGAATTGAAAATCACACCGTAAATAAAAATTTTCTCTTTCTCTCTCTCTATAATATCGAGTTTATTTTTGTGAGTATTTTAGTACTTTGAGTATTGCTATACTATGCAAGTTCTTTCAAAGACTATATCCAAAGTATTCCTGTAAGTACTATCCTTTTCGAGGTAGTGGATGTTATTTTCTTCGTAAATGATATTATTTCTTCAATATCATTATGCCAAAATATTGGTTGGAACTTTTTATCAAATTTGGAACTTTTTTTATGCTGGGTTACTATTCATGAGTTACTATTCATGAGTTACTATTCACGAGTTACTATTCACGAGTACTATTCACGAGTTACTTAAGCATAAGCATGATGATTTTTTTGTGAAATTTCTATCTTTTTTGTGTCTGAGTTACTATTCACGATACTGCAGACTATTCACGATATAAAGACTATTCACTTAATATCATTATACTATTCAATAAAAATTAAATTTTCTTTTCTCGTGTCCAAGATCGTCTCGTTATGATTCCTATCTTTGATTGGATCTATGTTTTTGATCATTCTTGAATTTTACTCCACTGGTTATTTATGAAGTATTTTTGAACTTGGATTATTTAAAGTATATTAATCCTTAATATTTGTTCTTTTGTTTCACTAGATTCATTTTCTTTAAAATATTTTTCATCATCCTCACCCTAAATGATGATATAATCGAATATCTTTGGCCCAGAGTAAAAAGATGAATGATTTTATGATGAATATCTTCGCCCAGTAGAGCTTAGATGAATGAACAGTGTTTAGATGAACATGACTAATAGTGAATATCTTTCGCCCGTCAGAGTGCAAAGATGAATATTTGATTTATGATGTATATTGATTGATGTTACAGGATAAAATATCGATGATGGACTTTTAAATTCATAGATGATAGTAGATTTCATTCTCTACTTAACTCTTCTAATGAATTGTTGTTTCACCGCAGCTTGTTGATCTAAAACTTGTTGTCTATTGTATTCTATCGATTTTTTCCTCGTGAAGACTAAGGATAATTTGTTGTACATTATCTTAGTCATAATATTCTTTTATCGGGCTAGTTGAGCTCACCCTTTTCTTTTTGTTCCATTTTTCTTCTCGTGAGATTTAGAATATAATGAACTACTCTGGGGTGTGGAGTAATGGTTCAAGACAGCTTGTTTTAGTAGTCCTCACTATTTTGTAAAAATAGTGTATCAATAATTGTAATGAGGACTTATTTGAGTGTGGATATTCTCTATAAGACAATATTTGTATTTAAACTCACAGTTTATTATGTGTTGTCGTATTTTGCATTTACCACAATTGTATTAATGAAGTCAGTAGTGTTTTTCGCATTCATGTATTTGGCGCACTCGTAATGGGTTGATGGATTGGACCTATTTTGGGGGCGCCACAGCTTGGTATCGTAGCTTAGGATATGATCTCCAATGAGATCGGGAATAGAACTAAGAGGGAGAGACGAGTAAATCCTTCGCTAAGGTGTCCTACCTAAGCTTATTTGTTGTTGGGTCATAATATAATATAGGGTATTATGTGATTTGTTAATTTGTTTAATTAACCCTTGTTTTATGGCAGTATTTAAGAATGTCGACTGAGAATGTTAACAGTGGAGTAAATGAGACCGTGGAGACACCTTTGCTCACCAATGAGGAGAACGTGCAACAGGCTGGCAATGTTCCTCCTGTGAACAACACCACTGAGCAGATGATGAACGATGGTATGTTTAGGAACTTTCTAGAATTCATGCAAAACCAAACGAGAGAGACTACTATTCAAAATGCAGGTGGAAACACTGGCAACTCACGGATGGTCACCGCTAAGCAGTTCAAGGATTTAGGACTATCGGAGTTTTTGGGAAAGCCAGAACCACTTACGGCAGAGACGTGGATAAAGCAGATCACTAAAATATTTGATGTCTTGGGATACTCAGAGGAGCAAAAGGTTCTTTTCGCCACCTTCATGTTACGAGGAGAGAGGCGATTATGGTGGGAATTGTGAAGCGCATTTCTCACCACCCAGACCAAGATGTCTTGGGAGAAGTTCCAAGAATTGTTCAACGACAAGTACTTTCCCAAAAGTATTCATCACATGAAGGAGGTAGAGTTCATCAAGTCGAGCAAAACAATATGAACGTGTCGCAAAGACGTAAGTTAAGTTTGCCGAGTTGTCCCGATTTGCATCCCATTTGGTTGATAATGAGGAGAGAATGACGCGAATGTTTCGCGAGGTTTGAAACCCAAAATACGCCAATACCTCATTTCTCACAAACTTTGTTTATATTCAGATGTTGTGAATAGGGCTCGCTTATTCGAGCGCCGATAATGAGTCTACTCAATCAAGAATAATGACCAACAACTCGATGATAATCATATCGGTGGTAACGGCCATCTAACAATGATAACCATCGTGGAGGAAATTATCATGCCGTAAATGGTAACCACTTTGGTGGTAATCATGGCCAAGATAATAGAAGAAATAACTCAAGTGGAAATTTCAAAAAGAGAAGATTTAACAATGACGGAAGACGCTTCAAGCACCAACACCAAAGAATCTAATTTTAGAGGAGGAGAAAGACCGCCAGCTAGATGCTACAGATGCGAGAAGAGGGACACATAAGTCCAAACTGCTCACAACCTTCCAAGGTATGTTATAATTGTGGAAAAGAAGGTCATATCGCCGAGATTGTACGCAGAATAAACCCCAATCCCAATGGGGATGGTGACTCAAAAGGTCAGTCCCCGTAAAAGTCAAAGTCAACTGCCTCGGAAGAGCTTTTGTCGGATCGGTCAGAATGCGAGGAACCCGAACGGTTAGCATCAAGTTAGTTAATTATAAATTTTACTTAAGTTTATACCTTATTAGATACCTGTTCTACCCATTCATTTATCTCTCCCGCTTATACTCAACGCTTAAACTTGACCGAGAAAATTAGACTTTGACTTATCTCGTTGAAACTCCGCTATGAGAAACTTTCGTTACATCCATCGCTTATAAATCTTGTTTGATCCAAGTTGGCACCATCACATTACCCGTTGACCTTATTTCTTTAAAGATACTTGCTTTTGATGTGATTTTGGGGATTGATTGATTAACTACTCATCATGCCAAAATTGATTGCTTTCGTAAGGTGTTAGTTTTCATATTCCTAAGCAAACCGTTATTCAATTCAAGCAACCAAACCATTCAAGTCAAACACTTTCATATCAAGCCATAAAGTCATTCGCTTATTGAAAAATGGATGTTAAGTTTTCTTAGCCCATGTTATGGACTTGAACAAAAAAATACGCCGATTTGAATGATATTTTATTGTTAGTAAATTTCCGATGTATTTCAAGAAGAATTTTTTCGCTTACTCCCAAAGTGTGATATTGAATTTTGTATCGACTTTGAACCCTAAGACAAAACCCATTTCTAAAATCTCATATCGAATGGCTCCTATTGAACTTCGTGAGTTAAAATTCAACTATAGAATTTGGTACCTTAGCCTCTATCCGGTGACTTCTTTTGTGGAATGCACCGCCGCATTCTCCGTAGGGACGCCATATTCGTGTGCGATAGTAAACCGATAGGTACCATTGTGACGTATATCCAAGATTGGGATATGAGTCATAGTTGAGAGCAACCTAAGTCAAGAATCTAAATACGTAGCTTTTAGGCTTAGTTGGTTATTATTGGAGATTCGTGGAAAGATTTTCTAATCGCTATTCCATTAACTCAAATTGACTCGAGAGATACAAAATTCGAATGGAGCAAGGAATGTGAGAAGAGCTTCAAAGAACTCAAGAAGAGACTCATTTGGCAAAGATTGTTACCATACCATTCAATACCATCCTCGAAAAAAACGAACGTGGTAGCCGACGTGTTGAGTAAAAGATCGATATGGTATACGAAATGCGATATTGTTAACACAAAGACCCATTTCATATGACTTACGTAAGATGGAGATAGAGTTAAAGATTCCAAGAACTCACGTGAAGATAACAAATATACGATTAGAATCGACTTTAATCGATAAATTTAAAGTCGCTCTGCCTATGCACCGAGTTGATGAATATGAAGAAGAAGATGCAAGAAGTCGTTATTCCAAAAGCGAGAATCGACGATGTGAGGAAAGCTCAAACCTTTGATTTATTAGTCCATTTGAGATTCTCGATCAATAAGAACTGTGGCCTATAGACACATTTTACCGCCAAGTACGACGCGTGTTCATAACGCTTTTTTTGCGATCGATGTTACATAAATATGTGGACGACCCAACCACATTATTGAAGTTAGAACCGCATAAGAGATAGCGTAAGATTTAACGACGAGGAGGTACCACCAAGATCTTGGATAGGAAGGAGCATGTCTCTATTTACGCCAATTTCGAGGATTAAATTTCATAAGGAGGGAGGTCAGAAGACCCCAACTTTTTATAAATAAAGATTTAATTTTCTAATTATTATTTTGAAATAGTAAGGGTTGATTTGATTAATGTGGTTAGTTATGGGTAAAATGCGCAAATATTTTAAAATAAGCAAGTGGTTATAAAATATTCATTGTTGTTTGAGAATATTCGTTTGGTCGTGGAATATTCTTACCGTTTGAGAATATTCGTGACGATTTTACAAGTAGCCTTTGTGTGGGCCCCATAACGAAAAAGTTTATTGGATGAAGAAAATGACAAGTATAAGTTGTTTATAAATAACTATGCAAGTTGTTACCAAGTATCATCATGGAATACCCGTGGTTAAAACACAAGAATACGCATTGTCAGCACAAAGAAGATACCAGATTGCACCAATTATTGATTCTTACGTAAGAAGGCACTACTCAATAATTGTTACAATAATTATTGCTCAAAGATTTTATTTTATCGATTCAATAATTGCTATATTGATATTTTATATTATCGTTGTTTCAATAATTGTCACTACACAATATTTTCCATTATCGAAGCAATAATTCATATTATCTGAATAATATTATTAGAAAACATTATTGGCAATGTCTAGAAAGTTCTGTCTAAGGAGAGGTTTGGTCACCTAATTGCGCGCCAGTAAGGAGAAATTCTTATCGAAAGCCCTCTTTCCCGGAACTACCGTCACAAGATTGTGATTCTGTAATATTATTTGTGAATAATTAATTATTGATTTATATGATGAGGAAAATATTGATTTTATGTGGATATAGATGGAGAAAATTTTTAAAGTGACAATTGTTAAAAATTGATATTTTATCTTTTCTGATAAAATAATATTTTATTATATTATTATAATATAATAATGATGATATTTTTACAATGAATGGGATATATGAGTATATGAGGAGGAAGAGTATTTTTGTTGCATTAAATGATTAACACATGTTTTGTGTGTTTGGTGGACCCCATTTCTCGATCGAAATTTGATTATACTGTAAAATCGTCTGCTTTGTGGATTTTTGGCCAATTTTTGTTTGGAATTTGGAAAACTTTTTTCTTCGCAAAGTTGTAGAGAATTGAATTTCCTATAAAAGACATAAGATTCAATTTTTCTCGATAAAAGGCTATTTATTATGAATTATTGAAGTTCAAGTTCCAAATAATTGATTTTTGGAAGTTTTAATTATTTATTTTATGAAAAAACGTTTTTTTTGCAATTTAGTGGGCTCAACATGTGATAAGAATGGGCTGATTTCAGTTGGTCTAAGGTGGGCTTGAGAATTTTATAAATATATTATTATTATATTAAATTTTTCGCTTTTGGTGTTCTAAGCAATTTCCTATAAATAGGTGCTTAGGTTAGAATTGAAAATCACACCGTAAAACTAAATCTTTTTTCTCTCTTTCTCTCTCTATATATATCGAGTTTATTTTGTGAGTATTTTAGTACTTTGAGTATTGCTATATACTATGCAAGTTCTTTCAAAGACTATATCCAAAGATTCCAATGTAAGTACTATCTTTTGAGGTAAGTGGATGTTATTTTCTTCAAAAATGATATTATTTCTTCAATATCATTATGTTAAATATTGGTGGAACTTTTTATCAAATTTGGAACTTTTCATGCTTGGTTACTATTCATGAGTTACTATTCATGAGTTACTATTCATGAGTTACTATTCATGAGTTACTATTCACGAGTTACTATTCACGAGTACTATTCACTTAAGCATGATGATATTTTTTGTGAAATTTCTATCTTTTGGTGTTTGAGTTACTATTCACGATATACAAGACTATTCACGATACGGCACTATTCATTCATTTATTTTACACTATTCACAAAAAATTAAATTTTTTTTTCGTGTCCAAGATTGTCTCGTTATGATTCCTATCTTTGATTGGATCTATGTTTTGATCTTCATTCTTGAATTTTACTCCACACAATGGTTATTTATGAAGTATTTTTGAACTTGGATTATTTAAAGTATTAATCCTTAATATTTGTTCTTTTGTTTCACTAGATTCGCATTTTCTTTAAAATATTTTTCATCATCCTCACCCTAAATGATGATATAATCGAATATCTTTTGCCCGTAGTGCAAAGATGAATGATTTTATGATGAATATCTTTCGCCCAGTAGTAAAGCAAAAAAGATGAACAGTGTTTAGATGAATATTAATTAATCGGTGAATATCTTCCCTCAGAAAAGTAAAAGATGAATATTTGATTTATGATGTATATTGATTGATGTTACAGGATAAAATATCGATGATGGACTTTTAAATTCATAGATGATAGTAGATTTCATTCTCTACTTAACTCTTCTAATGAATTATTGTTTCACCGCATTGTTGATCTAAAACTTGTTGTCTATTGTATTCTATCGATTTTTTCTCGTGAAGACTAAGGATAATTTGTTGTACATTATCTTAGTCATAATATTCTTTATCGGGCTAGTTGAGCTCACCCTTTTCCTTTTTGTTCCATTTTTCTTCTCGTGAGAGACGAGAATATATGAACTAATTGGGTGTGGAGTAATGGTTCAAGACAATTGTTTTAGTAGTCCTCACTATTTTGTAAAATAAAGGTATCAATAATTGTAATGAGGACTTTTTGAGTGTGGATATTGTCTAGAAGACAATATTTGTATTTAAACTCACAGCTTTATGAGTTGTATTTTGCACGACAATTGTATTAATGAAGTTGTAGTTGCATGAGAACACATCCCAACCCTTTGCGAAGCATCATCAGAGATGACAAATCCTCCGAGCCGATGGTATTGTCGTGAATCGGTGTGAAATGAGTCTCCTCTTGAGTTCTTGAAAACTCTTCTCACATTCCTCATTCCAACCGAATTTTGTATCTTTTTCGAGTCAGCTGAGTTAGTGGAGTAGCGATTCGAGAACATCCTTCCACGAATCTCGATAATAACCAGCTAAACCGAGAAAGCTACGTACTTCGGTCACTGATTTAGGTTGCTCCCAGCTTTGAATAGCTTCAATCTTTGTTGGGTCAACAGATATTCCATGACTTGATACCACGTGCCCAAGGAATGCTACCTTCTCAAGCCAGAACTCGCATTTCTTCAACTTAGCATAAAGCTTATATTCACAAAGCTTTTGGAGTATCAGCCTCAAGTGTTGCTCATGATCTTCACGGCTTTTGGAATAAATAAGGATGTCATCAATAAAGACAACCACAAAGTGATCCAAATATTCCTTGAATACTCGGTTCATCATATCTATGAAGGCAGCAGGAGCATTAGTCAATCCAAAGGACATGACTAAGAATTCATAATGCCCTGCATCGAGTTCGAAAAGTCCGTCTTTGGAATGTCATCTGTTCTAATCTTCAATTGGTGATATCCTAACGAAGATCAATTTTGAAAAGAATTTGGCGCCTTGCAACCTGGGTGAAAACAGTCATCAATACGTGGCAATGGGTACCTATTTTGATGGTGACATGATTCAACTCCCGATAATCAATACAAAAGTCGATACTCCGCTCTTTCTTTTTCACGAATAGAACAGAGCACCCCAAGGAGAAGTACTAGGGACGAATAAAGCCAATGTCTAAGTATTCTGCAAGTTGGGTCTTTAATTCGAAGTTCAATAGGAGCCATTCGATATGGGGCTTTGGAAATGGGTTTTGTACCCGGTTCAAGGTTGATACAAAATTCAATTTCACGCCTCGGGGTAGGCGGGAAGTTCTTGAGGAATACGTTAGGAAATTCATTAACAATAGAAATATCATTCAAAAATCGACGTATTTTTGTTTAGATCCGTGACATGAGCTAAGAAAGCTTGACATCCGTTTTTCAATAAACGAATAGCTTTATGGCTTGAGATGACAGTGATTGATTTTAATGGTTTGGTTGCTTGAATTCGCATAATAGGTTGGTTAGGAATATGAAAGCTAACAACCTTACAAAAACAATCAATTTTTGCATGATGTGTAGTTAACCAATCAATCCCTAGAATCACATCGAATGCAAGTATTTTCAAAGAAATAAGATCGACAGGTAACGTGCAGGTGCTGATTTGAACTAAATAAGACTTATAAACAGTGGATGTAATGAAGGTTTCTCCCAACGAAGTTTCAATAAATAAGTCAAAATCTAATTTCTCTAGAGTCAAATTTAATCGTTGAGCGCAAGTAGGAGAAATAAAAGAATGGGTAGAACCGGTATCAAATAAGGTATAGACTTTGCTAGAGTTTATGATAAGCTTACCCGTGATGACCTCGTTCGAGTTTCTTGCTTTCTCGGAGGTCACGACAAATGCTCTCCCTTGCACCACCAGCTTTGACTTTTCTGGGACGGCCTTTGGTGCCTCCATCCTAGCTGAACTTGTCTTTGGTGAACGACAAAATCGAGCTAGGCGACCTTCTCTTCCCCAATTATAATACGTTTTGGATGGCATCGCGCCGTTTGGACTTATATGTCCCTCCCCTCCGCATTTGAAGCATATGATAGGTGGTCGTTCTCCTTCCTTAACCACGGTTGCTGGTGCTGACGTCTTTTCATCATTGTTGAATCTCCTTTTCTTAAAATGTCCATTTTCTTGTCTTCGCCATGATTACCCACAAGTGGTTACCATTTCGCATGTTGATTCCTCACGCTTATTGTCACCACTTCGATGGACCGATACCACCGGTATTTTCATGTCACGTACCGCTTTCTCTTGGTTGCATTGACTCGTTACCACGCTCCAATAACTGAGCCCTATTTACAACATCTGAGTACAAACACAATTTATGAGAAATAAGATATTGACGTATCTCCGGTTTCAAACCTCTTAAAAATATTCGCGTCATTCGCTCCTCATTATCGACCAAATGGGATGCAAAACCGGATAACTCCGCAAATTTAGCCTCAGACACGACACGGCCATATTTTTTGTTCCAACTTGATAAATCGCACCTCTTTCATGTGACGAATACTCTGGAAAGTACTTGTCCTTGAATAACTCTTGGAACTTCTCCCAAGACATCTTGAAAAGGCCAGTCGGGTACGCTTTTCTGATTTCCACCAAGAATCGCCTCTTCACGCAATACATGAAGGTGGAAAAGGGAACCTTTTGCTCCTCGGAGCATCCCAAGACATCAAATATATTGGTGATCTGCTTTATCCATGTTTTCACCTTAAGTGGTTTTGGCTCTCCAATAAACTCCGGTGGTCACAGCTCCTTGAACTGTTAAGCGGTGACCGTCCGAGAGTTTTCAGTGTTTCCACCCACATTTTGGACAAGAGCCGCTCTCGTCTGATGTTGCATGAATTGCATAAAGCCTCTGAACAATCCATCATTCATCATTTGGTTAGTGTTGTTGTTTACATGAGGATAGTCGCCTTCCTGATGCACATTCTCCTGATTATTGATATGTGGAGACTCAACGGTCTCCTATGCTCCATTGCTATTTTCAACATTCTCGGATGTCATTTTCAGATACTGCCACAAAACAAAGGTTAATTAATATATAACATATTATCCCTATACTATGACCGACCAATTAAATACCAAATAAACTTAGGTAGGTCATACTAGTGAAGGAATTCCCCGTCTCTCCCCTCCTAGTTCTAGTCTCACATCTTAGCCAGGGATCATATCCCTAAACTTTGATACCAACTGTGACGCCCCCAAAATAGGTATATATCACCTATTCTAAGTCGCCAAATACATGGTACAGAATATAAATACAATCTTAATTATACAACAAGAGAGCTGTCAGTTTAAATACAAATACTGTCTTCTAGACAATATCCACTCTCAGAATAAATCCTCATTACATTTATTGTCACACTATTTAATTAACGAGAATAGTGAGGACTACTAGCTAATAGTATCATCCAGGACCATCACTCCGCTCCCCGACTCTCTTCCAAACTATGTTCTCATTTCAAGAAGAAACGGTGAAAGAAAGGGTGAGCTCAACTAGCCCAAGAAGAAATATTATGACTAAGATAATTCGAATAAATTATCATTAGCCTTCAAGCGATGTTAAAGCGATAAAATATAACATCAAGTTTAATCATAAATGAACAAGCAATCCATTAAAAGAGTCAAGTAGAGAATAAAATCTACTATCTTTTATGATTTAAAAGGTTTTTCATCACTTTTATCGTTGGGACTCAGCTTACTAAATAATTCACATCACCGAATGACCCCTGCACTAGGGCCAAAGATATTCTTTAGTATCACGACCACAAATTATCCATGCACTATGGGCCAAGGACATTCGTGTATTCATCAATGGTCATGATCATGCCAACAACTGTCCATCAATGCACTACGGGCCCATGAGGACTTTTACCACATCATTTGTAACATTACGGTCATGAATATACCGAATAATCCTTGGTCATAATCATACCAAGTCCATCTATACACTACAGGCCACAGATGACTTTCCAAAAAAATATAAACATGAGGATGATGACAATGATATAAGAATTTAATAAAACAAGTTCAAGAATTAATTTATTCAGGAACTAATAACGTCCAAGTTGTCAACATGATCTATCGCTTTGCAAATAAAATTCAAGAATGCTTAGAAGAATATTTCCATGAAAAGATCTTTGGATGAAGCGCAAATATCAAGAATATTCCACTAATTTCATGGAGTATAGAAGTCAAAACTTTAACTTGTGAGTATAATAAGGAATGGAATAACAAAAGAAATCACCGGGCATGCGATAGACACCACGACACAAGTAGGTTATTCAATGTAATAATAATTAACGGAACCAGTCCGGCGTAAAAGCGCGCATGACGGGATATTCAATAGAATAATAAAATTTTAATCGGTCGGCGTAAAACACACGACGAGGATATTCCAATGTAATAATAAAGATGTAATCAGTCCGGTAAAATGCATGCACAGGATATTCCAATGAATAATAACGAATGGAATAATGAAGAATTTCACCAAGTATAGGGTAGCTTGGCAGATATCTTAAGTTATTCCAATGTAATAATAAATAATGGAATAATGTAAGTTTTCTTCATGAATACAAAAGAAATAATAACCCTTACTAGTACAACAAATAATATTCCCTACCTTAAGAAGAAGAGTACTAGATATATGAGTAGTGAAGTAGCCGAATACTTTTCTTCTTTCTCTCTATAGTTTATCTCTCTAGAGTTTCAGTGAATTCGTAAGAAATAATGAAGGAATGAGCTTCTATTTATAGAAAAATGGACCTGCATAGTAACTAACTCATGAGCGGTCAGATTGATTTACTTTAATCTGACGGTCCATATTTAAAGCAAAATCTTTTAAATAAAAAATATAATATATTCTATTTATAATCTAATAAAAACGAATAACTTTATAAAAGATTTTACTATGCAAACACTATGCAGTATTATATGCAACCTACTATGCATAATAAAATATAATATATCTAATTATTGTCTAATAAAAGCAGATAATTTTATAAAAGTATTACGCTTTATATAAAAAGATTTTACTATTAGCCTAAAAAGCGAATAACTTTATAAAAGTATTACATTTTATATAAAAAGCTTTTCTATTTTATTACATAAATAATACCAATAAAACAAAACCTGAGTGACTTATCACATAAGCATCAATAATCAATACTGGTGTGCTACTTATGCAACCACGCCAGACATTCATTTACTTTACTACAGAGTAGTTCAACAAAGATTAATGGTAAAACTTCCACCGTTATTTTCAATAAAATATTTTTGTCGTTTTCTCAATCCGACAATAATTCTATTATGGGGTCCATTAATGATGTGTCAGCCGTCATCTAATATTTCTTGTTTAAAGCGAATATTTCTAACCAATCGAATATTATATAACAACTTGCGTACTTTGCAAAATTTATAAATATTACCCACAACTATAACATTATATCATTTCACCCATAATATTCAAAAATAATATTTACTGAGAAAATTCATCTTTATTCAAAAGTTGGGGTCTTTACACAATATTTAACAACCGGTCGTTCCTAGGAAAGAAGGGCTTTCTAATAAGGATTTCTCCTTTTAAGTTAAATTAGGTGACCAAACCTCTCGATGTAACTTCTAGACATTGTAAATATTGCAATTTAATAATATGAATAACTTTGTCATCTCAATTATTGATTTAATAATATAACATATTATGCGGATGATCTTGTGACAATAATCGAATCAATAATATGAGAGAGATATGATGCAACAATTATCGTAGCAATAATTGAGTATTCTTGAGTGACTTCTCACGTAAGATCAATAACCAATCACTGGTGTACTACTATGCAACCACGCCAGACATCTTTGTACTTTTTTACTACAGTACGTTACCTCTAATTTCGAGTATTAAATTTCATAAGAAAGGGAGGTGTAAGACCCCAACTTTTATGAATAAAGATAAATTTTCTATAAATATCATTTTTGAATATTATGGAATGAATTTGATATAATGTTATAGTTATGGATAATATTTATTAATTTTGTAAAGTACGCAAGTTTCATATATAATATTCGATTGGTCGTGGGAATAGTCGCATAACCAAGCACAATCATTGGTGGACCCCATTAACGGAATTATTGCCGGATTGAAAAACGACAAAAATACTTTTTATGAAAATAACAATGAAATTTTACCGTTAACTATTGAAACACACGGTCTTAAAAACAAGAATACGCTGCGTGGTGCATAATAGTTAGACACAGTATTGATTATTGATGCTTACGTGAGAAGTCACTCGCTTTGTTCAATTATTACTACAAAGAATTGTGCATAGTATCTCACGTTATTTGATTCAATTATTGTCAATATTTTATATATTATTAAATCAATAATTGAGATGACAAAGTTATTAATATTATTATTTGCGATATTAATGATGTCTAGAAGTTCTGACAAGAAGAGGTTTAGTCACCTAATTGCGCGTCAATAGGGAGAAATCCTTATTGGAAAGCCCCCTCTTTCCTGGGAACGACCTGGTCGATTAATATTGTGAATTATAATAACGATGATAAATTTTGTTTTATTAGTATTATTAATGTAATAAAATAGAAAAGCTTTTTATATAAAATAGAATACTTTTATAAAGTTATCTGTTTTATTAGACTATAAATAGAATATATTATATTCTATTATGCATAGTGTTTTGCATAGTAAAATCTTTTTATATAAAAGAGAATACTTTTATAAAGTTATTTGTTTTATTAGACTATAAATAGAATATATTATATTTTATTATGCATAGTGTTACATAGTACTGCATAGTATTTTGCATAGTAAAATCTTTTTATATAAAATAGAATACTTTTATAAAGTTATTTGTTTTATTAGATTTTAAATAAAATATATAAATATATATATATATAGAATATATTATATTTTATTGCATAGTATCCTTTCAATTCTCCAATAAATAGGATGCTTAGTTACAATTAAAATCACACCAGAAATTCAGAGAATTCTTCTTCTATAATCTTGAGCGTATTTATTTAGAGTTTTCGGAAGCTTTGAGCGTAGAAAAATAGTATAAGTTTTCTTCAAGAATATCCTCGCCCTACCAGTCGGAATACTCTTCTTTTACGGTAAGGGATATTATTTATTGTACTCGTAAGGGAAATTATTCTTTCGTATTCATGAAAAGAGTTATTTTCTTTTCAATACTGTAGTGGGTTGTTATTCCTTTCTTTATTATTATGTTGGAATAACTTTGCCTCTGTCAAGTACCTTATACATGGTGAAATTCTTTTGTTATTCCATTCTTTATTATTCATTAGAATAACTTTCTCATGCTGGTCTCATCGCATGCCCGTGAATTCTGTTGTTATTCCATTCTTTATTATTCTGTTGGAACATCCTGTCTGTGCAGATTACGCATGACCTGGTTCCATTCTTTATTATTCTGTTGGAACATCTTGTCTGTGCGGATTACACATGACCTAGTTCCATTCTTTATTATTCTGTTGGAACATCCTGTTTGTGCGGATTACGCATGACCTAGTTCCATTCTTTATTATTTTGTTGGAATATCCTGTCTATGCGGGTTATGCATAACCTGGTTCCATTCTTTATTATTCTGTTGGAATAATCTGTCTACGTGGATTACTGCATTGCGGCAAAAATCCATTTGCGGTTTCATATATTCTATTATACTCAGTTGCTTAAAGTTTTGGCTTCTATACTCCATGAAATTAGTGGAATATCTTTAATATTTGCGTTTCATCCAGTATCTTTTCATGGAAATATTCTTCTAAGCATTCTTGAATTTTACTCCACAAAGCAGTATCATGTTAACAATTTAGACGTTATTGAGTTCAGGATAAATTAACTTATAAATCTTTAAAATTTATTCTTGAACTTATTTTATTGAATTGAAATCATCGTCATGTTTATAATATGTTGAAAGACATCTGTGGCCTGTAGTGCATAGATGGACTTGGTATGATTATGACCAGGGATTATTCGGTATAATCATGACCGTAATGTTACAAATGATGTGGTAAAAATCCTCATTGGCCGTAGTGCATTGATGGACAGTTGTTGGCATGATCATGACCATTGATGAATACACGAATATCCTTGGCCCGTAGTGCATGGATAATTTGTGGTCGTGATACTAATGAATATCATTGGTCGTTGTGCAGGGATGATGTGGATTATTATTAAGCTGAGTCTCAGCGATAAAAGTAATGGAAAACCTTTTAAATCATAGAAGATAGTAGATTTTATTCTCTACTTGACTCTTCTAATGGATTGCTTGTTCCGCTGCAGTTAAACTTTATGTTTGTTATATTTTATCAGTTAAACACCGTTGAAGGCTAATGATAATTAATTCTGCATTATCTTAGTCATAATATTTCTTACTACGCTAGTTGAGCTCACCCTTTTGCTTTCATTGTTCTCTTCAGGAAATGAGAACGTAGCAGGGACTAGTCGAGGAATGGAGTGACGGTCCAGATGATAGCATTAGTAGTCCTCACTATTCTATGAAATAGTGTGATAATAAATGTATTGAGGACTTATTTTGAGTTTGAATACTGTCTAGAAGACAATATTTGTATTAAAACTCACAGCTCATGTTGTATATTTAAGGTTGTATTTGTATTCTGTACCATGTATTTGGTGACTCAGAATAGGTGATGTATACCTATTTTGGGGGATTCACATGCTCTTGTTCTATTCGTGAAGAAGAAAGATGAAAGTATGCAAATTTGTATTGATTATCGGGAGTTGAATCATGTCACCATCAAGAATAGGTACCCATTACCACATATTGATGACCTGTTTGACCAGTTGCAAGTCGCCAAATTCTTTTCACAGATCGATCTCTGTTCCGGATATCATCAGTTAAAGATTAGAACCGATGACATTCAAAAGACAGCTTTCAGAACTCGGTACGGGCATTATGAATTCCTAGTCATGTCTTTTGGATTGACTAATGCTCCTACTTCTTTCATGGATATGATGAACCGAGTATTCAAGTAATATTTGGATCACTTTATGGTCATCTTTATCGATGACATCCTTATATATTCCAAAAGCCGTGAAGATCATGAGCAACACTTGAGGCTGATACTCCAAAAGCTTCGTGAAAACAAGCTTTATGCCAAGTTGAAGAAATACGAGTTCTGGCTTGAGGAAGTAGCATTCCTTGGGCACGTTGTGACGCCCCCAAAATTAGGTATACATCACCCATCTTGAGTCGCCAAATACATGGTATATAAATCAAATACAACTGTCGTGTAAAATACGACAAAATATAAACTGAGAGTTTAATCAAGAATATTGCCTTTTAGACAATATCCACTCTCAATGGAGTCCTCATAGACAGTATACAAACTCAAATTCAGTCTTCATTACATTTATTATCACACTATTTAACAGAATAGTGAGGATTACTAATACTATCATCTGGACTGTCACTCCGTTTCCTGACTCGTCCCAACTATATTCTCATTTCCTGAAGAAAGCAGTGAAAGAAAGGGTGAGCTCAACTAGCCCAAGAAGAAATATTATGACTAAGATAATCTGTAATAAATTATCATTAGTCTTCAACAATGTTAAACCGATAAAATACAATAGACATCAAGTTTAGCTGCAATGAATAAGTAATCCATTAGAAGAGTCAAGTAGAGCATGATATCTACTAACTTCTATGATTTAAAATATTTTCATCAATTTTATCATTTGAGACTCGACTTAATAAATAAACCACATCATCGAATCATCCCTGCACTTCGGGCCAAGGATATTCATTAAATCATCAATGGTCATGACTATACCGAATAATCTGTGGTCATAATCATACCAAAAACTGTCCATCAATGCACTACAGGCCACTGAGGATTTTTACCACATCATTCATCACATTACGGTCCTGATTACACAGAATAATCCCTGGTCATAATCACACCAAGTCCATCTATGCACGTAAGCCAAAGATGACTTTCATCACAATATAAGCATGAGAATGATGACAATGATATAAGCATTAATCAAACGAAAACTAGTATAAATATTAAAGACTTTAAATTTATCAAAATATTATCAATCACTTAATAAACTCATAATCTAATATTATTAATATTATAACAATATTTTAATCACTTCTTAAACTTATAAACAATTTATTTCAATTATTTACACTTTACCAAATAATACATTTAATCATTCAAAAATGCCATACTCATAATATTTCATCACCAATGATCAAATCCCTTATCAGAAATCTGCATATACCCTATATAGGATTCCCAAGCCATAAAATTCTATTTTCCAATTTTGTTACTTCACATAACATATTTAACTCATTTACTTATAACAAGATTATTTTCATGAAAAATACCAAATCAGTCCCAAAAATATTTCTTTTCTGGGATTTAGCAGAATATAGTCCCATATTGAACATATATTTTTCTTGGAATTTTTTAAATTTGTTTACTATTTTTCAAAAATCAATTTCTAATTAATTTCTTAAGAAATTAGCTACCTCAAGTTTAACTCCCGAAATTCTCAAATCTTGGCAGGATCTTCCACATGTTAACGTGAGCTTCCATTTTAAATTTTATGGTCATCGGAGTTATAGAACTCCGGTTATAGCATTTTTCGTCAGAAAAACCTAAATATTGAAATAGTCATAACTTGCTCATTTTAAGTCGGAATGAGCTCATTTTTGGACAGGAGGTACTTTATACCATATATGTCCATGTTCCAAAAGGCCGAAAATTTTCTCACAAATTAAGTGGCCTAAAATGCCCTTTTAAATTTCTGGACAATAGTTATTTAGTACTTTGCAGTTTTTGACTCCTTTGCTAAAATCAGTCCACACAAAAATCTACAATACATTTTTCAGTGATTCCACTTGGATAAGTTAGAAAACTCATAGATCTAACTCTAGAACTTGAACACACTCAAAAATTTGAAATATAATAGGAGATATGGTCAATTGAATTTCATATTCCATTTTCACTAAAATCTGATTTTCAACCCTTTGTGATTTCTAAGAAACTTTCATGTTTTCACGTAATAACCAACATAACTCATCATAACACTTACTAATACTAAATATACCCATGATTTTCATCAGTCCAATGCTTTTATTATGACTTTTATCATAATCCACGTAAACAGATCATTTCCACAATTTAATAAGGAATGAATACAAAGGATCATTCACCATGCATGTGGTAATTCACATAGACATGTTATTCTAACAGAATAATAAAGAATGGAATAACAGAAGAATTCACCATGCATGCGATAGATCGCACAAACAGGTTATTCCAACAGAATAATAAATAATGGAACCAGGTCATGCATAAACGCACAGACAAGATATTCTGCCAGAATAATAAATAATAGAACCAGTCGTCAGAACGCACGTACACATGATATGGAAAGCTGAGAATAATAAAGAATGGAATAATAGAAGAATTTCACCATGTATGCGGTATGCGCATAGACATAAAAGTTATTCCAACATAATAATAAAGAATGGAATAATGAACAATTTCACCATGTATGCGGTGCTTAGCATAGATGAGTTATTCCAACATAATAATAAAGAATGGAATATGAGAAGAATTTCATCATCATGTATACTAGTAGTCCACAGATATAGGTTATTCCAACAGAATAATAAAGAATGGAATAACAATAGCTCTCTTCATGAATCTGAAAGAAAAATAATACCTTACCGCTTAGAAGAAACCGGATCTTTGAAATAGTGAGAGTAGTAGAGACTTATCTTCTTCTTTCTCTCTATAATTTCTCTCTATAATAAATGCTCTATAGCTTTAGTGAATTGGTGAGAAATGAAGGAAGAATGAGCTTCTATTTATAGAAAATATAGTTTGATAATTGCACGTTTTGGGGCTCAAAATATTACAAAGACAATACCTCCAACTTTTCTTTCATTTTAATTTAGTCCCTGTAAGTATTATCAAACTTGCACCACATCCCCTAATAGTAAATAATGTGAATCAATAGTTCAATCATGTCAATCAATAGTATAATCATTTGAAAAAAATGAATTACAGTATAGTACCTCCATCTATACCTCCTTTTTTAACTTAGTCATGCAACTATTATCAATCTTGCACCAACTCCCCTAATAGTACATGAATGTGATTCAATAATACCCACATGTGAACAAATAGTTATATAAGCATGTGAATTAGTAGCAATTAATTGCTCATTTATCCGACAAATTACCCGATTATCAATATAACCCCCATACATCAATTATCAGTGGAATAGATGTCGATTTCCACTAACACTAATAATCCCAACACAATGGAACTATCAAATTCATCTTTAATCAACACGAACTTATTCATCATTAATATTATAACTCACAATATTTAACAACCAGGTCGTTCCCAGGAAAGAGGGGGCTTTCCGATAAGGATTTCTCCTTATTGGCGCGCAATTAGATGACCAAACCTCTCCTTGACAGAACTTCTAGACATTATAAATATTGCAATTTAATAATATGAATAACTTTGTCATCTCAATTATTGATTTAATAATATAACATATTATACAGATGATACTATGACAATAATCGAATCAATAATATGAGAGATATGATGCAGCAATTACTATAGTAATAATTGAGTATAACTGAGTGACTTATCACGTAAGCATCAATAATCAATATCGTGTGCTACTATGCAACCACGCGTATTATTGTACTTTTACTATCGAGTAGTTCAACAGTTTTAACGGTAACACTTTCGCCGTTATTTTTATAAAATGATAATTCTGTCGTTTTCTAACTACGACAATACTTTCGTTGTGGGGTCCACCAATGATTATGACGTCGTACGGATATTCCCCGACAAAAATATTCCCCGACCAATCGAATATTATATAACCACTTGCTTACTTTGTAAAATTTGTAAATATTACCCACAACTATAACATTATATCAAATCCTCACCATAATATTAAAAAAAATATTTCGAGAAATTTAAATCTTTATTCATAAGTTTTGTGGTCTCACAATCTCCACTCCATATAAAATTTCGCCCTCGAAATTTACGTACGTACCTGGTATGCCGAAGATATGAGGATACCTTGACTTCATTTCATATTCTCTTGAGGTATAACCTTTGAGTGTCGAACATAATCCTTCTTATCCAAGATTTTAACACGAATCTCCTCATATGTTAAATCTTCTGCTATCTCGTCTAATTCCAATTCAATAATGTGGTTCGGGTCGTCCAAATATTTGCGTAACATCGATACATGAAAAAAAACGTTATGAACACGCGCCAAACTTGGCGGTAAAATGAGTCTATAGGCCACAGTTCCTACTCGATCAAGTATTTCAAATGGGCCAATTAAATCGAGGGTTGAGATTTCCTCTCTTCATCGATTCTTGCTTCTAGAATAACGCCATCTTGAACCTTCTTCTTCATATTCATCAGCTCTGAGTATGTAGCTTGCACAGCTTTAACTTTATCGATTAAAGTCGATTTTACTCGTATATTCGTTATCTTCACGTGGGTCCCTAGAGTCTTTAACTCTATCTTTATTATTTGTAAGTTATACGAAATGGGTTTTTATGTTAACTACATTGCACTTGTAAACGCATACGATCTTCTACTCAACGCGTCAGCTACCACGTTCGCTTTCCCACGATGGTATTGAATGGTACGATCGTAATCTTCAACAGCTCGAGCCAACGTCTTTGGCGCATTATACGTTCGTTTTGGTTGAAGAAATATTTAAGGGTTTTAGAAATGGGTTTTGTAATGGGGTCAATACAAAATTCAATTTCACGCTCTAGGGGTAGGCTAAGAAGTCCTTCAGGAATACGTCAGGAAATTTATTAACAATAGAAATATCATTCAAAACTGTGACTCTCATCCAAGACTTAGATAGCACATGTAATGAAGGTTTCTCCTAACGGAGTTTCAATCGACAAGTCAAAGTCTAATTTCTCCGGAGTCAAATTTAAACGTTGAGCGCAAGCAAGAGAGATAAAAGAATGGATAGAACCGGTATCTAATAAGGTATAGACTTCGCAAGAATTTATAATTAACTAACACGTTCTAACTTCGTTCAGGTAACTCGCTTTTTGAGAAGTCACGAAAAACGCTCTTCCTGAAACCACCGACTTTGTTTTGTCCGTATCCGCCTTTGGTGCCACCATCCCAGCTGGACTTGACTTCACTATATGACAAAATCAAGCTAAATGACCTTCTCTTCTTGAAATTTCCACTTCTATTATCTTGGCCATGATTACCACCGAAGTGGATACCATTCTTGGCATGATAATTTCCCCCACGATGGTTATCATTGTTCTGATGGTCGTTGCCACCAGTACGATTATTATCGTGTTGTTGCTCATTGCCTTTTAGTTGTGCTGACTCATTATCGCGCTCCAATAAATAAGCCCTATTCACAACATCGGAATATAAACAAAGTTTGTGAGAAATGAGGTATTGACGTATTTCGGGTTTCAAACCTCTTAGAAACATTCACGTCATTCGCTCCTCATTATCGACCAAATGGGATGCAAACCGGGATAACCCCATAAATTTAGCTTCGTACTGCGCCACGGTCATATTGTTTTGTTCCCTTGCTTATCTTAACATTTTCAGATATCATTCTCAAACACTGTCACAAAACAAGGGTTAATTGACATGCAACATATTATCCCTATACTCTGACCGACCAATTAAATACCAAATAAACTTAGGTAGGTCATACTAGTGAAGGAATTCCCTGTCTCTCCCCTCCTAGTTCTAGTCTCACATCTTAGCTAGGGATCATATCCCTAAGCTTTGATACCAACTGTGACGCCCCCAAAATTAGGTATACATCACTCATCTTGAGTCGCCAAATACATGGTACATAAATCGAATACAACTTAATTATACAACTGTCGTGTAAAATACGACAAAACATAAACTCAGAGTTTAATCAAGAATATTGCCTTCTAGACAATATTCACTCTCAATGGAGTCCTCATAGACAGTATACAAACTCAAATTCAGTCCACATTACATCTATTATCACACTATTTAACAGAATAGTGAGGACTACTAATGCTATCATCCTCGATTTGTCACTCCATTTCCGACTCGTCCCGGCTATATTCTCATTTCCTAAAGAGAACAGTGAAAGAAAGGGTGAGCTCAACTAGCCCAAGAAGAAATATTATGACTAAAATAATACGAATAAATTATCATTAGTCTTCAACAATGTTAAACCGATAAAATACAATAGACATCAAGTTTAATCTGCAATGAATAAGCAATCCATTAGAAGAGTCAAGTAGAGCATGATATCTACTAACTTCTATGATTTAAAAAGTTTTCATCAATTTTTATCGCCGAGACTCAAATTTTAATAAATAAACCACATCATCGAATCATCCCCGCATGATCTTGGCCAAGGATATTCATTAAATCATCAATGGTCATGACTATACCGAATAATCTGTGGTCATAATCATACCAAAAACTGTCCATCAATGCACTACAGGCCACTGAGGATTTTTACCACATCATTCGTCACATTACGGTCCTAATTACACCGAATAATCCCTGGTCATAATCACACCAAGTCCATCTATGCACGTAAGCCAAAGATGACTTATATCACAATATAAGCATGAGAATGATGACAATGATATAAGCATTAATCAAACGCATTAATCAAAAAATAAGGATAAATATTAAAGACTTTAAATTTATCCAAATATTATCAATCACTTAATAAACTCATAATCTAATATTATTAATATTATAACAATATTTTAATCACTTCTTAAACTTATAAACATTTTATTTCAATTATTTACACTTTATAAAATAATGCATTTAATCATTCAAAAATGCCATACTCATAAGATTTCATCACCAATGATCAAATCCCTTATCAAAAATATGCATATACCCTATATAGGATTCCCAAGCCATAAAATCCCATTTTTCAAGTTTATTACTTCACATAACATATTTAACTCATTTACTCATAACTAGATTATTTTCATGAAAAATACCAAATCAGTCCCAAAATTATTTCTTTTCTAGGATTTAGCAGAATATAGTCCCATATTGAACATATATTTTTCTTAGAATTTTTTAAATTTATTTACTATTTTTCAAAAATCAATTTCTAATTAATTCCATAAGAAATTAGCTACCTCAAGTTTAACTCCAGAAATTCCCAAATCTTGACAGGATCTTACACATGTTAACGTGAGCTTCCATTTTAAATTTATGGTCATCGGAGTTATAGAACTCCGATTATAGCATTTTTCGTCAGAAAAACCTAATTATTGAAATAGTCATAACCTGCTCATTTTAAGTCGGAATGAGCTCATTTTTGGACAGGAGTTATTTATACCATATATTTCCATGTTCCAAAAAGCCAGAATTTTTCTCACAAATTAAGTGGCCGAAAATGCCCTTCTAAATTTCTGGGCAGTAGCTATTTAGTACTTTGCAGTTTTTGACTCTTTTGCTAAAATCAGTCCACATGAAAATCTACAACACCTTTTAAAGTGATTCCACTTGGATAAGTTAGAAAACTCATAGATCTAACTCTAGAATTTGACCACACTCAAAAATTGGAAATATAATAGGAGATATGGTCAATTGAATTTCATGTTCCATTTTTACCAAAATCTTATTTTCAACCCTTTGTGATTTCTAAGAAACTTTCATGTTTTCACATAATAACCAACATAACTCATCATAACACTTACTAATACTACATATACCCATGATTTTCATCAGTCCAATGCTTTTATTATGACTTTCATCATAATCCACGTAAACAGATCATTTCCATAATTTAATAAGGAATGAATACAAAGGATAATTCACCACGCATGTGGTAATTCACATAGACAGGTTATTCCAATAGAATAATAAAGAATGGAATAACAGAAGAATTCATCATGCATGCGATAGATCGCACAAACAGGTTATTCCAACAGAATAATAAATAATGGAACCAAAGTGCATAAAGAACGCACGTATACAAGATATTCGCTAGATTAATAAATAATGGAACCTGTGTCATGCGTAAGCGCATGAGATGTGATATTAAAAGAGTAATAATAAAGAATGGAATAATAGAAGAATTTCACCATGTATGCGGTGCTTTGATAGATAGAGTTATTCCAACATAATAATAAAGAATGGAATAATGAAGAATTTCACCATGTATGCAATACTCAGATATACAAAGTTATTCAACATAATAATAAAGAATGGAATAATGTAAGAATTTCACCATGTATACTGATTAGTCCAGCGATATATAGGTTATTCCAATGTAATAATAAAGAATGGAATAACAATAGCTCTCTTCATGAATACGATAGAAATAATACCCTTGCTTGTAAGAAAACCTGATATCAAAAATAGTGAGGTAGCAGACTTCTCTTCTTCTTTCTCTCTATAATTTCTCTCTATAATAAATGCTCTATAGCTTTAGTGAATTGGTGAGAAATGAAGGAAGAAAGAGCTTCTATTTATAGGAAAATATAGTTTCGATAATTGCACGTTTTGGGGCTCGAAATATTACAGTACAATACCTCTAACTTTTCTTTTATTTTTAATTTAGTCCTGCAAGTATTATCAAACTTGCACCACATCCCCTAATAGTAAATAATGTGAATCAATAGTTTAATCATGTGAATCAATAGTATAATTATGTGAAAATACAAATTACGGTATAGTACCTCCATCTATACCTCCATTTTTAACTTAGTCATGCAACTATTATCAATCTTGCACCAACTCCCCTAATAGTACATGAATGTGATTCAATAGTACCCACATGTGAACAAATAGTTATATAAGCATGTGAATTAGTAGCAATTAATTGCTCATTTATCCGACAAATTACCCGATTATCAATATAACCCCCATACATCAATTATCATCGGAATAGATGTTGATTTCCACTAGCACTAATAATCCCAACACAATGGAACTATCAAATTCATCTTTAATCAATACGAACTTATTCATCATTAATATTATAACTCACAATATTTAACAACCAGGTCGTTCCCAGGAAAAAAGGGGCTTCCGATAAGGATTTCTCCTTATCATGCCGCAATTAGATGACCAAACCCTCTCGATGTAACTTCTAGACATTATAAATATTGCAATTTAATAATATGAATAACTTTGGCGTCTCAATTATTGATTTAATAATATAACATATTATACAGATGATACTATGACAATAATCGAATCAATAATATAAGAGATATGATGCAGCAATTATTGTAGCAATAATTGAGTATAACTGAGTGACTTATCACGTAAGCATCAATAATCAATACCGTGTGCTACTATGCAACCACGCGTATTACTATACTTTTATTACTGAGTAGTTCAACAGTTTTAATGGTAACACTTTCGCCGTTATTTTTATAAAATGATAATTCTGTCGTTTTTTAACTACGACAATACTTCCGTTGTGGGGTCCAGCAATGATTGTGTCGTCGTACGAATATTCCCTGACAAAAATATTCACCGACCAATCGAATATTATATAACCACTTGCTTACTTTGCAAAATTTGTAAATATTACCCACAACTATAACATTATATCAAATTCACACCATAATATTAAAAAAATATTTCGAGAAAATTAAATCTTTATTCATAAATTTTGGGGTCTCACACACGTAGTATCAAGTCATGGAATATTTGTTGACCCAGCAAAGATTGAAGCAATACAAACCTAGGAGCAACCTAAATCAGTGATCGAGGTACGTAGCTTTCTCGGCTTAGCTGGTTATTATCGGAGATTCGTAGAAAGGTTTTCTCGAATCGCTACTCCATTAACTCAGCTGACTCGGAAAGATACAAAATTCGGTTGGAGCGTGGAATGTGAAAAGAGTTTTCAAGAACTCAAGAGGAGACTCATTTCAGCACCTGTTCTGACAATATCATCTGCCTCGGAGTGATTTGTCATCTACAGTGATGCTTCGGGCAAAGGGTTAGGATGTGTTCTCATGCAACATGGGAAAGTCATAGCCTATGTCTCTCGGCAACTCAAAGAATATGAGAGGAATTATCCTACTCATGATCTAGAGTTGGAAGCTGTTATCTTCGCACTTAAAATTTGGAGGCATTACTTGTATGGGGAGAAAGTGGAGATCTTTACGAATTATAAAAGCCTCAAATATTTCTTCACCCAAAAGGAACTCAACATGCGGCAACGACGTTGGCTTGAACTGTTAAAAGATTATGATCATACCATTCAATACCATCCTGGTAAAGCGAACGTAGTAGTTGGTGCATTGAGTAGAAGATCATGTGCGGGTACGAGTGCGATACTGTCAACGCAAAGGCCCATTTTATATGACTTGCAAAGGATGGAGATAGAGTTAAAGACTCTAGGGACCCACGTGATGATGGCGAATATACGAGTAGAACCAACTTTAATCGATAAAGTCAAAGTTGCTCAAGCCACAAACATGGAGCTGATGCGTATGAGGAAGAAAGTGCAAGAAGGTGCTATGCCAGAAGCAAGAATCGATGAAGAAGGAATACTTTGAGTCAACTCCAGACTTTGTGTTCATAACGACCCTAATTTAAAGTATAAAATCACGATGGAGGCACATAACACACCATTTGCAATCCATCCTGGGAGTACCAAAATGTATCGTGATCTTCGACATACATTTTGGTGGAGCAATATGAAGAGAGAGATCGCGGAGTTTATCTCAAGGTGTCTAACTTGTCAACGTGTCAAGGCGGAGCATCAAGTACCAAAAGGTCCATTTTAACCACTTGAAATTCCAGAATGGAAGTGGGAGCACATTACCATGGATTTTGTTACCGGTCTTCCCAACATTTCTCAAGGCATAGATGCTATTTGGGTCATTGTTGATAGATTGACCAAGTCGGCTCATTTCTTACCTATACGAGAAACTTATACACTTAAACTTCTTGCTCGTATGTACATAAATGAGATTGTAAGACTACATGGTATACCAGTATCCATAGTTTCTGATCGAGAACCAAGATTCACTTCAAGATTTTGGGTTAGTTTGTAAAAAGCTATGGGCACGGATTTACGATTTAGTTCGGCTTATCATCCTCAAACGGACGGGCAGTCAGAGAGGACTATTCAAACTCTTGAAGATCTATTAAGACTTTGTGTCCTTGACTTCAAGGGAAGTTGGGACAAGTTCTTACCATTGGTGGAGTTTTCCTACAACAACAGTTATCAAGCAAGTATTGGCATGGCTGCATTCGAGGCGTTGTATGGAAGAAAGTGTCGTTCTCCAGTATGCTGGGATGAGGTGGATGAAGCAACGTTGTTGGGACCGGAGTTGGTATATATTACTACACAAAAGATCCAAATAATTCGATAACGTGTGCAAACGGCATAAGATCGACAAAAGAGTTATGCGGATCTTCATCGAAAGGACGTGGAATTTAGTATTGGGGATCATGTATTGTTGTGTGTGGCTCCATGGAAGGGAGTTACAAGATTTGGGAAGAGAGGAAAGCTCAATCCACGATTTATTGGTCCATTTTAGATTCTTTACCGAGTAGAAAATGTGGCTTATAGACTCGCGTTACCTCCAAGTATGTCTCGTGTTCATAATATTTTTCACATATATGTGCTTCGTAAATATGTGAAAGACCCGAACCACGTTATTGAGTTAGAACCAGACGAAATAGTCGAAGATTTAACGTAAGAGGAGGTACTTGTCAAGATCTTAGATAGGAAGGAACATGTTCTACGCACAAAGGTCATACCACAAGTCAAAGTTTTGTGGAGGAACCATGCTATTGAGGAAATGACTAGGAAGTTGGAAACGAAAATGAAAGCGAGGTATCCTCACCTTTTCGAAACACCAGGTACGTACGTCAATTTCGAGGACAAAATTTCATAAGGAGGGGAGGTTGTAAGACCCCAACTTATTATAAATGAAATTGAATTTCCTCTATTTATTATTTTGAAATAGTAAGGGTTGATTTGATTAATATGGTTAGTTATGGGTAAAATGCGCAAATATCTTAAATAAGTAAGTGGTTATAAAATATTCATTGTTTTCGGGGAATATTCGTTTGGTCGTGGAATATTTTTACTGTCGGGGAATATTCGTATGACGGCATAGCCTTGTGTGGCCCTATAACGGAAAGCGATTGGATGAAAAAAATGACTAGTATAAGTTATTTATAAATAATGGCGTAGTTGTTACCTTTGATACTGTTGGAATACTCGGTGGTTAAAAACACAGTAATATGCGTTGTTGTACAATAGCACACGGTATTGCACCAATTATTGATTTCTACATAAGAAGACACTACTCAATAATTATTACAGTAATTACTGTTTAATATTTTATTTTATTGATTCAATAATTGATGCGTTGATATTTTATATTATTGTTGTTTCAATAATTGTCACTGCACAGTATTTTCCATTATCAGATCAATAATTCATATTATTTGAATAATATTATTAGATAGCATTATTGACAATATCTAGAAAGTTCTGTCTAATGAGAGGTTTGGTTACCTAATTGCGCGCCAGTAAGGAGAAATCCTTATTGGAAAGCCCCCTCTTTCCTGTGAACGGCCTGGTTGCCAATATTGTGATTCTGTAATATTATTTGTGAATAATTAATTATTGATTTATATGATAAGGAGAATATTCATTTTATGTGGATATAGATGGAGAAAATTTTTAATGTGACAATTGTTGAAAATTGATATTTTATCTTTTCTGATAAAATAATTCATTTAAATATATTATTATATTATAATAATATAATAATGGTGATATTTTTACAATGAATGTGTGATATATGAGTAAATAAGGAGGAAGAGTATTTTTATTACAAAAAATGTTTAACACATGTTTTGTGTGTTGGTGAACCCTATTTTTGACTAAAATTTGATTATAACCTGCACAATCGTCCGTATGTGGATTTCGGTCAATTTTTGTTTAGAATTTGAAAAAACTTAAACTTACAAAGTTGTAGAGAATTAAATTTCCTATGGAATGGGCATAAGATTTGAATTTTTCTGATAAAAGGGCTATTTATTATGAATTATTGAAGTTCCGAAATATTGGGTCTAAATTGATTTTTGGGTTATAAAATATTTTTTTCATGAAAAACGTTTTTTTGTGAGTGAATGTGCTTAGATTTTGATGTGGTGGGCTAAGGAAAATTTAATTAAAAATAATAATATTTTATTAAATTTTCTGCTTTGGTGTTCTAAGTATTTTCCTATAAATAGGGTGCTTAGGTTAGAATTGAAAATCACATTTAAACCGAAATCTTTCTCTCTATATTATCGAAAGCGTATTCTTGTGAGTATTTTGATATTTTGAGTGTTGTTATACGGTGCAAGTTTCTTTCAGCGTTATATCTGATATTCCAATCAGAAGTACTATTCTTTCAAGGTAAGGGATATTATTTTTGTTCAGTATTCGTATAAAATAATATTTTCTTTCATACTCTGTAGTATGTAAGTAATATTATTTCGTTTCAGATTTCGAATTCTATACTCATTTTTTTAAGTTTTGGCTTCTATACTCTATGAAATAAGTAGAATATCATTGATATTTGCGCTTCATCTAGTATCTTTTCATAAAAATATTATTCTGAGCATTCTTGATAAGTTTTAACTTTTTCATGTCGGGGTACTATTCACGGAGTTACTATTCCCAAAGTTACTATTCACTAGGTACTATTCACTCGGTTACTATTCACCCGAGGTACTATTCATGAAAAAAATTGATTACTTTTCGGTCCAAATCATTTTTAATACAATATTATTCTTGAATTTTACTCCACAAAGCAGTATCATGTTGACAATTTGGACGTTGTTGATTTCTGGATAAATTAAATTATAAATCTTTAAAAATTTATCCTTGAACTTGTTTTTATTGAATTCTTATATTATTATCATCATCCTCATGTTTATATTCTGTTGAAAGTCATCTGTGGCCTGTAGTGCATAGATGAACTTGGTATGATTATGACCAGGTATTATTCGGTATAATCATGACCGTAATGTTACAAATGATGTGGTAAAAGTCCTCATTGGCCCGTATTGCATTGATTGACAGTTGTTGGCATGATCATGACCATTGATGAATACACGAGCCCGTAGTGCATGGATAATTTGTGGTCGTGATACTAATGAATATCCTTGGCCGTAGTGCATGGATGATGTGGATTATTTATTGTCGAGTCTCAAATGATAAAAGTGATGAAAACCTTTTAAATCATAGAAGATAGTAGATTATATTTCTACTTGACTCTTCTTAATGGATTGCTTGTTCATTGCAGATTAAACTTGATGTTTGTTATATTTATCAGTTTAAAACTGTTGAAGGCTAACAATAAATTATTCTGCATTATCTTAGTCATAATATTTTTTACTGGGATAGTTAAGCTCACCCTTTTTCTTTCATTGTCCTCTTCAGGAAATGAGAACGTAGCCGGGACTAGTCGGGGAACGGAGTGACGGTCTAGATGATAGCATTAGTAGTCCTCACTATTCTATGAAATAGTGTGATAATAAATGTATTGAGGACTCCATTTGAGTTGAATACTTTCTAGAAGACAATATTCGTATTAAAACTCTCAGTTTATGTTTTGTCGTATGTCACACGATAGCTGTATTATTAAGTTGTATTTGAATTTTGTACCATGTATTTGGCGACTAAAGATGGGTGATGTATACTTATTTTGGGGGTGTCACAATTTCAATTAGTATGTGTAAACTAGTACGCGTCTACACTTACAATAATCAAGTCTTCACATAGCATGCTTCTTAACACATTACATGGCACATTGGTCACATATTACAAGATAAAGAGATCATGTAAGCATGCCTTAAATTTCAAAACCAAAAACAAAATCTGGCAAAAGCTGCGGGGATTCAACGCAATTGCGCTGGTCAGAAAGCTTAAGGGATTCGGTGTTCATATGCTACCCCCTCGCTGAATTCAAGGTTATTCTGCCTCTCCCGACTTCGATCCAACTCTAACACACCAATTACACATAATTTAACATACATACATGCTAGAGTTTCACATATAACACATGATCATACTTGAGTTCAATACCACAAGTTTAACTTATAAGTTATATGTCATTAAAACATAAAAAGGTCATGTAATCATTTGTGCCTTACAACTTGATCATTCAATACTCAGTAGTCATGCTTGTATATAGACAACACATGTATACTTTACTTACATAGTTCATATTTTAGAAATTTCCCTTTCATGACTATGTGTGAATAAGTGAAAACCATATATTAACCAAAAAATGTTCATGCCAATATATCTATAGGCATAATGAGTCCTAATATACATGCTTGCATGGTCATAACGTACTTTACTCATTTCTTGATGACATTAGCTTCCTTATTCTAATTTTCTTTGAATTTAGCACTAAGTAAACTTAGTACATACAAGGCATCTTAACATATAACTCTCATGCATTTACAACATATAATAAATTCACATATACATGTTCAAATAGTCAGAACTTACTAGATAAAAGTCTTGGTAAGGTTCACTTTGAAAAGTCTTAAGTTTCTTATCTTTGAACTAGTCTAATCTTTCAATCATGTATGTTAGTGTGTTCAATCACTTTAGTCTTACATTTCATGTCAATATAAACCATATTGACATACTCATAAAGTCAGAATGCTCACACGATGTGTTCGTGACAAAGTTTACTTTTGAAATCACAAATCTCATTTCAAGACCACAAGTATTGTGTCCATTGTAGGTACTAACATGGTTATACTTGTTCATACTACATGCTTATGCTTATGTGTGAGTGTTAAATAGTTTCCATGCTTGCTCTAACCATATGCTAACAAGTTAGCACGTCGTAAACTAAAATGAAAAAAATATCGAGTCGGTAGTGAAGCTGGCGCACAAGGCTTACACCTTAGTACAAATAGGGCATAGCTACGCCCATACACCACACATGTCGAGAGGCGAGTAACTTACTGCATTTTGCAAGAGTATCAAACATCAACACTTCTCTTCGATTTAAACATGTTTAATACCAACATTTAAGAGTTCAAACATGTAAGGCTACTTCCTAAACACATCATGGCATGCCAAATCACTTTGATTAACAAAGAATTTCAAGTAATTTCAAGAATTTGACAAAAACCCATTTCAAGAACATAAGTTAAGATTTTATACCTCTTGGCTTGAATTAGACCCCTCACACACTGAGTATGCTTCCAAAATTTCTCAGCAACTTAGGACTCTCAATCTCAGACTTTAACAAACAACAAAAACTGAATCTGGAGCTTGCATTTATAGATGAAACTTGGACTAGATAATCCCATTGTACTAAGATTGAGTTCAAGGTGTAATAGAGAAAAACAATGGTTATTAAAGAGTGGTTGAGCAACCCACCCATCATCCATTGGCCTAGAAATCATTACCTATGTTTAGCCAAATGCAAGTTAAGTAAACCAAAGGTAGGTTACTATTCATGTACTATGGTGACACTCATTTTGGGACAAGAGTAAAATCTCAGCATTTGTTATTCTAAGGCTTGGTTTAGACACTATAATTCCCATAATGTAATATAAATGTGTTATTGCTACTACACAAAGGAAATTTGGGGATTATTTATGTACATCAAATACACGCAATAAAATAATGCAGTTAAGTATTATTGTCCGGGAAGTTTCATAATTATCTCTACTACTCACATAGGCATATTATAACATTATTTAATATTATATATCAAGTGTACACACATAACTTCTTTTTCGATTTCTGGAATGCACAGATATTAATTTATTTCTGTTTAACAATGACTTATGATTTTATTGCACTACTTGATACCCTATATCATTAGAATATATTCTTATTATATGATTCTATGCATGCCACACATTACACTAATATTCCAATTCATTTTCTATAGTAGAACTTAACTTTCTAAGTTTGGACACTGGCGCAGCTGCGCCATTTTGTACTGTTGGGACTGGCGCAGAGCAATGCCAAAATAGGTTAGCTTCAAGCCAGTTCCAATTCCTATCACCACATAAGTTTCATATGGGATAATTTAACTTCTTCAATGGTGATATACCCATACTTGACATAAATCAATATGTTCAAATCTTGCTACTATATTCAAATAAATTAAATATTTAATTATTAAGAATCCTATTAATTCTTGATATCAAACTCTTAGGGTTAGTCCACTAATTTAAATAACTATTAGTGACTCTCTTTAATCATTTCATAAATTCACATAACCACATAAGGTTTAAATAAACTCACAAAGCTAACTCATTAAAATTAAATCACATATTTAATTAATAAGGAGTTTCAAATTTCGTGGACGTTACAATATTACCTTCATCTATACCTCCAATTTTAATTTAGTCATGCAAGTATTATCAATCTTGCACCACCTCTCCTAATAGTACATGTATATGAATCAATAGTACACACATGTGAACAAATAGTTATTAGCCTATGAATTAATAGCAATTAAATACTCATTTATCCGATTAATTACCCGATTGGTCAATATAACCTCCAGACATCAAATCGGAATAGATGTTGATTTCCACTAACACTAATAATCCCAACATAATAGAAATATCAATTTCATCTTTAATCAACACGAACTTATTCATCATTAATATTATAACTCACAATATTTAACAACCAGATCATTCCCAGGAAACAGGGGGCTTTCCGATAAGGATTTCTCTCTATTGGCGCACAATTAGGTGACCAAACCTCTCCTTGACAAAACTTTCTAGAAATTGTTAATATTGTAAATAATAATATGAATAACTTTGTCGTCTCAATTATTGATTTAATAATATAAAATATTATACAGATGATACTGTGACAATAATTGAATCAATAATATGAAAGATATTATGCAGCAATTACTGTAGCAATAATTGAGTATAACTGAGTGCTTCTCACGTAAGGATCAATAATCAATACCGTGTGTTACTATGCAACCACACGTATTACTGTACTTTTACCACCGGGTAGTTCAACAGTTTAACGGTAAAACATTCGTCGTTATTTTTATAAAATGATAATTATATCATTTTCTTACTACGACAATACTTTCGTTGTGGGGTCCACCAATGATTGTGCCGTCGTACGAATATTCCCTGTTAAAACGAATATTCTCCAACTAATCGAATATTATATAACCACTTGCTTATTTTGCAAAATTTGTAAATATTATCCATAACTATAACATTATATCAAATCCACACCATAATATTCAAAAATATATTTCGAGAAGAATTAATGAAACAACCCGGGTCAAATCCCGAGTCCGGAACAAATCTTGGGTCAAATCCTAAGTCCAAATCGAATCAAATCTATCAAAATAAGGCCTCAAACTACTGTCCCAATAGTATCTTCTTGGGTCATCTTAGACCACCACAGGCTCCCAAAAGGTCATGACTTGAAGGTACTATTGGTAGTAACTTATTTCCTTATATACAGACAAATTTTTCCCCTATCTTTCGATGTGGGACTGGGGTTTTACAAACTCCCCCACTTAAATTTCTGACGTCCCAGTCAGAACCGATCACACACACGGCCCAAAGATCTTTGCCTATCTACCCATTGTGGGATAATACCGGCTAGCTTCGTGTCTCCACCTCCGGACGTCCATCTCTCCATTGTGGGATAATACAATCAGCCTTCGTGTCCCCACGTCCAGCAACCCGATCGGATGACCCGACCCGAGCTTTCGAGAGTCGGCTTTGATATCATATGAAACAACCCGGGTCAAATCCCGAGTCCGGAATAAATCTCAGGTCAAATCCCAAGTCTGAATCGAATCAAATCTATCAAAATAAGGCCTCAAACTACTGCCCCAATAGTATCTTCTTGGGTCATCTTAGTCCACCACAGGCTCCCAAAAGGTCATGATATGAAGGTACTATTGGTAGTAACTTATTTTCTTATATGCAGACAAATTTTTCTCCTATCTTTCGATGTGAGACTGGGGTGTTACAATTAATCTTTATTCATAAAAGTTGGGGATCTTACAACCTCCCCTTCTTATGAAATTTCATTTTCGAAATTCGGGTGCATACCTGGTATGTCGAAGAGGTGAGGATACCTTGACTTCATTTCATATTCTAACTCCCAGATCATTTCCTCAACAACGTGGTTTCTCCAAAAAACTTTGACTTGAGGTATAACCTTGGAGCATAGAATATGATCATTCTTATCCAAGATTTTAACAGGTACCTCTTCATACGTTAAATCTTCCGCTATCTCGTCCGGTTCTAATTCAATAATGTGGTTCGGGTCTTTCACATATTTACATAACATAGATATGTAAAAAATGTTATGAACACGAGACATACTTGGTGGTAAGGCGAGTCTATAGGTCACAGTTCCTACTCGATCGAGGATTAAAAATATGCCAATGAATCGAGGATTGAGCTTTCCTCTCTTTCTAAATCTCGTAACTCCTTTCCATGGAGCAACACGTAACAACACATGATCTCCAATATTGAATTCCACGTCCTTTCGATGAAGATCAACATAACTCTTTTGTCGATCTTGTGAGGTTTTTATACATTATTCGTCGTTTAAATCTTTTCCGTAGTCATACGTACCAACTCGGTCCCCAACAACGTTGCTTCACCCACCTCATCCCAAAGATATCGAGAAGCGACACTTTTTTCCATACAACGCCTCAAATGGAGCCATGCCAATACTTGCTTGATAACTGTTGTTGTAGGAAAACTCCATCAATAGTAAGAACTTGTCCCAACTTCCTTTGAAGTCAAGGACACAGAGTCTTAATAAATTTTCAAGAGTTTGAATAGTCCTCTCCGACTGCCCATCCGTTTGAGGATGATATGCCAAACTAAATCGTAAATTCGTGCCCATAGCTTTTTGCAAACTAACCCAAAATTGTGAAGTAAATCTTGGGTCTCGATTAGAAACTATGGATACTGGCATACCATGCAATCTTATAATCTCGTTTATATACATACGAGCAAGATGTTCAAGTGTATAAGTTTTTCATATCGGTAAGAAATGAGCAGACTTGGTCAATCTATCAACAATGACCCAAATCGTATCTATGCCTTGAGAAACCTTGGGAAGACCAATAACGAAATCCATGGAAATGTGCTCCCACTTCCATTCTGGAATTTTAAGTGGTTGCAATGGACCTTTTGGCACTTGATTCTCCGCCTTGACTCGTTGACAAGTTAGACACCTTGAGATAAACCCCGCTATATCTCTCTTTATATTGCTCCACCAAAATGAATGTCGAAGATCACGATACATTTTGGTACTCCCAGGATGGATTGTAAACGGTGTGTTGTGCGCCTCCATCATAATTTTATACTTCAAGTCAGAATCGTTTGGAACACAGAGTCTGGAGTTGACTCAAAGTATTCCTTCTTCATCGACTCTTGCTTCCGGAATAACACCTTCTTGCACTTTCTTCCTCATACGCATCAACTCCAGGTCTGTAGCTTGAGCAGCTTTAACTTTATCGATTAAAGTATGTTCTAATCGTATATTCGCCATCATCACATGGGTCCCTGGAGTCTTTAACTCTATCTCCATCCTTTGTAATTCATACAAAATGGGCCTTTGAGTTGACAATATCGCACTTGTACCCGCATATGATCTTCTACTCAATGTGTCAGCTACTACGTTCGCTTTTCCAGGATGGTATTGAATGGTATGATCGTAATCTTTCAATAGCTCAAGCCATCGTCGTTGCCGCATGTTGAGTTCCTTTTGAGTGAAGAAATATTTGAGGCTTTTATGATCCAGTATAGATCTCCCCTCCTCTCCATATCGGGTAATGCCTCCAAATCTTAAGCGCCAAAAGCGGCGATTTATCAACTCTAGATCATGAGTAGGATAATTCCTCTCATATTCTTTAAGTTGTCATGAGGCATAGGCTATAACTTTCCCATGTTACATGAGAACACACCCTAAACCTTTGCCTGAAGCATCGTTGTATATGACAAATCCCTCCGAACCAGCTGGTATTGTCAAAATAGGTGCTGAAATGAGTCTCCTCTTGAGTTCTTGAAAACTCTTCTCATATTCCTCGCTCCAACTGAATTTTGTATCTTTTCGAATCAGCTGAGTTAATGGAGTAGCGATTCGAGAAAATCCTTCCACGAACCTCCGATAATAACCAAATTAAGTTGAAAGCTACGATTTCGGCATTACTAACTTAGGTTCCTCCCAGCTTTGAATTGCTTCAATCTTTGCCGGGTCAACATATATTCTGTGATTTGATATTACGTGCCCAAGGAATGCTACTTCCTCAAGTCAGAACTCGCATTTCTTCAACTTGGCATATAACTTGTTTTCACGAAGCTTTTGGAGTATCAACCTCAGGTGTTGCTCATGATCTTCACGGCTTTTGGAGGAAATAAGGATGTCATCAATAAAGACGACCACAAAGTGATCCAAATATTCCTTAAATACTAGGTTCATCATATCCATGAAGGCAGCAGGAGCATTAGTCAATCCAAAAGACATGACTAGGAATTCGTAATGCCCGTATCGAGTTCTGAAAGCAGTCTTTGGAATGTCATCAGTTTTAATCTCCAATTGATGATATCCAGAACGAAGATCGATCTTTGAAAAGAATTTGGCACCTTGCAACTGGTCAAACAGGTCATCAATGCAAGGCAACGGGTACCTATTTTGATGGTGACATGATTCAACTCCCGATAATCAATACAAAGTTGCATACTTCCATCTTTCTTCTTCACGAATAGAACAGGAGCACCCCAAGGAGACATACTAGGTCGGATGAAACCGATGTCTAACAATTCCTGCAGTTGGGTTTTTAACTCCTGAAGTTCAATAGGAGCCATTCGATATGGGGGTTTGGAAATGAGTTTTGTACCGGGTTCAAGGTTGATACCAAACTCGATTCACGCTCCGGGGGTAGGCCAGGAAGTTCTTCGGGGAATACGTCAAGAAATTTATTAACAATAGAAATATCATTCAAATCTGACGTATTTTTGTTTAAATCTGTGACATGGGCTAAGAAAGCTTGACATCCATTTTTTAATAAATGAATAGCTTTATGGCTTGATATGACAGTGATTGACTTTAGTGGTTTGGTTTCTTGAATTTGCATAATAGGTTGGTTAGGAATATGAAAGCTAACAACGTTACGAAAACAATCAACTTTTGCATGATGAGTAGTTAACCAATCAATCCCTAAAATCACATCAAATACAAGTATTTTTAAGGAAATAAGATCGACAGGTAATGTGAGGGTACCGATTTGAACCAAACAAGACTTATAAACAATGGATGTAATGAAGGTTACTCCCAACGGAGTTTCAACAGATAAGTCAAAGTCTAATTTCTCCAAAGTCAAATTTAAATATTGAGCGCAAGTAGGAGAAATAAAAGAATGGGTAAAACTGGTATCAGATAAGGTATATACTTCGCTAGAATTTATGATTAGCTTACCCGTGATCACCTTGTTTGGATTCCTCACTTTTTGGGAGGTTACGACAAACGCTCTCCCTTGAACTACCAGTTTTGTCTTGTCTGGGACGGCCTTTGATGCCTCCATCCCAGCTGGACTTGACTTTGGTGCACGACAAAATTGGCCAAGGTGACCTTCTCTTCCGTAATTATAACACGCTTTGGATTGCTGCGTACAGTTCAGACTGATATGTCCCTCCCCTCCGCATTTGTAACATACGATTGGTTGTCGTTCCCCTTCCTTAACAATAGGTGCTGGTAATGATGTCTTTCCATCATTGTTGAATCTCCTCTTCCTGAAATTTACAGTTCTATTATCTTGGCCATGATTACCACCGAAATGGTTACTATTTCTGACATGTTGATTCCCTCCACATTTGTTGTCACCGCTTCGATGACTGCTACCACTGGTATTATCATTTTGCCGACTGCTCTCTCTTGGTTGGGTTGACTCGTTATCGCGCTCCAATACCTGAGCCCTATTTACAACATCTGAATACAAACACAGTTTGTGAGAAATTAAGTATTGACGTATCTCATGTTTCAAACCTCTTAGAAACATTCGCGCCATTCTCTCCTCATTATCAACCAAGTGAAACGCAAACCAGAACAACTCGGCAAACTTATCTTCGTACTGTGACACGGTCATATTGTTCTGCTCCAGCTTGATGAACCCTACCTCCTTCATGTGATGAATGCTTTCGGGAAAGTTCTTGTCGTTGAACAGTTCTTGGAATTTCTCCCAAGACATCTTGGTCTGCGGCGAGGTTAGAGTGCGCTTCTGATTCCCACCGAGAATCGCCTCTCCTCGCAACATGAAGGTGGCAAAGGGAAACTTTTGCTCCTTGGAGCATCCCAAGACATCAAATATCTTGGAGATCCGCTTTATCCACGTCTCTGCCTTAAGTGGTTTTGGCTCTCCAATAAACTCCGGTGGTCCTAGCTCCTTGAACTGTTTAGCGGTGACCGTCCGAGAGTTGCCAGTTTTTCCACCTGCATTTTGAACAGGAGTTGTTGTCGCCTGATGTTGCATGAATTGCATAAAACCTCTGAACATCCCATCGTTCATCACTTGGTCAACGTTGTTGTTTTCCTGAGGATTATTGCAATCCCGATGCACATTATCCTGGGCATTGATCGTTGGTGACTCAACGCTCTCATGTGCTTCATTGCTTATCTCAAAAATTTTGGACGTCATTATCAAATACTGCCACAAAACAAAGGTTAATTGACATGTCACATATTATCCATATACTCTGACCGACCAATTAAATACCAAATAAACTTAGGTAGGTCATACTAGCAAAGGAATTCCCCGTCTCTCCCCTCCTAGTTCTTGTCTCATATCTCAACCAGGGATCATATCCTAAGCTTTGATACCAAATGTGACACCCCCAAAATAGGTATACATCACCCCATTCTGAGTCGCCAAATACATGGTATAAAATTCAAATACAACTTAATTATACAACTGTCGTGTAAAATACGACAAAACATAAGCTGAGAGTTTTAATACGAATATTGTCTTCTAGACAGTATTCAAACTCTAATGGAGTCCTTATTACATTTATTATCTCACTATTTCACTGAATAGTGAGGACTACTAATGCAAACATCTGGACCGTCACTCCGTCCCCCGACTAGTCCCATCTATATTCTCATTTCCTGAAGAGAACAATGAAAACAAAGGGTGAGCTTAACTATCCCAGTAAGAAATATTATGACTAAGATAATGCAGAATAAATTACCATTAGCCTTCAACGATGTTAAACTGATAAAATACAATAAACATCTAGTTTAACTGTAGTGGAACAAGCAATCCATTAGAAGAGTCAAGTAGAGCATGATATCTACTATCTTAGATGATTTAAAAAGTTTTTTCATCACTTTTATCGCTGAGACTCAGCTTAATAAATAAACCACATCATCGAATCATCCCTGTACTACGGGCCAAGGATATTCATGTAATCATCAATTGTCATGATTATACCGTATAATCCCTGGTCATAATCATACCAACAACTATCCATCAATGCACTACAGGCCAATGAGGATTTTTACCACATCATTTGTAACATTACGGTCATGATTATATCGAATAATCTCTGGTCATAATCATACCAATCAATAGTACATCTATGCATGTAAGCCACATATGACTTTTATCACAATATAAGCATGAGGATGTTGACAATGATATAAGAATTAAATTAAAAGAAAGCAAAGGATAAATTTTTAAATATTTATAATTTAATTTATCCAAAATTCAATAATGCCCAAATTGTCAACATGATACTGCTTTGTGGAGTAAAATTCAAGAATAATATTGTATCAAAAATGATTTGGACAGCAAAGAAATCATTTTTTGTCATGAATAATTTCTCGGGTGAATAGTACCCCGTGAATAGTACTTCGAGAATAGTACCCCGTGAATAGTACTTTATGAATAGTACCCCATGAATAGTACTTTGTGAATAGTACCGTAAAAATGAATACTACTCATGGACAGTACTCCTGCATGAAAAGCTTAAAATTTAACAAGAATGTGCAGAAAATATCCTTGTGAAACAATACTAGATGAAGCGTAAATTTCAATGATATTCTACTAATTTCATGTAGTATAGAAGCAATACTTTAACAAAATAAGGGTATAATCAGGAATACGAGACGAAATAATATTACTCACATACTACAGAGTATGGAAAAAGATATTATTCCTTATGAATACTGAAAAAATAATATCCCTTACCTCAGAAGAAGATTGGATACTGGAATAGTGAAGTAGGGGACTTCTCTTCTTCTTTTTCTCTATAGCTTCTCTCTATATAATTACTCTTGTGAGTCTTAGTGAATTGGTGAGAATGAAAAAAGAATGAGCTTCTATTTATAGGAAAATATAGTTTCGATAATTGCACGTTTTGGGGCTCGAAATATTACAGTATAATACCTTCATCTTTTCCTTCATTTTTAATTTAGTCCTACAAGTATTATCAAACTTGCACCACCTCCCCTAATAGTATATCTTGTGAATCAACAGTATAATCATATGAATCAATAGTACAATCATGTGAAAAAAATAATTACAGTATAGTACATTCATCTATACCTCCAATTTTAATTTAGTCATGCAAGTATTATCAATCTTGCACCACCTCCCCTAATAGTACATGCATGTGAATCAATAGTACACACATGTGAACAAATAGTTATAATCATGTGAATTAATAGCAATTAAATGCTCATTTATCCGATTAATTACCCGATTGATCAATATAACCTCCAGACATCAATTATCATCGGAATAGATGTCGATTTCCACTAACACTAATAATCCCAACATAATGGAAATATCAATTTCATCTTTAATCAACACGAACTTATTCATCATTAATATTATAACTCACTATATTTAACAACCAGATCATTCCCAGGAAAGATGGGGCTTTCCGATAAGATTTCTCCCTATTGGCGGGCAATTAGGTGACCAAACCTCTCCTTGACAGGACATTGTCAATATTGTAAAAAATAATATGAATAATTTTGTCGTCTCAATTATTAATTTAATAATATAAATATTATGCAGATGATAATGTGACAATAATTGAATCAATAATATGAAAGATATTATGCAACAACCATCGTAGCTTAATAATTGAGTATAATCGAGTGACTTCTCACGTAAGCATCAATAATCAATAATGTGCTATTTCTTATGCAACCAAGCGACATCAGATTTATTTTTACCATAGGGTAATTCAACAGTTTAACGGTAAAACTTTTATTGTTATTTTTATAAAAGATAATTTTGTCGTTTTTTAACTACTTATAATAATTTCATTGTGGGGTCCACCAATGATTGTGTCGTCGTACGAATATTTTCTGTTAAAACAAATATTCCCCGACCAATCGAATATTATATAACCACTTGCTTACTTTGAAAATTTTATAAATATTACCTACAACTATAACATTATATCAAATCCACACCATAATATTCAAAAATATATTTCCAGAAGAATTAATATTTATTCATAAAAGTTGGGGATCTTACAATTATTATTATTATTATTATTATTATTATTATTATTATTATTATTATTATTATTATTATTATTATTATTATTATTATTATTATTGTTATTATTATTGTTATTGTTATTGGGGGAGAAATGATTTGTTTAGTTATAAATATTAATCCTTGCAAAATTATAACAGCTAGGCTTGTTTGCTTAGGTGGTCATTGGATCTAAGTTTTAAGCTAGAGGTTTTGTGTTCGAATCTTGGCAGCAACATTATTTTTGGGATTAAGTTCAATGTTCGCCACGTCAGCCCGTCCATGTGTTAAATAAAATAAAAAAATGTCCACGTCAGATCTACCACGTAGGCGCCATGTATGCAGGTCAACGCACATGTGGCGCCTGGGGCTCGAAGTCCAAATTTTTTAATAGAAAGGGGATCAATTTGCGTTGACTAAAAGAAAATTTCTCAATACCCAAAAATCATTAAAGTTCAGTGGTCGACTTTGCATTTTATCCCTTAAATATTTGTCCAAGTCCTATTTTTCTCCAAGTATCACTCCGGTCCGACGCTTTTTGAACTTATCCATAAGTCTATTTGTATTTTGGGATTCCATTGAATTAGAACCTTAGGATGACATGTTACTTAAACTTGATGTGCCACTTTCTTGAGTTGAATACTTTTTTTGTACTTATTAAACAAATCTTCCATTGCTTTCTTCACACCATCGACACAATCTCATCCCCTGGTATTTTTATTACTTGCTTGATATTCTAAATCCCTATCTTCATTATCAATATCAAAATGAAGATCTACTCCCATACCCTCCAACGGATCTTTAACTTTAATTTTATCATCTCCATACATTTCGTCTAAACTAAATTGAACAAAACTCAACTTAGACTGAGGATCAAGCACAACGGGAATATACAACAACGTATTCATCTTTGTAACATTAATTTCCCCAATACTTATCATATTTCCTTTTCATTGCCTTGGCCATTTTTTTCAATTCTCTATCATTGCTTCTTTCCCACTCACTCAAAATAATATAAGTTTCACTTATTTCATGAAATGCATTATTTGATGTGACATAAGATGAGCCCGAAATACGCACAGTGAGATTATAAAAATGTTCTAAGAATCTCACAAATAATTTAGCCCTATTCCAATCTAAGTCCGTTGTAATATTTTTTTCTCCCATCTCTTTTTCAAAGCCACGATCTTCAAATCCAAATCGATCAAAAGCTTCTTTGTACTTTAAGGCTGAACTTAACATCAAGTAAGTAGAGTTCCATCTAGTTGGGCAATCTAGACTTAAGCATTTCTTGTCTTGAATACCACAATACTCAATACAGTCCTTAAATTAAATGACTTGACCCTAGTCAGGGATTGCTTTGCATACTTCACTGTACGCCTAACATTCTCAACAGATTTCTCAATCAACTTCAACCCAGCATTCACAACAAGATTAATAATGTGAGCTATACATCTCATTTGAATGAACTTACCACCCAAGACATTGGTTTTCCAAGATGTACATTTATCTCTCAAGTAAGCAGTTACCGTAACATTTGAGCTAGCATTATCTACAGTGAGTGTCATAACTTTAGAAAGTCCCCACTCTTTTAGACAAGACTCAACCATTTCCCCAATGTCCTTCCCCTTATGATTTGTGATGGTTCAAAAATTTAAGATTTTCTTATGCAATTTCTAATTTTCATCAATAAAATGGGCAGTAACACACATATAATTCAAGCGTTGATTGGAAGTCCAAGAATCAGTAGTGAGGCAAACACGTTCACAATTTTTTCTAAGAAATGTTTTCAGCTTAATTTTCTCATTATCATACAAACGAATGCAATCTCTAGCAAATGTAAAACATGAAGGTAACTAAAACCTAGTGTAAGACCCCAACTTTTATGAATAAAGATGAATTTTATATAAATATCATTTTTGAATATTAAGGTGTGAATTTGTTATAATGTTATAGTTGTGGGTAATATTTATAAATTTTGCAAAGTAAGCAAGTTGCTATAAAATATTCGTTTGGTCGGGAATATTCTTTTTGTCTGGGAATATTCGTACGATGACACAATCATTGGAGGACCCCACAACAGAATTATTGTCGGAGTTAGAAAGCGACAAAATTATCTTTTTATAAAAATAACGGCGAAAGTTTTACCGTTAACTGTTAAAATACCCGGTGGTAAAAGTACAGTAATATGCGTGATTGCATAGTAGCACACGGTATTGTACAGTATCTTGGATTAATGATGCTTACATAAGAAGTCACTACTCAATAATTGTTACAGTAATTACTGTTCAATACTTTATTTTATTGATTCAATAATTGCTACGTTGATATTTTATATTATTGATTCAATAATTGTCATTGTACAGTATTTCAAATTATCAAATCAATAATTCATATTATTTGAATAATATTATTATTTACATTATTGATAATGTCTAGAAAGTTCTGTCGAGGAAAGGGGTTTGGTCACCTAAATGCGCGCCAATAGGGAGAAATCCTTATCGGAAAGCCCCCTCTTTCCTGGGAACGACCTGGTTGTCAATATTGTAATTTTGTAATATTATTTGTGAATAATTAATTGTTGATATTTATGATAAGAAAATATTTATTCGAAGTAGATTTAAACTGAGAAATTTTTAGCATGTGACATTTGTTGAAAGTTGGTATTTTATCTTTTCTGATAAAATAATTTATTCAAATATATTATTATAATATTACATTATAGTAGTATGATATGATTATATAATAGTACGTTTTTATAATTTGAATGGTAGCATTATTATAGTAAATTCATTGTATAAAAGTAAAAGGAGGTGGAAGAGAACAAATTGAATTTGAATTCCTGTGATGCAAGCGATGATGTCATTGGACGATGAGGTAAGTAATGATGTCATCGGACGATGAGGTAAGAAATGATGTAATATGATCGATGATGTCAGCGATGATGTCATAAATTATGGTGAAAAGACTATTTTACCCTTACTCTGCCAAGCCTATAAATAGAAGCTTATTTTTTCATTATTTTTCACCAATTCATTCAAGCTATAGAGAGAGAGAAAGTATAGAGAGAAAGAAGAAGAGTATTCTGTTACTAAATTATTGCAGTATCCAATCTCCTACTAAGGTAAGGGGAATTATTCTTTCGTATTCATGAAAAGAGTTATTTTCTTTCAATACGCGGAAGGGTTGTTATTTCATTCTTTATTATTCTGTTGGAATAACATGTCTGTGCGGTCTATCGCATGCCTAGTGAATTCTGTTGTTAATCCATTCTTTATTATTCTATTGGAATATCATGTCTGTGTGGATTACACATGACCTGGTTCCATTCTTTATTATTCTGTTGGAATATCCTATCTGTGCGGGTTACGCATGACCTGATTCTATTCTTTATTATTCTGTTGGAATAACCCGTCTGTGCGGATTATGCACGCATGGTGAATTCTTCTGTTATTTCATTATTTATTATTCAGTTGGAATAACATGTCTATGTGGATTACCGCATGCATGGTGAATGATCCTTCGTATTCATTCCTTATTAAATTATGAAAATGATCTATCTACGTGGATTATCGCATGGCGGGCAAAAATCTATTTGCGGTTTCATATATTCTATTATACTCAGTTGGTTAAAGTTTTGGCTTCTATACTCCATGAAATTAGTGGAATATCCTTGATATTTGCGCTTCATCCAGTATCTTTTCATGGAAATATTCTTCTAAGCATTCTTGAATTTTACTCCACAAAGCAGTATCATGTTGACAATTTGGACGTTATTGATTTCTGGATAAATTAAATTTTAAATCCTTAAAAATTTATCCTTGAACTTTTTTTATTGAGTTCTTATATCATTGTCATCATCCTCATGTTTATATTATGTTGAAAGTCATTTGTGGCCTGTAGTGCATAGATGGACTTGGTATGATTATGATCAGGGATTATTCGGTATAATCATGACCATAATGTTACAAATGTTGTGGTAAAAGTCCTCATTGGCCCGTAGTGCATTGATGGATAGTTGTTGGTATGATCATGACCATTGATGAATACACGAATATCCTTGGCCCGTAGTGCATGGATAATTTATGGTCGTGATACTAATGAATATCCTTGGTCGTAGTGCATGGATGATGTGGATTATTTATTAAGCTGAGTCTCAGCGATAAAAGTGATAAAAAAACCTTTTAAATCATAGAAGATAGTAGATTTTATTCTCTACTTGACTCTTCTAATGGATTGCTTGTTCCGCTGCAGTTAAACTTGATGTTTGTTATATTTTATCAGTTTAACACTGTTGAAGGCTAACGATAAATTATTCTGCATTATCTCAGTCATAATATTTCTTACTGGGGTAGTTGAGCTCACCCTTTTTCTTTCATTGTTCTCTTCAGGAAATGAGAACGTAGCCGGGACTAGTCGGGGAACAGAGTGACGGTCCAGATGATAGCATTAGTACTCCTCATTATTCTATGAAATAGTGCGATAATAAATGTATTGAGGACTCCATTTGAGTTGAATACTGTCTAGAAGACAATATTCGTATTAAAACTCTCAGTTATGTCTTGTCATATTCTACACGACAGTTGTATTATTAAGTTGTATTTGAATTTTGTACCATGTATTTGGCTACTCAAGATGGGTGATGTATACCTATTTTGGGGGCGTCACACCTAGGACATGCAGCTTGCATAAGTAGTTTAAAACCATCTTTCTCAACATGTTTTAAAGGAAGCTTATCTACAATAAGATGGTAAGTAACGGCTGCCCTAACAACTTCTTTGTCAAACCTCCAAGTGGTGAGTGTACTCTCACATGCCCCTCCCTCCCCCTCACCCTCTTTAATTCCTACAAGTTGGGGTTGAGCTTTATCCATGTTGTTGGGATTTTTTTTACAAGTTCTAAAGTGATTTCTTAAAGCATTAGTGTCATTTGAAGATGAATCAGCAGCTAATTCTTTTCTACAATAAGTACACTTACCTTTGATGACATTACCATCATTATTTTTAACTAGAATGAAGTGCCCCTCAGTCCACACCTTGGATCTAGGTGTCATCCTCTTTCTTTGCAGCTTTACACTTTCTGACTGTCCTGTACTCTTTGTACTTGTCTCTATATTGGGGGTGGGGGTGGGGGTGGGGGTGGGGGTGGGGGTGGGGATGGGGGTGGGAACACTGTCACCCCCCTCTTTCTCATGTCCAATTGCATTAAGGTCATCAAGGTCAAGCTCGTCTGTATCGTCCACCATTTGCAAATCATTTAAAATACTTCTTGACATCATCTGAAAATTCAAACAAATCAAATTAAATTAACAATGAAAGTTTAAAAAGTGTACATCAATCAAAAACTTCAAGCAATAAGTTGGGAAATATCATACATTTAAAGCTTTGTAAATAGTAGTAAAGTAGTAAAAGCTACTTTATCTAAAAATTTATTAGAATGCAAGAGTGAGCAACAAATTTATTCAGCAAGTTTTAAATATATATATATATATATATATATATATATAGAATTATAAGCATGAATATGAATCTCAATCACTGAATGAATATTACAAATTAAAGTTGATGATTCAAAAAGAATATTAGAATTTCTAAAATAATCAGAATCAACAACGTAACATCACAAAATGTTCAAATTTAGACTTCAATAACTAGGAAATTTCCTCACATCATTATTCACAGGAAATAATAGTTCCAGTTTCTGGTGCAAGTCAACATATCGTATTCAATTGAATTTTATAGACAGAAGACTCAAATTTCTTTTTTTTTAAAAATTCTTCCATCAAAATTCTTAAAGTGACTGCACTACGTACTAAGATAATCGAGGTATTGGTTCCAAAGTGCAGTAGATTGCAGACGTGGCTCTTTCAAGAGCAAATAAACCTATAGAAACAACCAAATCAATGGTAGAAACAATTCATCATCTATAAAGAAGTACTTGAATTCCTATTGAGTATAAAATGTGGACAGTTCTAAAGTTAGAAATTTTCTGAAAATAGTTGTTATTAATAAATGCACGACATCATAAGCATGGAAAACAGCATTCAGCACAAACATATGGTGACTAAATTGAAACACATTGAATTGTCCAGCTACATGTGTTTTAACCCCTTCTTAAGATAACATGAACATTGTCTTAATTTCTTAATGCAATAAGGGAATATTAGAGAATTTTCCAAGAGGAGCTTGTGCCAATCTGCAGTAAGTTTAACGTGAATTAATAGAAGGTAATATATTTAATTATCAACGTCATCACTTGATAAACTTAATATATCCCCTAGAAGGAAACTGAATTCGTAGAGATGCTTGAAACAAAATAGACTTACAAATCACCCCTCAAGTGCACCAACATTTTATAGATTGCACCCATTGCAATTTAAAATGAAACGAATTTTGTTTCCCCCAAATCCCAATAGAGGATGAAAAATGATTTATATGTGAAAAATTTATAACAAAATTGAATTACTCCATCACAAAGTTAATATGTAACATATAAAATTAGTACTTTGAAGAAAACAAACCGACCTATACTGTCATACTGAATATGCACAACCAATATCTCTAAAGGTCTAATTTTAATTAAAAATAAGAATGAAACCTTGTTCCAAAGAGGTTGGATTAGAACATATCGCAGCAAACTATATATAACCCAACCTAGTAACCTACTATATTAAAGAGTTTAGAAGTTTCAAACCGATGACGACGTTATATAAGAAGCTTAGAAGAAAACTATATATAAGATTTTATACATTTTATATTATTACTTTCAAAGAATTGAAGATGTCAGACTCAGATCAGACCGGTTGAGAGATCGAGAGAAAAGAGAAAAAGAAGTTGCAGCAAAAGATGAGAAGACCAGAAGAAATTAAGAAAATGAGGACTCACCAAAGAAAAAAGAATCAGAGAGAAAAAGCAGGGTTCCGACTTCCGATTCTGAGTTCGAGATCTGGATTTTGGGTTTGGGATGAGACTTGAGAGATTCAGATTGAGACTTGAGAGTTCGAATTCAGAGTCTGGGGCTAGGGCTAGTAATGCGCTGAGTGGCTGAGTGCTGAGTTATTAGTATTAGTCGTATTATTATTTATTTATTTTAAGTGATTTGTGCAAATGTGCAAACAGTTCAATGCTTTGTTCGATTATTCGGTTAAACCGAATAACCCTAAAGTGAAACTCGTATAAACTAACTGAAAACTGTATATAATTTTGGATATAACCGAAATGTTAAAAATAACCGAATTATCAAAAAAATTCGGTTAAATTATTTCAGTTCAGTTCGATAATTCGGTTATACCCGTTTTTTGTTCAGTCCTACAAGTTGGTATCAAATTGACACAAGTTAGTGTCAAATTAATGCAAATTGGTATCAAATCTACACAAGTTGGTCTCAAGATAAAACGGTTTGTAGATCAATTTCTGTTAAAACCTATTAAAATTATTTATTTTGATTCTTAAATGCACAACTCCAAATAATACAAATTAGAAACTCCTTTCTAATTTTATTCTGCTTTGGCCAAATACTACTGGGTTGTCATTTATCGAATCACATAGGACATTTCTCTTCTTTTACTAGAAGCGGTATATTCTTTGTTGATCATACATTATCTCCATGTAGAACTTATTATACCCAAGCATACCCTTTGATATACCCTAAGGGTCTTAAGGAATATGTTAAATTATAATTCACCATACACAAGATACTAAGATGATCTTAAGTCTAAGGATCACTTGTACTACTATCACTATAGGAATTCTTATTGACAGGCAAGTAAAACTCCGTTAGGTATTCTTTAGCGAGCCACGTTCATTGAACTTATTCTCCAATAAGCACCTATATACTTGATTTACTGTCTCCACACAAATGATCATGAGATCAATTGTGACGCCCCCAAATTCAGGTACTTGAAACCCTTATTCAGTGCTTCACGATATCAAACATTCAACATATTATGAAATTAAACTTAATAAAGTTATTACATCAAAGTTCTGTTAATCCCAGGTACGTAAACCTTTAAGTTCTTATTACATGATAATTAAATATTTACAAACATATAATCTATCTATTACATCATATTTCAGCTATTTCGTAGATTTTTCTTTTCCTTTGTCTCTACCAAACCCTTTCTATCTGAGTCTGCTCAACTGAAAACATTTATAACAAAGCAAGTATGAGCATTCAATCGCTCAGCAAGTAATAGCATTCTTTAATGGCTCAACAATTAATAAATGTTTTCTTTGAAGCATGCTTTAACAGTGAATCAAAACTGTAAAGCAAATAAATCTTGAATCATTCACATTCCTAGAATATCATATCAATATTGAATAGTTGAGAGGTCATAAGACCATGAACATGCTTTTTCTTTTCTTGAAAAGGTTCTATCATAAGTTTATCTTTGAACCGTCTTAACTTACGGGCACAGTAGTTGATCAGCCCTTTATGCCCTGTATTGATCAATACTATTTTATTCAGAACAATTTTCATGTTAACCGTCACCACTCCCAGACTGCAATAAAAATATCCCGTTTCAGGGTTTGTTCATTCTCAGTATGGAATCCAAACTATAACAATATAGCTAGATAGCTTAAATCATGGCACAATAATATTTCAAGACTTATTATAAAGAAATTGAAATGTTTTACATTTGTGTCTGGTCAAAACAAATGGCTTGACTTCCTTGCAATCTGTTCATGCATATTCAATTTCATTTGATATACATGACAATACATCACCCAATCTTTTGAAGCCGATTGGAATAAAAAGGTTATTTAACCTTATATTATTCATAAATAATGAGAGACAATTTAGAATTTAGAGAACTTGTCCATATATGAATAATTCTAGAATACTTGCTCAATAAAGAGTAAGATTTAGATAATTGCCTCGTTCATAGACTATTGATATAAATTCAGCTTAACTTGTGTGTTCTCACAAATCTTACACAATTATATGCATTTACAAGCGTATTAGCCAAATGGCCAGGACACATAGCTTGTGTATTCATGTATCATATAACCACATTGATCATGTTCTTGGTTTATGTTTCTACATTTAAGATATTTTTATAGATTTTTCAAATACCTCATCCATGTTCTCAAAATAGCCATTTTTCACTTTAATAGGGCTTGACATGCTTATCATATGAAACCATATTACAATTATCACTTACATCCTATTAGCTGTACATGAGCATTTCATGCATTATTTAATTAATTTTTTACATCGAAGATATTTTTATAGCTTATTATATGCTTTGTAGGTATTTCCCACATGTATGGCTAACTTGTAGTCCCCCCCCCTCATCCATGTTCTCAAAATAGCCATTTTCACTTTAATAGGACTTGACATGCTTATCATATGAAACCATATTACAATTATCACTTACATCCTATTAGTTGTACATGAGCATTTCATGCATTATTTAATTAATTTCTTACATCCAAGATATTTTTATAGCTTATTATATGCTTTGTAGGTATTTCCCACATGTATGGCTAACTTGTAGTTCCCCCCCTCCCCCCTCATAATTTATAGATCCATTTTGACACACCAATGCCTCACATTACCACTAATTCTTCTATAATACCAAAACAGTTCTTTAAGGCTTTAATAGTTTTTTTAACATAACTTATTAATTCCAATTTAGGTGACTGTTCATGTTAGCTTTCAATTTAAATTTACTCTTTCACTATTTGTATTCCTTATGTGATATGAATTATATTTCTAGCCAATTTAAGAAATATAAATCATCCTATATAGATAATTTATCAATTTAAACTTGGAACCAAACATGGCCTCACAAAGCAGTCATAACTAGAGCTGCTATACAACAACTGCTGATGTTCACTGCTATTTGTTGTGGACTGCTGGTATCAGCTACATGCTGCCATCATTAGGCAACAACTTCTTTCTCTACACCCCTCCTTAATCAATCTCCTTAAAGTTTTAATATAGAACAGGTGGTGCAGTCCTGACCCAAATCACAACACCAACTGCAGCAACAAACAGAATCTATGTACTAGAATGCTACTAGAGCAAATTATTCAGTTGGCCTTGCAGCCCTTTAAGGTCCTAATGCGTGGGCAGCCAAGCATCGCTTGGCCCCGTAAGGCTTAGCTGGGCTTGGTGTGGCCTCGCAGCCCCTAACCAAGCCTAGCAGCCCCTAATCCTTGTAATACTTTTCAATTTATTAGCCTTATCTTATAGATTGCTACCCCATTAAAAATTTCTACATATGATCACATTGGTGCCAACTGCTACTGATGTCGTTGCTGTCAAAGACAACAGTCCTGCTCCCCTATTCAGCCCTCCTTTTTGTAACTTTAAAACTTATGCTATGCAAACTTATTTAAGCCCAACTATTAGCATAATTTAAATATTTTAGAAGTCTTTTTAAAAAAATGCTAGGCTTTTTAAGTCATGATTAGCAACTGATGCTATTTGCCACTGCTGCTCATGAGCAGCAGTCCCCCCCCCCCCACCCCCCACCCCCCACCCCCCACCCCTCCTTGCCTATCAGAGGCGGAACTAGGGGGCGGTTGACCCTGGTAGGGAGGCCGGCGGTCCAGGCGGAACAAGGGGGGGCGGTAGGGGACAGCCGACGGTGCTCCAGTCGTCGCATCTGACCCCGGTAGGGAGGCCGGTCCAGGCGGAACAGGGGGCATGGGCTGTGGGGGGCAGCCGGCGGTGCTCCGGTCGTCTTCCGACTTCTTCTCCGGCTGTGACAATATCAGCTAATTCCCACCGGATGTAAGTTACCCTTCTTCCTTCTTTCTCTTTCACCATATCCCAATTTCATATAAATCTATTAAGATGATTGAGAAGAATATCAAAAGTTTCAATTCAGTAAGTTCATTCCTCTCTCTGTCTTTGTGTGTGAAAAGATATCTCTTTTAGTGTTTCCCCTAATTAGCTTGTTTTTTATTCTTACTTTTCCTTCACTGATAGAATCTTACTAACTTAATTGTTTAACACTGCTGAGTATTACTTTTATGGTATAAATCAGTTAGCTTTTGACTGAATTAGTGACATGGAGTATAGTTGTTAGTGTGCGGAGTAATAAGGATGGCGAATTCGGGTTGGAACACAAAGAAATGGCTAAGAAATTTCATTGTTAAAGTGACGCACATAACATGTTCGCTAAAAGTCCTCTTAGGACTGTTTTAGCTAAAAACTAGGAATTAAGTAAAGCCAACGTCCTAAATTCCGCAAGTGGTGGTATTAATAATTTCGGTTCGTTTGGTTTAAAATTTCTGACCCCCCTACAAAATCGTTCTGGTTCCGCCACCGTTGCCTATCGATCCATCCATTATCTCTCTTGTCATGACCCTTTAACAATATAAAGATACACACTTCCTTGCCTATCGATCCAGCCATTATCTCTCTTGTCATGACCCTTTAACAATATAAAGATACACATTCACTTATTACCTAAGCACATCAGTTAGGAAATTTTGATAGTCTAACTATACTCGATGAGAGTTCAAGAAAAACTATTAACCTTCCCTCATCCATGCCCACTGCTGCTGTCGTGGACAGAAGCTCTGTCTTCTATTCCACGCCATTTTTGGCTCCTTGTTTGATAAGTTATACACAACCTCGTTTGTGCCCAAATTATAAAAATGGTACAGATAGTATATCAGCCCATTTTATCAACTGATTAGATTCATGTTTTGGGTTATATAGGCTGCTCAAAACAGCACTCAAGGTTACCTTATCATATCATTACTTAACTTTTCACTTTGGCTTAATATTGAATTTTGTTTGATTCTAATATGTTTAAAATTACTAATTATCCTCAATTGTGTTGTAAAAACCAAGCCCAAGCTTAAATTCTTTCTAGAATTCTATTTTTAGCCAAAACAGTCCACTTGAGACTTTAAACAAACATGTGGTTATGTTACCAGATTCATAGCTATTGGTTTATATCATGAACCCATTTTATCCTCCTTATTATTCCTCAGCCCAACCTATCTCCTTTACTCTATATCAGTCATAACATACCAACACAAATTAAATTCAAGTATATTCAAGACAACTCCTTATCTTAGTGTGCTTACACAGCTTATTACTCATCACAGTTCATGCCTATATTTTTTTTAACTGATAAATTTTTAACTTAAGGCTGTGTTTGGTTGGAATAACCGATTATCTTCCCCTCGGTGCATATCGCATAACAGGTACTGTATTTATAAAATACCAAATGCACTCCAAAAATCCAAACAAAATATTCATAAATCATTTCTGCTAATTCAGAAATTATTTATCAAATAAAAATATTTTATTTAATAAATTAATTTTATTATATTAAAATAATATATTTACCATAAATTACTTTAATATCCACTCAAGGCATTCATTGCAAAATAATCTGCTTCCCGAAATTATTTACATAATAAATATATTTTAATATATATATATATATTTATCATGTATCAATTCCTATATATGTTATACCACAACTAATTATCTATAAGCAATACAATAAAGCAAATATTTTAATAATTTGATTTATTTTTCATCAAAATTGCTTCTCACAATTTAATAAGTATAATAAATAATAATTATTATACTTGTCATATCAATAATATCCATATATTATACTGCACATGATAATATATGCAATATAATAACACATATCTAATTAATAAAATAAAATAAAATTTTATTCCAATAAATCTTTATTTTATTTATTCAAGAAAATGTGATTCGTTACACCAATCATTCTCATCCAATAAGCAATCAACGTATATATCAATCTATTCAGATTCACCAACCCCTTTTTAGTAATCCACCGATTGGGAGCATTTTGGTTTTTAAGTTATATAATAATTTAGATCTCATTAGCATGATCTCATCATGTTTCTAAAAGAATTGTTTAAAACTATGGGTTTATCACATATTATTAAAACAATTATTTTAAAATAATAATAATATTTTAAATTCTAAAACAAATTATTATTGTTAGTATTTTAAAATAAAATAATTATTTAAAAATAGTTATTTTTAGTATTTTAAAATAAATATGATCTTTAAAAAAATAAAATAATAATTATATTTAATATTTTAAAATAAAATATTTTTAAATAATTATTATTTTTAATATTTTAAAAGAAATTTTTTTTTAAAATAATTTGAAAATAATAATTATTTTTAATATTTTAAAATAAAATATTTCTTAAAATAATTATTATATTTTTATTTAAAATAAAATATTATTTATAAAAATTATTATTATTCTAAAGAAAAATATTAGAAAATTTTATTTTTTCAAAAATGAGTAAAGTTTCATTAAAATATAGATTCAAAAAAGTAACATAAGAAAATTAAACTTTATTATAAAAAAAAAAGTAGATTTTTTTTCATTTTTTATGTAAAAATTTATTTTCAGAAATAAAATTTAGTTACTTTACTATTATTATATGTATTCTTAATATTAGAAATTTTGAAAACTAAAAATAGAGATTAAAATACAAAAAAAATGTAAAAGCTAAATAAAAAACTGATTCAATTTTTTTAAAAAATACTTAAATAAAAAGTTTTAAAATAATAATTATTTTCAGGAAAAATTTAGAAAATTTTTCATTTTATTAAAAAATGAATAAATTTTTTATAAAATATATATTCAAAAAATAAAACTTTATTTTCATAAAACAATTTTTTTTAAAAGATGTGTAAATTTTAATAAAAATAATTAAGATTTAAAAATTTTGAACTTTAATTTTTTTGAATCTATATTTTATAAAACTTTACTCATTTTTGAAAAAAATAAAAGTTTCATTTTTGGAATGGTTATTTTGCAATATTACCAAATTCATATTATGATCAATTTGATGTGGTTTCAAAGGTGGTTCCCGGTGTTTTTTGTATGGATCAAAAATTGTGTGGTTCCTATTTGGTATATGGAGTTCTTGTCATGCGTACTATTGTCCTCATACTAATTTAATTCTATATATATATATATATATAAAATATACAAATTGGACTCTTTTTGTGTGGAACAGGGAGAATATAATTTAACAAACATACCTACTAACTACTCCTTACGTTCCTTAATATAGGTCGTTTTAGACATGTGCACAAGAATTAAGGAAAAGATTGAAAAGCATTAACTATAGTATCAATTGTCTATAATACCCCTCACCTCACTTATCTCATAAATATGGATCAAAAGATTAGGTGGGGTAATAAGGGGTAATTTGAGAAAAATAGTAATCAATTCTCCTAGATAACCACAAACGATAAATAATTAGGAATAAAAAAAAATATCTAAAACGACCTACATATAAGAATGGAGGGAGTACATCCATATAATTAATAAATGAAACGAAATTGGGACTAGAATTTGAATAGAGGATTATATCTTACTTATGAGTAGATTATTTTATCCAAATACAAGCCACTAGATATAATCAATTAAGTAAAAGGAAAGTTAAAAATAAAAATAAAAATAGCAGATAATATATACACACACATAATATACAAATATGACTCTTTTGTGTGGAACAAAAGAGAATATAATTTAACAAACATACTACTAACTACATCCATATAATTAATAAATGAAACGAAATTGGGACTAGAATTTGAATATAGGATTATATCTTACTTATGAGTAGATTATTTTAAAATATTAAATTTAATTATTATTTTGAGGAACATAGAGCCTTCTCTATATGATTGGAATGGTTATTTTGCTATATTACCAAATTCACATTATGATTTATTTGATGTGGTTTCAAAGGTGGTTCCTGGTGTTTTTAGTAAATTCACATTATTTTGCTATATTACCAAATTCGTTTTCCTTAATTATATCAAAGCAAGTCTCAATTCTCAAACCTAGTAGGCTAGGCTACTACTAGTAGTTATACCTATTCCTTGATGAAAAATGAAATAATATTTTTAAAATTCTTAAAAATAATATTTTATTTGAAAATATTAAAAATAATATTATTATTTTCAAATTATTTTTAAAAATATTTATTTTAAAACATTAAATTGAATTATTATTTGAATTTTTTAAAATTAATATTTTCTTTTAAAATTTTATAAATAATTATTATTTTTAAAATTATTTTATTTTAAAATATTAAAATTGGGGTAACAAGCTTCAATATTATTTGGTATAAGGAGGAAGAATCGTAATAGTATTATATATTTTTTAAAAATAAATAAATAAATACATAAAAAAAGAAGAAGAAAAAAAAGAAGGGAGAAAAGTGGACCATAAAGAAATAGCGGAAAAGCAGAGAAGGAAATCGCCGACTAATCAATTCGTTTTCCTTAATTATATCAAAGTAGGCTAGGCTACTACTAGTAGTTAAGTCAAATAATACCTATTCAATATTCTCTCTCTCTCTCTCTGAAGATGGTTCCGTTCCAATATTTTTTATATTGAAAAAAAAATAAAATTAAATAGGCACAATGGATAATATTATATATACACACACATAATATACAAATAGGACTCTTTTTGTGTGGAACACGGAACATCCGTATCATTAATAAATGAAACGAAATTGGGACTAGAGTTTGAATAGAGGATTATATTTTACTTATGAGTAGATTATTTTATCCAAATATAAATTATTGGATATAATTAATTAAGTAAAAGGAAAGTGATAAATAAAAATAAAAAGAGCAGCTTTGATGTGAACCCAGATAAAGAATATATGATAGCTTCCAGCTCCCCATGTCCGGATCCTTATCCTTAATTACTATATCCAAAGGCATGAAATATGGAAAACTTTTGGAGGTTACTAAAAAATAATTTATGCGCCATTGCTTATATATATATATATATATATATATATATATAAGCCAGGCAAAGAATACACTAAAACTCTTCAAATTAACCTCATAACATATTGCTTTGATTCTCTTTCAATGGATTTTCTACTTAAACTTTATGCTATTCTTCTTCTCGTCATTGCGGGCAAATATGCAAGTCAAGCTTTTGAAGCTCCCTTTGATCAAAATTACTATCCTACGTATGGTAGAGTTATTCACCAAGGAAACGAAATGCTGCTTTTACTAGACCACACTTCAGGTTTAATTCATTACTCTCTTTTACTCTCTTTATGTTTCTTTAGAGTTTGCATCAGGATTACCCGTAAGTTGGATCGATTCGGTACAAAAAACAAAAGCGAATACCGACAGCAAAATATACAAAAAGGTTTTCACCTTCATGTGCCATGATCACGGAATTGTAGTTAATTATTATATGTAACCCTAACCCTAATTTGCACGCATGCAACTATGAAAGTTAATTATTATAGGTACAAACTTTAACTGTAAACATAATAACATCTATTGTTGTATCTAATTTTGCAGGTGCTGGTTTCAGTTCTAAACAAGATTTTGGATCAGGGTTTTTCCGAATGAGAATGAAACTACCAAACAAGAACACGAAAGGAGTGATAACAACTTTCTACGTACTATAAGTTTAAAATTTTCTTTTAGTTAATTGCTTGCAATTCTTCATATTTTCTATTTATAATGAATTTTAATTTGCTTGTAGTTAACATCAAAGCCAGTTAATCAGGCTATGAATATTCATGATGAACTTGATTTCGAGTTTTTGGGAAACGATAACGGGATGCCTTATACACTAAGTACAAATGTGTTTGTAAGTGATATGGGGCATAGGGAGCAAGCTTTTCATCTTTGGTTTGATCCCACTGCAGACTACCATACTTATGAAGTTTACTGGAACCAACATCAAATAGTGTATGTGAAACTTACTTTATTCTTAGTTCTTCTATATATTATACTCCGTATGTTACTGAATACTACATCAGTATTTAACTTTTTATAATCAATTTTTAAATATTTTCAAATTTGAAATTGAGTTTTAAACAATAAAATTATGAAAATCGTAAACTATCTGAATAACACTACTTAAAAATTAAAAATTAAAAACCACACTGTTTTTATAAAGTAAAGGAATCACATCAATTGACTTTGAGAATCTCAAATTGAATTTGAAAAGAATGTGTTTCCTAGAGCATGCATGCAACTAATATATACGTATGGTGTTTAACAATTATCTGTTAACCTTTTTTGGATTCATGATTATTGTTCTATGAAGCTGCAGCCTATTTGAAATAGAATCTTACATGTTTTATAGTAACTAAGATCTTTATATGCAAATAAGATTATAATTATTGTTATTGTTTTAAATTTGTAGGTTACTTGTAGAGGGAATACCAATAAGAGTGTTCAAGAATATTACAAAACTATAATTAGGGTTTGTTATATTAAGTTGTGTTTCTTGCGGATGAATTAAATACCAATAAGTGTTCAAGAACATTACAAAACTATAATTAGGGTTTGTTATATTAAGTTGTACGTTTCTTGCGGATGAATTAAATACCAATAAGAGTGTTCAAGAACACTACAAAATTATAATTAGGATTTTGGAGACATGTTTTCTACGTTTGAATTTATTTGAGTGGTGGATATTTTTACCCACATCAAAGATTATAATAATAATAATTATTTTTTTAATTTGTAGGTTTCTTGTTGATGAAGTACCAATAAGAGTGTTCAGGAACAATACAAACATCGGAGTGAATTATCCGTCGAAATCCATGCATATAGAGGCAAGCATATGGAATGATCCAGCCTGGACTGGACCGGTTAATTGGAGTCAAGAACCCTTCACAGCCTACTATACTAATTTCTACATCGATGCTTGTCCTCCGTACGTTGCTTCAAATCCTCAAGAATGTTATTCGCCTAAATATTACTGGAATTCCGATAAATATTGGCAGCTCAACCCTGTTGATCAGAAAAAATATGAAGCTGTAAGGAACAAGAACATGATTTATGACTATTGTGCGACGAAGGGCATGCATTTCCCAGAATGTCTCAAAAACACATAGCTAGAATTGCATATTATTTTGTGATGTTCTGATGATTATTTTAGCTACATATAATTTAAATAAGCTTGTGGGCATTTACTAGGAAGAATTGAAGTAGTAGTTTCTGATGGTTGTTAAGTCATGTTATAGATAAATAAATTACAGTTTCGGTGAATTATAGCTTAATTTGTTTTTATTATTAGTTTTCATAGATATCATTTACTTACTCCTTCTATTCTAAATTATAAGAATTTATTAAATAATAAATCTTATAATTAGCATTAGTTTTTAGATAATTTATAATTAGCATTAGCATTCGCAAGGTTTTCATCTTTGGTACGGTTTGATCGTACTGCAGGCTTCCATACTTAAGAAGTTTTCTCGAACCTACATCAAATAGTGTATGTTAAATTTGCTTTGTTCTTCTTCTATATATTATATTCTCTTCGATATGAAATACATGATCAATATTAATATTTTTACGTCAATTTTAAATATTTTTAAATTTAAAATTGAGTTCTATACAATTATATTATGAAAATTATAAACTATCAATAATTACAGAATTCATGGTTTTTCAAAGTTAGCTTCCCCTAAGTAATTTAGTTTGTGGAATGCATGCAAGTGTTTACCACTACTGCATGCATGCGGCTTATATAAATGCATATAGTGTTATAAGAGCATTAACAAATTATTATCCAACAGTTTCTTTATTTTTATTTGACTCTCTATTTTAATCTCTATATAGGATTTTACTCCCAGTGTGAGGGAATCAAAAGATCTTTAACTATATATACAAAATGACATTTCACACCCTCATTTAAGTGGACAACTCATAAATCATATACATCTTGACATTTTTTTACTACTTCATTTTTAAATTATAAACTTAATATTGATTTTTTAAAAATTTTAATTTCAAACTTATTCAAATTTAAAATTGATATTAATTTATTTAATTTATGTCAATATAATTATAAATTTTATAAAAGTACTATTAATTATAAAATTTATTATTTTCAAATTTTAAATGAATCATATTAAATTTAAATTTAAAAATATCACAAATTAACTTTTTAAAAGTTAATATTGATCTTATGTACATTTGCAATTACAGGTCCATTCAATATTCACTTCATAAATTACTTCAAATTTAAAATAAAATAAAAATTATTTTAAAGTGAAATATAATTGATAAATTATACTCTCTTTTATAAATTATAAGATTATTATTAATTTGATGTTTTAACTGTTGGAACTTTTAAATTTTAAATTTTAAATGTTAATTTTTAAATTTTATTATTTAAGGAATCAATATAAGGAACTTGTTTGGTATATAGTGAAAAAATTGAATCCATATTTTGTAAAATAACTCAATAACATTGCAGAATAAGAATAAAAATAAGAAAAATATTGTGAATGCTCTAAATAATTAGTCTACTAACTTTTTCTGGATTCATGATTATTGTTCTACGAAGCTGCCTATTTGAAATTGAATCTTACATGCATGTTTCATTATATCTAAGATCTTTATAGGCAAATAAAATTATAATTAATTGGGCATGCGCAGAAGATACCTAGAGGTGTGTAAGTTATATACCCTAGTTTCATAATTTTTGTTATGAAATATGAATGGACTGACTATATATATATATAGAGTCCGGTTTCAGTTTGGACGCCCGGATTTTATTTCGTTTGGACTTTTTTATTTTTGCATTTTTTTTAAAAATAACTAAAAAAAATAATTAATATTTTATGGAATTGAAATTTTTTCATACTACAGTGTTTTGGGCGTGATTTGGGTACGTATAACAAAATATGTATGTACAGTCTGTGCAGACTGTACCACCATTTTTTGGTATATGTATTCAAATCACCCCCAAAACATTGTATTATGGAAAAATTTCAGTTCCATAAAATATTAAATAATTTTTTTAGTTATTTAAAAAAAAAAAAAAAAAATTAAAATTTGGGTCTGTTTTTGATCAGTCCAGAGTGGGACTTGATCCACTGTATATATATATATATATATATATATATATATATATATATATATATATATATATATATGCTAAAAATATATATGATAAAAATGGATATACGTAGTGTAACTTTTAAAGTTACACTGTTTATTTATCGTAGAGTGATTTCACTCTACGATCGTAGAAAATAATCACTCTACGATTTGTGAATTCACTCTACTATCTCTGGGACTACTTCATACGATCGTAGTAATCGTGTAACTTTAAAAAAAAATTACACTACATGTATTCCATATTATATATATATATATATATATATATATATATATATATATATATATATATATATATATATATATATATATATATATATATAAACTTATCTTAAGCAAACTAAACAATGTAAGAAGATTTGTCAAGGCTAGTACTTGGTGCTCAGAGTTAATATCATTTGTCTATAGAATGACAACGTATACTATAATATCACTCCAAATTACTCAACGAACCAAAGAAAAATGGTTGAATGACACTTTGGTCCCTCCAAGTTGCCACCTACTTTCAAAGTCGTCCTTAAAGTTCATTATTTATTAGTTAAGTCCTTAAAGTGACATTTTTTTGGCGTTTCTAATCCTTCTACCCGATTTAACCCCAACCCGACCCATTTTGACCAAATTTTAACCCAACCCGACCTAGTTTGACAAAATTCAAAATTTTAATATTTTAAATAAAATAAATATTTTTACTATTTTAAAATAAAATAAGAAGTATATTTTATATTTTAAAATATAATATTTTATTAAAATAATTATTATTTTTCATATTTGAAAAGAAAATATTATTTTTAAAAATAAATAATAATTTAATTTAATATTTAAAAATAAAATATTTTCTTAAATAATTTGAAAATAATAATTATTTTTAATATTTTAAGAAAAATATTCTCTTTAAAATAATAATTATTTTTATATTAAAAATATATATTTTTAAAAGTTTTAAAATTATTATTATTTTAAGGAAAAATATTAGAAACTTTATTATTTTTTCAAAATGAGTAAAGTTTCATAAAATATAGATTTCAAAAAAGTAAAGTTACATTTTTTAAAATTTTAATTATTTTATGAAAATTTTACATCTTTAAAAAAATTTGTTTTATGAAAATAAAGTTTATTTTTTGAATATATATTTTATAAAACTTTACTCATTTTTTAAAAATAAAATTTTCCAATTTTTTCCTGTGAAATAATAATAATTTTCAAAATTTTTTTTTTTTTAAATAAAAATTGAATCTCTTTTTTATTTATCTTATATTGTTTCTTAAATTTTAATTTTAATTTCTATTTTTAGTTTTTATTTTTTAAAATTCTAATATTAAGAATACATATAATAATGGTAAAGATATTAACTTTTTTTCTAAAATAATTTTTTACATAAAATATGAAAAAATCAAATTTTTAAAATAATGTTTTATTTTTTATTTAGTTTTTTGAATTTATATTTTATGAAATTTTACTCATTTTTGAAAAAAATGTATTTTCTAATATTTTTCCTTCAAATTATTGTTATTATTTTTTTCTCCTTCAAATAACTAACTGTTATTATTATTATTACTACTATTTTATTTTATTTTTATTATTATTATTATTATTATTATTATTAGTACTATTATTATTATTGTTGTTGTTGTTATTATTATTATTATTATTAATAATAATAATAAAGGAGAAGAAAAGAATATATGGGGAAATTTCATGTTTTGATATAAATATTAATCCTGGAAAGATATTAACAATTGACTCGTGTTGTTCTAGTGGTCATATGTCCAAAATTTCAATTTTAGGTTGCGAGTTCAAAACTGTGGTGAGGCAATTTTTGGAAAAAATTCAAAAGACACCAAGTCAGCAGCGGACACGTGTCAAATTACAATATTAAATACTACGTCAGACTTGCCACGTAGGCGCCACATGTGCCAAGTCAGCAGGTCAACGCACATGTGGCGCCTGGGAGTTCAAAGTCCAAATTTTTGAATAGAAAATGGCTCAGTTTGCGTTGACCGAAAAAAATGGCTCAATACCTAAATATCATAAAAGTTAAGTGGTCAACTTTGCATTTAACACTTATTTTATATCAAAAAAATAATTTTTATTTTTTTTAAAAAATTGTATTTTTAAATATTAAAATACTTTTATTAAAAAAAATTATTTTATTTAGAATATTAAAAATAATAATTATTTTAAAAATAATATTTATTTTAAAAATAATATTTATTTTAAGAATATTAAAAATATTTATTTTATTTTAAAATATTAAAATTGGGGTTGGGTCAAAATGGGTCGAGTTGTGGTCAAATCGGGTAGAAGGAACGAAAACGTCAAAAAAATGTCACTTTAAGGACCTAACTGACAAAAAATGAACTTTAAAGACGACTTTGAATGTGTGTGACAACTTGGAGGGGCAAAAATATCATTCAACCAAAGAAAAATGCTCTTATCTCTCTCTGAAATAAATGAATATGAATAACTAAAGAAATAATGAAGACTTAAAAGACTAGACAGCTATATGTTTCGATGATTTGAATGGCAGCTAACCCCCTATCTATTTATAGTAGGGGTTAGTGGCTAATCAGAAGGGACACAACCACTTGAAAATGCACTTTTTAGTTAAAACGACGTAACTTTAAGCCTTAACAGAAAGGGTGCGTCCGTTCGGGCTACAAAACGACGTAGTTTTAGACTTTTCAGAAAAAGCACATTCATTCAAGCAAAAACGACGTAATTTTGGGACGTCCGTTTAAGCAGATAGCGCTTCCCAAAATGATGCATTATTAACGCGTCCGTTCGGGTAGATAACGTTTCCCAAAACGACACAATTTTGGTAATAAATTATATTTATCAAAACAACATAGTTTTGATAATATAACTAAAATAAACTAAACAAACTTTTAAATTTTGTCCAAACAATTATATACAACGATCCAGACCCACGAGCCCCACCAAGCCGACTGGTAGCTAGGCATCGGCAGCAGCGCGCATAAGTTTGAATCACGTCTTAGCTAGGTCTTCTCCCTTCCACAAAAGTGGGATGCCCCTTGAGGCCCAAACTCAAGAGCAACTTTAATGTATATAAACTCGTTTAATATTTAGTTTTTAACCGATGCGAAACTTAGCTTCCCACAAATACTTATTATCATTTCCAAGTGTGGTCTTTGGAATTTAATTTCTCATTCATTACTCTATAGATTTGAGCTTTCAAATACATAATTTTATCTACTCATGGAGTAGAACACATTGATATGTAGAATCATTTCAAATAATTAATGATAACCACTTTAATTTAGGATCAAAATCTAATAATCCCCCACATGAATGAAATTGACTGCTAGTTTTATGGAAATGTTATGCAGACTATGTGTGAGAGAGAGAGAGACAAAATTGGAAATCATCTGCATAGACAAAATTGACAAAAATAATACATATTGCAAATGTTTCCATCCAACTTTTTGATTTGCCTAGAACCTTTCTAATCTCATGTATTAATACGTTTCGCACTAGTAATTCAACACAAATCTATCACATTGACATTACATAGCAAGACTCTTATTTCTTTCATCTTTCTTTTTAACTCCAACTATCACACCCACACATATTTTCTTTCCCCTAAAATCCGAGGTGTGATTTCCTATTGTGGGAGGGACAAAGTAAAAGAAAAGAAAAGAAAATGGAAAACACCAATTAGTAATGTACAAGAACATGGTAGAACACAGATGAGCAACATACAATGTACCCAAAGGATCTTTTTGTGTTCTTCACGTCGACCTGGATGGATGAGATTTTGATTTCCATCATCAAGTTAAGGAATATATCAATCTCCCCAAATTAGTTGGAAGATATTTCTACTAGCAACTCCATTGATTAAGCTGTTACTTTGCTTCTTTAGCATCTCTTCTTGCAGAAATGTCTCCATCCTTTCAAAACAAATTGGAATCACCAAAAGTTAAGAAATGACAACAGTTGGAGTAACATAAATGAACTCCCACGAATATTTTATGATAAAAAAAATTTAAAAATAATAATAAGACAAAAATAATAGTACCCGAAAAACCGGACCACTATATATGCAAATGGTATATATCATTCTAATGTAGATATTGTGCCGGTAGATAACTTGTTCAATTTCGATTCTTCCTTTTTTTTTCTTTTTTCTTTTTTCCTTTTTTCCAACATTCTGTTATAGTTCAAACAAGATATTTTATGAGTTGGTTACTTTACAATTTTGATGAACTAGCAACGATATGGCTCAGCAATGCTACCAGTAGACACACATTGTGGTACCCAGTATACATAGGGAATATTAATATATGATGATTGATGAGGAAGAAAAGCAATCCAAGTTAACTTGCTCAGTCAGTATGCTATCCTGGACATAAGTCATACTTTATTTACTTGTTCTTTTCCTAGTAGAAAACTTCTTACACAGACAGATATATCCAATTCCCATCAAGCTGGCAAATCCAAGTCGTATCATAAATAGTGGTTGCAATTATTCAGTCTTATAGACACAGATGTAAGGAAGATAATTCTTAATTTACTTGAAGAAGAAAATGAAAGAGACAAGGAAAATATTTACGTCCTGCTTGCTGGACGGAAAGTAACTTCACAGTGAGTATAATCTGAGAAAAAATTTCAATACGTCACCAGTAGTATAATAAATGCCAATGTTTCACTAATATTAGTAATATGGTTCTTCTTTAAAGTGTCAGCCGCATCCCAAGAAGAAAACACTACCAGAAAGTAAGAAATCATTAAACTAATCCAATATCTTATCTATATATCTATATCTATATCTATATATATATATATATATATATATATATTGTGTATAACCGGTACGGTACAATATTTACTCATTTTTTACCTAAACGACTGAACCAGATGAACACCCTCTCCCTCTCCCTCTACGACTCCTCTCTCTCCAGCTGAAAGACAATTTAAGTTGAAAATGGAACAATTTGTTACTAAGTTAATTCCTAAGCATTATTATAACATACAGAGTACCATAATACCATTTATGCCAACAAACACTTGCACGACATAAAGACAGCAACACAACAATATATTATCTTAAAATTTCAGCATTAGGCTGCTCAATTCATATTCGCTTTAAAACAAAGTTGATGACACTCCAAACCCAAACCTTAAAATGACTAGACTGATTCCTTCACTAACTGTGTCTATAAGTATAGATGTCATCATGGTTGTGTTGCCAGTAAATGTCCCTGCTAGCACTAAGAAGCTCATTTGCAGCATAAAACACAAGTTCAAGAATGGTTTTTTGGAGAATTACGTCATTACATGTGACTAATTAGAGAATCAAATTGTACCCATATTTTGGTCCCACATTTGCCTCAGACTTCAAGTAAGAGCTTCTTAACATAAATTGCTTTGTTGTATTATGGTGATTTTAGATTTTCTGCATGTTAAACTATGTGGCTAAGAAGCGTAGTCAATTTAACTAACCCAAGGAATACTGTAAATGGATTGCCAAAAAATGCAGCCTTCAGTTACTGTTTGCTCAAGTAATGCCTGATTTGAGATTAACTTGTGTAATAAAACAAAACTTAGCCACATCTTAAAACTAGTAAAATATTTGAGCTCGGCTCGAACCCATTTGATAAGTTATTGAGTAACCAGAGGCCGTGTAAAAACAACCAACAACTCTACTCGACACGTAAAGAACCAAACTACTCGAACAGTCGGCTCCTGCACGAAGGGGTTAGGAACTCATTCAGGTTTGAGATGTTAGATATATATATATATATATATATATATATATATATATATATATATATATATATATATACATATATCAAAATAAAACTTCTTGTAAACTGACCAAGACGGTGTGAATAGCTTGACAACTGAATACTGGAGTCAACACAGCTCATCTAAACCCCTAGTCCTTTGTAATCATATCATACAAAAAAAAGGAGAATTCTGTCTTACAAATGCATTGTAGTCTTTTAAACTAGAAAGGAAAATCTAGTTTGATCCAATCAGGTATACCATTATCCTAGACAATTATTTTTCTTTATTTTCTAATACGCCATAAAACCAGACCACGAACAGTGTTATAAGGCTTTTTATGGAGTATTTCTCATCCTCCTATTATTAAGTAGTACTCTATCTATTCTAATAGAATCTTATTTTCTTTCTGCTTTTGATATTGAATCATCCGGTATTTTGGGCAACAAATGTCATCCTCTGTTATCCGCTCAACTGACTTTCAAATATGTATACATTAGATAGCTATACGTAGTTGTAAGGATTTGTACACTTCTCTTTATCTTCTTATCTTGTATAACAACCAGATATATATAGCTGGTGTAATAAGGTTGTGATATGAAACAGAGAAAGAATGTTACTCTGTTCTTAATCATTCTCTCTTTCTAAGTTGGTATCAAAGCTTCAAAACCGACATCATGTTGTCATCCGGATCCTCCTCCATTGGTTCCCAACAACAGCTCACTGTGAACACTCTCATGTCACCGCTCAATTTAACAAATCCAACTCAAACACTGGTGATGAAACTTCACCTAGGTAACTACATTTCATGGAAGGCTCAACTCTTGCCTCTTCTACGAGGAAATAACTTGAAGTGATTCATTGATGGAACAACTGTACCGCCATCGGAAAAACTCCTGCCACTGTCGTGGGTGCGACACCCATTGATAACCCAGATTACTTAACCTGGTATCAGCAGGACCAAAACCTACTTAGTTTATTGATCTCATCTCTTTGTGAGGACATCGTTCCGTTAATTCTCGATGCACAGTCATCCCGTGAGTTATGGACAATGCTTGAGTCTGCATATGCATCACCTTCCACAACAAGAATCATGAATCTCCGTCTTAGCCTTCTGGAAATCAAGCAAAATGATGATTCCATCTCTAATTATCTTTATCGGGCAAAAGCAATCAATGATCAACTCGCAGCCGCCGAACGACCCATGTGTATGTCAGAGTTTACTTGCCTAATTCTCAAAGGATTACGCCAAGAATGTCATAGCGTAATTCCTTCCATCATAAATCAGTTGGAACCTATCTCCTTCACTTATCTTCACAGCACTCTAATGAATCACGAGTTGCTCACCCAACATTTTTACAGTGCTATTATATCCCCTACAAGTCAGACATGTCCCTCAGAAATTCCTACTACAGTCACTTCCGTCCCACCATCTGCTAATTTGGTACAGAGAACATCAAATCCAAGGAATGGTAATGGCTATTCTAATCATAATTATCGAAATGACAACAACCGAAACTCTAATAATCGATCATGTCATTATCCGGATAATAGGCGTTACAACAATGGTCGCACAACTTCCGGACAACCCAGTCATGCTCTTCGATGTCAAATATGTCATCGGTACAATCACACTGCAGCAACTTGCCGCCATCGCTATAACCATGCACATCAGCCGAGTGCTAACACTGTTTCTTTCTATCCTGACAATTCCACTGATGCATGGTTCCCAGACACAGGGGCTACTCACTATTCCACTCCTGATCTTCACCAATTACATCACTCAATTGCATACAATGGGTCTGACACTCTCAGCGTGGGTAATGGTACAGGGCTTCATATAGCTAATATGGGTTCATCTAATTTCAAGTTTGAGAATGGTTCATTTGCCTTGCGTGACATTTTACATGTTCCTCATCTTTCCATTAATAAATTTACACATGATAATGATGTATTTTTTGAGTTTCACCCTACTTTTTTTTGTGTTAAGGATCGCAAGACAAAGAGAACGTTGCTGTACGGGCCAAGTGAAAGAGGACTCTACTTTCTTCAACCTTCTACTTCTTCAGCAAATAACCAACCTACATCACTTGTCACAACCAAAGCTTCATCTGCTTATTGGCATATTCATTTAGGTCATCCACACTTCCAAGTTTGGAATAAAGTCATTTCTAGGCATCTAGCCATAAGCTACCACTTTCAAATTCCAAATTTAAATTTTGTAATGCATGTCCACTAGGCAAAGCCTCTAGACTTCATTTGTCTGTCACCAAGCATAATGTTTCTTCTATTCTCGAATTAATTTACTGTGATGTGTGGAGTCCTTCTCCCACACTTTCTAGTGAAGGTCATCGTTATTTTGTAATCTTTGTGGATGCTTTCACTAAATTCATATGGTTTTATCCCATGCAAGCAAAGTCTGATGTCTTTCGAATTTTTAAGTCGTTCCAAACACTTGTTGAGCGTCAATACAATGCAAAAATAAAATCTGTTCAAACAATCTGGGGTGGGGAATTTCGTACTTTTAATAAATTTTGACTCCATTGGTATTAATCATCGTTTGATTTACCCCCCACACACGAACAAAATGGCATGGTTGAACGTAAACATCGTCATATTGTTGAGACTGGTCTTACCCTTTTAGCATCTTCATACATGCCACTCAAATATTGGCAATATGCTTTTGATACAGCCGTTTTCTTAATTAATCGTCTTTCTTCATCTGCTTCTAATGGCAAGTCACCCTTTGAATGCGTTGTAGGTAGTCCACCAGATTATTCATTTCTGAAAATTTTCGGGTGTCTGTTTTCCTTATCTTCGTCCTTATAATACCCACAAAATCAATTGTCAGTCTCAACCTTGTATTTTTTTGGGATATAGTCCCCATCATATGGGTTACAGGTGCCTTAATCTTAAAACAAATAGGTTGTATGTGGCACGTCATGTGCGGTTTGATGAAGAATTTTTTCCTGACCATTTAGTTGCTCCCTCCATAAATCAGTCACATGTTTGGGCTATGACACCACTTTTCCAAACCAGTAACTTCATATGCGTACTCCTATCACTTCCCTTTCTCCGTCGGTCTCTAATCCCACTTGGACTCCTGCCCTTCAATCTGTCTCCACTCCTAGTCCTAATTCCTCCAGTCTTCAATCCAATACAAGCATTTGGTCACTCTCCTTCGAGTCTCCTCCTCCCAAAGAAAAATCCCTTTCCAGCCTCTATCGGGAAACAACAGTGCTACCACCCTTTTTTTCCTCTCAATTGACCGCTCTTCCAGTCCGTTCACTATCTAGTGATTCCTCAATCCTCTCATCATCTCCTATATTTTCTCCTGGCTTACACCTTGCTTCTAATCTCAGTCCCTCTGCCCCGACACCAACAGACTCTTTGCAACGCAATCCTCAACACACTGGCTGACTCGAGCAATGTTATGCAAAATAAATCAATCCACGGCAGAGGCCCTCACTATAGCTATTGACCAGATTCCTGATATTGAACCATCATGTTACTCATAGGCTGTTAAATTTAGCAAATGGCGTGATGATATGGATTTGGAGTTTAATGCTCTAATTTCGCAAGGTACATGGGTTCTTGTTCCACAGCCTCCTCATATGAATATTGTTGGTTGTAAATGGGTCTATCGCATTAAACGAAAACCCAGTGGAGAGGTTGACAGGTATAAGGCGCACCTCGTTGCCAAAGGTTTTAATCAAGAACACTACAAGAAATAGGACTATTTCCGACGGAATTATTGTCGACTGAATTGATTCGCTCAGAATTAATATATTCCCGACGGAATATTCAGTCGTTCATAAATCCCTTGAGAATAGAACAAATTCGACAGAATTCAGTCGATCTTATACCATGCTTGTGGCGCAAAAGTTTCCCTCCAGTACCAATAACAACCTCGACCGAATTGCTATTAATGTCGACGGATTGTGCGTCGACGGAATATCCTTATAACCGACGGAATATTCTGTCGGAAATAACTCTTTTTGTTGTAGTCGAAGCTGGTATTAATTTTGCAGAGACTTTTAGTCCTGTCGTTAAGCCCACAACCATACGGGTAGTCCTCTCCCTAGCCGTCTCTCAATCGTGGCATATTCACCAACTTGATGTCAACAATGCTTTCTTAAATGGATGGTTAGAGGAAACAGTTTATATGCCTCAACCCAGAAGTTACGAGGACAAAAATTTTCCTAATCATGTTTGTCAACTTCGTAAGTCTTTGTATGGCCTCAAACAAGCCCCTCGGGTTTGATATCAACGGCTAACTGAGTTCCTTCCAGAGTTGAATTTTTCTATTTCCAGTTCGGATACATCAATGTTCTATAAGTTAACTGGCATGGACAAATTGATACTGTTAGTTTACATGGGTGATATTATCACACGGGAAACTCTTCGGCAGCAATTGACAGGTTGATGAAGTCTCTTGGTGCTGAATTTGTTTTAAAGGATCTAGGCCCTCTCAGTTTCTTCTTGGGTGTTGAGGCAATTCGCACTCCACACAATTTATTATTATCTTACAAAAAATATATTAATGATGTTATCGCACGGGCCAACATGATTGCTTGCAAAACCAGTTCGCATACCGTCTTCCACCCATCACTCATCTTTGGTTTCCCCAACCACTTCTCATGTTGATGTTCAATTTTTTCGGCAAATCATTGGCGCTTTGCAGTATATTACGTTAACTCGTCTGAACATTTCATTTGCTGTGAATAAGGCGTGTCAATCCATGCATTCTCCTACTGATTCGGAGTGGGTTGCTGTAAAAAGGATACTTTGTTACCTACAATATACAGCTCATGTTGGTCTATCGGTCTTAAAATCCACAAAGCCTTCGCCTTACAAGTATTTTGTGACTCTGATTGGGCTGGTTGTCAACAGGACCGACGCTCAAAGGCAGGTTTTTCCATATTCATGGGACCAAATCTTATTTCATGGAAGTCTGGTAAACAACGTACGGTTGCCCGTTCATCCACGGAGGCAGTGTATAAGTGTTTAGCTGATACAACAGCTGAGTTAACATGGCTTCAATCTTTGTTTTACTTAATTGCATGTAGTTACCTTAATCCCCATTGATTAAAAGATAGCTACAACAAAATAAAACAAAAAAGAGAAAACTCACAAGAACACAGTATGCACGAACAAGAGGCGGCAATGTCTGGTACAAATCCAGAACTGCAATAGCAACCTCCTATGTCACCTGCGGGACCTGCATTTACAAAATCTCCAAAATATAGTACTTCATCGCCATTGAAATAATATAGTAAAATTCAAAAAAACCACTTGTGGTTTACCAAAATTCTTGAGTCACCACCTATGTTTCGGAAACTATCGATTTACCACCGATGGTTTCATATTCATTCTCACAACAACACCTACTAACGATTTTTGACTAACACCGTTAGTTTTTGTAGTTAAAGACTATTCTACCCTTCATACTTCATTAGCATCAATTAGATCCTGTTTGCGCATAAATTCATCCCCATTAGCAGTCCCCCTAACAGCAAAAGTTTTATCGTCATACTATCAGTTGACAGTCTTAACAGTGTAAACAAAAAAATAAAAAGGAATAATAAGAGAATGGGGGTATAAGTAACCACCTACCTGTAGAGTGTAATCAATAATGCAAATGCCACAGAATTCTTTTGAGGAATGTAGCGCTTATTTCCCTTGTTTTTCTTTCCTAAATTTGTGGAAGTAAATACACGTTGAGAACAATCATTCATACATAGTTTCACGAAAATAAATCAAACCGAAAGGCCAAAGAAAATATACATACCCTTTTTTGTCAAATCCTCGCTTTCAGAAGCAGCAGAATCAGTGTTAAAAAAACCTTGCATCAGCTTCAATATCCATTTTCCAACACCCCTAACACGAGTAAACAAAAGATTTTCCACAAGTAAGAGGAGTCAAATTATGTACGTATCATTGCTGAGATGACTATCCCCACCTCTCCGTACATATGAAAGCACAGAAGATATCTCCTTAAGTTCTTACAAGTTACAAAAAAGCATTCAACCACCCTCCCCACCCCTAAAAAAGAAAAAAGAAAAGACCCCAAAAAGCACACACTAATTTCACCACCGCTATATGGCAATCACCTCTCCAAAAAAAATTAATAAAATTACTTTAACTATGCCGTTGTTTTCATATATTCTACAAACGATAGAAAAACCTATTGATACAAAATCAGAAGTATTAATTTTAAAGCTCATTTCTTTCGCCAAACCATTGCATTAACAAACCGTAACAAAACAATACCACAAAATACAGTAAATTTTATCTAATTCTCAGAAACGAACAATTTGATCAAGCTAAAAACTTACTTAATTTGAGCAAATTCCTAGAGTTTTGATATGGGTTTTGGAATTACAAATATTAGAGTGAGCCTTGTGTAGAGTCAAATCAATGTTCTCCCAAATCCCTTTTAGGGAATCAGCCATTTCTTGCCTCTTCTTCCACAAAAAAGACGCCAGTTCTTCATTTTCCGCGCATACAATTTGCCTCTGATTTTCCATCGTTTTTATACACGGATTTTAGGGTTTTCAATTGGTTTCAGAATGAGGAGATTTGGAGGGTCAGTTCAATTGGCATTGATGTAATTAGGGTTTTGTAAATGAAAAAGTTTTGGAGAGGAATTGATCGATCGAAATAGGGTTTTGTGGGGGGACAGTTAACAATTAAGTTGTTATAGAAGAAGCGAAGAATTGGGAGTGTACAACGCGCGCGCCAGGTTGTTTTGAATGCTAATCAGTACAAATAAACTAAAACCGGGAATTGACCCGGTGGTTCAACATTGTGGGTCACTTGGGTTGAATGGAAATTCTAATAATTGTTTTAGATGAAATTTTTAGTATTAATATTAAAGAGTGTATTTTATTATTACGAAGAAATTAATGTTCAAGATTAAATAATTAATATGTTCATAAGTGAAAATATTAATTCAATAAATTCCTCTTTCACATAAGATGAACTCTATGCACTATTTTTTAGCATAATATTATGGAACTAAAATTTTTAATTTTAAAAATATATATATATATATATATATATATATTAAAAATTTTATTTTTGAGTTAAACAGTCCGCTTCTCTAGCGAATTGGAAAATGCAAACTAAAAATGAACCGGCTATAGCATCGGTTTTTTCCGCTGCTATAGTATAGAAAGCTGGTTTTTTATGTTATAGCGACGAAAAAAATCGTCGTTATAGCCGGTTCGCTCTTAGTTCACTCCCTCCAGTTCGCTGGAAAGAGTCGGGCTTGAGTTAAATAACACAGTTTTAGAAGGAACTAAATTTCTTATCAAAATCATCTTATACAATATTAATTATTATTGTTGTTATTATTAGGCTTAAATATAAATTATAACCCTAAAATATGAGTCATATTCCACTTCGGTTATCCATCTTTCAATTTTGTCAATTAGATGATTAAACTATTATTTTTTTTTCACTTCCATTCAATTAGGTTTGACACGTCAAAAATTGCTGACGTGACTCTTTGGGTATGTCACTGTCAGCTGATGTGTAACTAAAAAAAGGGTATTTTAATGTTTAATTACACAATTATTATATATGAAATAGCAAATTTGTCAAACCACTTTATATTATACATTAATTCTAATCAAAAACAACAAAATCGAAAACCATCAAAAATCGATCAAAAACTCCTTTTAGCCAAACATTGAAGATCAAGATCTGCAACAAAAAATCATTAAATCAATCATACAATACAAAAAAAACATGATTCCATCTCATGTTTTTCGTCTTCTTCCTCAAATTAAATCTTGCACTCTCACCATTACCATATAATTTAAAATGTTTCATATCATATTCAATCAAAATAAACAAAATATATTCCATACAAATAAAAATCAACACTTCTCAGACCCAATCTTTAACCAAATACCAGTGTGACGCCCCCAAAATAGGTATACACAACCCATTCTGAGTCGCCAAATACATGATACAAAATTCAAATACAACTTAATTTATACAACTGCTAAGTGTCGTATAGAATACGACAAAACATAAGCTGTGAGTTTTAATACAAATATTATTTCCAAGACAATATCCAAACTCAAAATAAGTCCTCATTACAATTATTATTACACTATTTTTATAGAATAGTGAGGACTACTATGACAACCATTGATAAGTGAATTTTATACCTACTTATGGAGTACCAATTCATGCGAACTATGCCCATCTCAAGTACATTTTAGTATGTTTTAGCTGCATTTTATGTTAGTTTGTATTGCATATACTTAAAACTCCTTTTGGTGAATAAGTGCAGGAATCGGCCTAATTTGGTGGTATTATAGGGTACGAGGCTAATGGACGCATGAGGCGAGGCAAAAGCTGGAATGTGCATGGCTGAGGATTAAGTGGAGCATGGATGGACAATCATGGATGGACATAGGACACGCCGAAGAAGTGATAGAACAATGCAAAACCAAACTCGAGAATGTAACCGAGTTCATCAATGCAGTGCGCTGCTGGCAGATGAGCTTGAGACGCAAGACTGCCATGAAAGTACCCAAACCAACAGACAATGGTACTCCATCGCAAGTTGTCGTGGCGCGAGCATGACAAGCCTAGGTGACGCGCGCCCGCGCGAGAGCCCGACTGGACATCATAACTTACTACAAGTCTCGCGGTACATGAGAGGAATGTCTTTGGAGGGATGAGCGGCACTGCCAAGTCCTGAAGTCATTCGATTTGTTTTATTTTATTTTTTTAATTAAAATGGTTGTAAGTGATTAAAAACGATATCTGACTGGTGTCAGACGTATCTTTGGTACTTTTCATATCTTTGGTCGTATTTTTCATCAGGGTAACTAGGGTTTACTCTCTGGGAGAGATTCCAACGTAGAAGGAGGCCAAAACTCTACTTTTTTACTTCTTCTTGGGATTTTCTACCAGAGTAGATTATTATTTAGTATTTGTTGGATTGTTTTGTGGATTTGAATATTAATAGTGGATTCTATTCAGCAATTGGGTTTGATAGTTCTAACTTTCATCGTTTAATTGTTGTTTACTAATCATGTTCAGATTTGATCCCATAATGGCTTTTGGTTCAGTCATGAACTAAACTCCATTATGGGATTCTAACGGATTTTAATATGTAGCTTGATTGCATGCTTGAATGCTGGATTGTTTTACATATCATATGGAATGTCTATCATGATTGTTTTGCATGTATGAATGCTTAATCACCATTCGTTTCAGTACATGTATGGAATTGACAATGAACATGCAAGTATGGATTGTAATCATGATAGTATACGATATAATGCATTTTATATGGCTTGTGTATTTCGTGAACCAGATAGACATATACTGTTTCACCGTATGAGTTAGAATAAGGGCTTGAACTTGAATTCAATATAGTTGCAATTTCACATAGACATATAGTGATTTTGGTTATATTAATGATTACATAGAGTCTATCATGTGTGGATGCTGTGTAAGTAGGTCTTAGTGCATTGAAAATGGCTATGACTCTTTTAGTGCTCTTGGCTACTTTCTTGTGATATGTGAACAAGTCATGCATGATAGTGGCGATTGAATGAAATATTAAATGAAGTTAGGATCCCATTATTTCAAGATTTGATTTATTCCGTTGTTATTATTGTTTTAGTCGTTATTCGCGATTCGAGAACAAACCAATTTTATTCATTAGTTTGAGCATATATATATAGTGATTTAGTTAATGCATAGTGATTTGAATTAAACAACTTTCTCTGTGGGATCGATACTTTACTTGCTCTGTATTGCTTGTTGACACATGTATGCTTGCATGAGTTAGAGCTCTTTTATTAAGACTAAAAAAGAGGCAACAACCATCTCGGACCGTCACTCCATTCCCTGACTAGTCCCAGCTATATTCTCATTTCCTGAAGAGAACAGTGAAAGAAAAGGGTGAGCTCAACTAGCCCAGTAAGAAATAATATGACTAAGATAATGCAAAATAAATTATCGTTAGCCTTCAACAGTATAACAAATGATAAAATACAATAGACAACAAGTTTTAGATCAATAACTGCAGCGAAACAAGCAATCCATTAGAAGAGTCAAGCAGAGCATGATATCTAATATCTTCTATGATTTAAAAGTTTATCATCAATTTATCGCTGAGACTCAGCTCAATAAATAATCCACATCATAGAATTATCCATGCACTACGGGCCAAGGATATTCATTAGTATCACGTCCACGAATTATCCATGCACTACGGGCCAAGGATATTCGTGTAATCACCAATGGTCATGATCATGCCAATTAACAATTCATCTTTGCACCATTGGCCGAAGAGAACCCATGGTCATGATCATACCAACAATTATCGCTGAGACTCAACTCAATAAATAGTTCACATCACTTGTACCATTACAGGTCATGATTATACCGAATAATTCTTTGTCATAATCATACAAATCAACAGTCCATCTATGCACTACGGGCCAAAGATGACTATTATCACAATATAAGCATAAGGATGATGACAATAATACAAGAATTCAATCAAACGAGATCAAGGATATATATTAAAGACTTTAAATTTATTCACAGTTTAAAAATGTCCAAATTGTCAACATGATACTGCTTTGTGGAGTAAAATTCAAGAATAATATTCATGTATCAAAAATAATTTGGACAGAAAAGAAATCAATTTTTGTTATGAATAGTACCCCGAGTGAATAGTATCCTATGAATAGTACCCGTACATATGAATAGTGCCGTATAAATGAATAGTACTCCGACATAAAAAGATTAAAAATGAACAATAATGTTCATAAAAATATCCTTGTGAAACGGTACTAGATGAAACGCAAATTTCAAGGATATTCTACTAATTTCAAGGAGTATAGAAACAATACTTTAACAAAATGAGTGTAGAATTCAGAATCTGAAACGAAATAATATTGCTTACATACTACAGAGTATGGAAGAAAATATTATTTCTTAATAATACTTAACAAAAATAATATCCTTTATAACTGTTGAACGAAAATAATATTCCTACGATTATTGAACGAAGATAATATTCCTTACGAATATTGAAGAAAATAATATTCCTTACGAATATTGAACAAAAATAAAATTCTTTACGAATACGAAAAATAATATCTTAAGCGAATATGAAAAAAATAATACCCCTTACCTCATAAAAAGAGCAATTCCGACTGGTATAGCGGAGATATTCTTGAAGAAAACTTTTGTGACGCCCCCAAAATAGGTATACATCACCTATTCTGAGTCGCCAAATAAATGGTACAAAATACAAATACAAACTTAAATATACAACATGAACTGTGAGTTTTAATACAAATATTGTCTTCTAGACAATATTCAAACTCAAAATAAGTCCTCAATACATATATTATCACACTATTTCACAGAATAGTGAGGACTACTAATGCAAACATCTGGACCGTCGTTCCCCGACTAGTCTCAGCTCTATTATCATTTCCTGAAGAGAAAATGAAAGAAAAGGGTGAGCTCAACTAGCCCAATAAGAAATATTATGACTAAGATAATGCAGAATAAATTATCGTTAACCTTCAACAGTGTTAAACTGTTAAAATACAATAGACATCAAGTTTAACTGCAGCGGAACAAGCAATCCATTAGAAGAGTCAAGTAGAGCATGATATCTACTATCTTCTATGATTTAACAGAATTTATCATCAATTTTATCGCTGAGATTCAACTTAATAAATAATCCACATCATTGAATCATCCCTGCACTACGGCCAATGATATTCATTAGTATCACGACCACAAATTATCCATGCACTACGGGCCAAGGATATTCGTGTTTTCATCAATGATCATGATCATGCCAACAACTGTCCATCAATGCACTACGGGCCAATGAGGACTTTTACAACATCATTTGTAACATTACGGTCATGATTATACCGAATAATCCCTGGTCATAATCATACCAAGTCCATCTATCCACTACGGCCACAGATGACTTTCAACATAATATAAGCACGAGGATGATGACAATGATATAATAATTCAATTAAAAGAAAGCAAAGGATAAATTTTTAGAGATTTATAATTTAATTTATCCAGAATTCAATAATGTCTAAATTGTCAACATGATACTGCTTTGTGGAGTAAAATTCAAGAATAATATTATATCAAAAATGATTTGGACCGAAAAGAAATCAATTTTTGTCATGAATAGTACCCCGTGAATAGTACTTCGGGAATAGTAACCCCGTGAATAGTACTCCAGCATGAAAAAGTTAAAACTTATCAAGAATGCTCAGAATAATATTTCAATGTCTTACTAGAGTAGTAGATAGTATGAAAAATCTTATCATGACGTTGTCCCCAATACGGCTCCCATAGCGTAATCTTTGGCGCCGCACATCAATTCGAAGCGGTAAAGACCAATCCAGGCGCTACAATGATTGGTGCAGAGAGACCAATTTCTTCTTTAATACCTCAAATGCCTTGATGCATGTACGATCCATCTTAAAGCGGTACATCTTTCTCCAAGAGTGAGCATAGGGGTTTCGAGATCTTTGAAAAATCTTTAATAAAACGTCTATAGAACCCTGCATGTCCCAAGAAGCTCCGAATGCCTTTTACAGATGAAGGGGGAGGCAGTTTCTCAATTGTATCAATCTTCGCTCTATCCACCTCCAATCTGGATGGGGAAACCTTATGTCCCAGAATAACCCCTTCTTGTACCATAAAATGACATTTTTCCCAGTTAAGCACCAGGTTAGTCTCCACACATCTTTTTAACACCAAGATCAGATTCTTCAAACACGAATCAAAACTATCACCGAACACGGAGAAATCATCCATGAACACCTCTAAATTCTGTTCGACCATATCGGAGAAGATTGCCATCATACAACATTGAAAGGTTGCCGGCGCATTACATAAACCAAAGGACATACGCCGGCATGCAAACGTACCGTATGGACATGTGAACGTAGTCTTTTCTTGATCTTCCGGCGCTATGGCAATTTGATTGTACCCAGAATATCCATCTAACAGACAGTAGAATTGATGTCCCGCTAACCTGTCCAACATCTCGATCAATGAAGCAGCAAGGGAAAGTGATCCTTGCGTGTGGCTTTATTCAACTTGCGGTAATCCATATACACTCTCCTCCTGTACATGATTCTGTCTAGGATGAGCTCATGCGCTTCATTTTTACCACAGTTATGCCCCCTTTTTTTGGTACACACCGCATGCAGGACTTACCCATGGTATGCTCGAGATTGGGTAGATAATAAACATCCAACCATTTTATAATTTCCTTCTTCACCACATCTTTCATAATGGGATTTAACCTTCTTTGCATCTCAATGGTTGGTTTTGATCCTCTTCCATTAAAATCTTATGCATACGAGAAAGATGGGCTAATACCTCGAATGTCCGCTTATAGTCCACCCAATCATTTGCTTTTGAACTCGCAGAACTCATAGCAATTTTTTTTTTGGGTGTCGATTAACGTTGTCGAAACAATAAGTGGTAGAGTCGAATCTTTCCCTAGATAAGCATATTCAAGATGAGAGGGGAGTGGCTTTAATTCCAATACCGGTGGTTCTTCTATCGAGGGTTTGCACTTTTTATCTTCCGTTTTGGGCTTATCAAGGGTGTCGAATGGTTGATTACTTTTCCGGTAGAATGATGGTGTGTCTAGCCATTTGACCTGCTCATTGTCTGCATCAAGACTATCGTTATCGGTTCTAACCATCATGGATTCTATCGGATCCTCTCGAGTAATTACTGCAAATCTTGTGAGTAACTATCTCCTCCATTAAATCCACCCGCAAACACTCACCTTTTTCCTTTGGATAAGACATTTCTTTAAACACATTAAAAGTGACCTGTTGATCGTCAACTCTCATCGTCAATTCTCCTTTTTGCACGTCGATTAACGTTTCCCCAGTTGCTAAGAATGGTCGTCCGAGAATGATGGGAAGTTCCAGATATCGCTTCACAATCCAAGATAACGAAGTCTGCTTTGGAAAGATGAATTTATCCACCCTTACTAATACGTCTTCAACGATACCTCGTGGATATGTAATCGATCGGTCTCGCTAACATGAACCCGATATTTGTCGGTTTTGGTGCTTGGAGCCGAATTGATGATGAGATCGATAATGGCATCAAATTGTCATCGGCCCCCAAATCACACAAGTGCTTTCCAAAAACCGATTACCAATGTCGACGGAATAGAAAAGCTACCTCGATCTTTCAACTTAGGAGGTAACTTGTTACGAATAATTGCTTATTACATTATTGGTTAGCGCCCACTGTTTCAAAATCCCCGATTTCCTTTTCTTTGATAGCACATCCTTCATGAATTTAGCGTAACTCGGCAAGATTTGTTCTAACGCTTGGCGAATGGGATGTTGATATGCAACTTTTAAAAATATCCAAAATCTTAAAAGCGCTTATCTAACTTGGATTTAAAAATCTCTGCGGATATGGTATGGGTGGCATTGTTGTAGAGGACCCGGTGCATTTTCCTCTCCTATTTCCTCTTTATCTTTCGAGGTTTTCACAACTTCTTCTATTTGGTTGTTCGTTATCCCCTTGTCCTTATCCTTAATCTGTTTGTAACTCCTTCCCACTTCAGAAGATTATCGCTGCGGTGCTCATTTCTACCCGGATTTATTTCACGTATCACTCGGGAGGCGTTCTAGTGGGCCGGGTATTCAATGCATGTGCTATTTGCCCCAATTGATTTTCCAGATTCTTTAACGATGCCCCATGGCTTTGCAAAGTCATATCTAATTGATTCAATTTCTTATCTTGTTCCTCGTTCTTTTTGTCGAGGCTCTAATAAATTTTTCTAAGGTCGCTTCCCAACTTGATACCCTCTCCGGTTGTTGAGGTTGATTTTGGAACCGGGAGGTGTGTTGTTGTCTAGGTGGTTAAGTCATGACTTGATTGTTACTCCATGAGAACCTCGGATGATTCTTCCAACTGGATTATAAGCATTTTGAGTCGGACACGGTTGAGTTGAAGCGATTATAATTTCCTCATTAATCGTGGCCGATTCCGAATTTATGGCACATTGATCCGTAGCATGACCCCAAAGACACAACTCACAAACCATCGCTACTCTCAGGTGTGTGGCTTGTGGACGCCTTATATTTCTATATGCTTAGCTATTATTCATAGTCACTTCAGGTTTGTTAATCTGTCATTAAGCGTCTACTTCATATTTTCTTGATGCTTTTGGATGGTTGGTCCGCTCATGGGCCAATCGATAGTTGTTGGTGGCCATTGTTTCTAACAATTGATACGCCTCATCAAAATTTTTGGACATAATCGCTCCTCCCGCTGCTGCATCAATACTAGACCTCGTGGATGCGTGCAAACCATCACAAAATATCCCCAATTGCATCCATTGCGGGATTCCATGATGAGGGCACTTACGGAGCATATCCTTAAACCTTTCCCATGCCTCATATAACGATTCTGACTCAAGTTGTGCGAAAGTATGAATGTCGTTCCGTAGTTTTACCGAACTTATTTGGTGGGAAGAACTTAGCTAAAAATTTTTGAGCTAAGTCATCCCATGTGGTGATTGAACCAGAGGCAAGGAGTGTAACCGACTTCGTGCTTTATCTTTTATAGTAAGCGGGAACATCCTCAACCTTATAAGCGTCTTCCGATACATTGTTAAATTTGAAGGTATATGCAAACTTCCAAGAAACTCAAGATATGTTCATTAGGATCGTCTCATCGAATTACCCCCAAAACCGGCATGTATCTCAGAAGCATCCTGAATTGATCCGGTTTTATCTCAAACTGCTCGCATTGATTCACGGTCTCTTAATACTGATCAGTAAATCCGTGACATTTGGCGTATGTAATCCCTAAGTGATTTCATTCGTTCTACGCCATGTTCACGAGTAATTCTTGGGTTGTCGATTCTTCTTCCAAATGTATAACCTCACTATTCAACCGCACCGTTCGGAACTTCTCTCAAGGTTATTCAGATACGTAAGAAGCTCTGTCTAGCTTTCGATCTAGAGTGTATATACAATTCTCGCCAATCCAAGAAGAAAGATTAAGTAGCGTTCAAATTAAAACCGAATTGATTATAACTAATATGGAATTAATATTAATAAAAAGTCCCCGGCAGCGGCGCCAAAAACTTGTTGATCGATTTCGCAATCAATGAATACGTGCAAGTATACACGGTCAACAAGTAATAAAGTGAAAGTAGAGTATCGTTCCCACGAGGAATTATTTAATAAAAATCACCAAGTACTAATTCTTAACCAAACTAATTTTATTTAAACAATCTCAAATCGTGTTTTTTCTAATTAAGAAAACTAAATTAACTAATTAAAACTAAGATTTTAACGAATGAATTCAAATAAATAAAGATTAAGACTTTAATATCCCCAATTATGAATTATAAATCAATTATCCAATTATCCCAATTATTATGCCCTCTTGAATTGTTAATGAGAATTCTCAAATGCCAAAAGTTCTTTTCCAAGTGATCAATTGCCTTCTATTTAATCCAGATTAATCTTGCTATATTCCTATGCAAAACAATTGAATTAAACTCTTTCCAATCCCAATTCCTTACGTGTTACATGCGGTGAACAGATATTTTCATTCAATTCACAAACCTAATTATTTACCGTGCAAATAACTAAGTCACATGTTATCATGTCTAGTTCTAACCCTAGAATTCCTTTCCCAATTCCTTCTAGAGTAACACGATAATTATTGGCCAAATAATTAATCAATAGAATCAAAACATGATAAACAATCCACTTCAACATAAATAATTAGAATGAGAGAATAACTAAATTATAATCATAAAAGGTTCAATTGAAATCTTAATTAAAGAATTAGTTCATCACGGAAATAAGAACCATTAATTGTTGACAAATCATCCTTAAAGAATTACAAATTAAAAATAAGGAGAAAAAGAAGAAACTCTGTAGCCAATCCTGAATCTCCAAGTAATCTTGTGTAACCTTCAATGGAAGAACTCCTTGAATCCTCCCAAGAATAATAAAGTCACTCCCCCCTTTTATTTCAGCACTTAGTTTCTTTTTATAGCCTCCCCCAATCCTCCTCCAATTAGGTTTTACATTAACCCCCAATAGACAAATCAAGTCCAACCAGAAGTCAAACGCTTAATCCATCAAAGCCGGTAGAGGCTCGGGCGCCCGGTCTTTGTAAGTAGTAATTTCAGTAGCTTTTGCTATTGACTTCTCGAAATTACCAGATTGCCATTAAATGCTTGAATTTCCCATAATTGCCCCTCCAGCTTCCAAATCTGCAAAACAAGATGTAAACACAATAAAAATGCTACTAAATAACTTAAGAATGCAATAATTTAAGTCCAAATATATCTAATTTATGGGTATACTACCCATTCATCAACGACCACAAATTATTCATGCACTACGGGCCAATGATATTCGTGTATTCATCAATGGTTATGATCATGCCAACAACTGTCCATCAATGCACTACGGGCCAATGAGGACTTTTACCATATCATTTGTAACATTACGGTCATGATTATACCGAATAATCTCTGGTCATAATCATACCAAGTCCATCTATGCACTACAGGCCACAAATGACTTTCAACATAATATAAACATGAGGATGATGACAATGATATAAGAATTCAATAAAACAAGTTCAAGGATAAATTTTTAAAGATTTATAATTTAATTTATCCAGAAATCAAAAACGTCCAAATTGTCAACATGATGCTACTTTGTGGAGTAAAATTCAAGAATAATATTGTACCAAAAATAATTTGGACCGAAAACGAATCAATTTTTATCATGAATAGTACCCCGGGTGAATAGTACTCGAGTGAATAGTATCCTGTGAATAGTACTTCGGGAATAGTAACCCCGTGAATAGTACTCCGGTATAAAAAAGTTTAAACTTATCAAGAATGCTCAGAATAATATTTCCATGAAAAGATACTGGATGAAGCGCAAATATCAAGGACATTCTACTAATTTCATGGAGTATAGAAGCCAAAACTTAACAAAATGAGTATTGAATTCGAAATCTGAAACGAAATAATATTACTTACATGCTACAGAGTATGGAAGAAAATATTATTTTATACGAATACTGAACAAAAATAATATCCCTTACCTTGAAAAGAAGAGTATTCCGACTGGTATAGCGGAGATATTCTTGAAGAAACCTTTAACTATTTTCTAAACTCAAAGCTTTCTAAAACTCGAAAGAAATACGCTCAATATTATAGAAGAAGAATTCTCTGATTCTGGTGTGATTTTCAATTCTAACTAAGTATCATATTTATAGGAGAATTGAAGGGGTACTGTTAAGAATTTTTTCATGGACGAAATAATTCGTAACTCACGGACATTATACGCAACATTTGTGTAGACACTCGAAATTTTCTGCATACCTGTCACTAACATTGCAGGAGGGCTGATTCGTCTTTCAGAGGTAACCCCGGAGGACAGTTCACGACAAGTCCGGATACTACCGGAAGTTCAGTCTCAACCCTGGAACACACACCGAGAGTAGCAGTTCCAACCTCAGAGATAATCCCAAGGCATGCAGTTCCAATACCAGAAATTCCACCGGAGAAGACCAATTAATCTCGGAGATAACCCCAAGGTATCCAGTCTCAGTCCCAACATTGGGAATAGCAGCTACCAACCTTGGTGATAACCCCAAGGAATGCAGTTCCGGCGATAACCTCGGAAATGCTTGTTTCAAATGCATGCGATCAGCTTTAACCTCGACACTCACACAGAGGCATTCAGTACAAAGCCTGGATATAACACCAGGAAGACATGCACACCTCAGAGATGACACTGAGGACCTTCAATACTTGCAACAGTCCAATCTCGTGATAACCACGAAGCAACGTCGCTGATCACCCAAACCCCGTGATAACTCCGGTGAGGGAAAGTAAATCATCTCGCCAACTCAAGGCCATATCACGTCATCTCAACATCTCATACATACATTTCTACACAGCAATGTCCCACACGAATCAAGAAGAACCAATCCCGAGTGACTATTGTGCAGGGTAACAAATGGAATTTGAAGCTTGAAGACCGGAGGGCATCGTCCCATCTTCATGACTTCGTACAAACTCTAATCCCATGCCATTGTACAAATCTCGACAACGGCTGTCCGAAATAGGTCCTATATTATAAGACCCCAAATTTTATGAAATAAAAGTATTCAATTTTTCTTATAATTACAATTCAGTAAATGGTTAAATTGATAAAAAGTTAAAGTTAAGGGTGATATATGATTTTTTTTTTCAAAATACGCAAGTGGTTATAAAATATTCATTGTTGTCGGGGAATATTCGTTTGGTCGTGGAATATTCTTTTCCGCTTGGGAATATTCGTATGTGGTATGACCATTTGTGGTCCCCATAACGGATAAGCTGTCGGATGAAAAAAAACGACAAATTTGAGTTTTTATAAATAACGCGTAATCGTTACCATTAACATCTTTGTTGGAATAATTTGGGTAAAGTAAAAAATACGCGTTGTTGTTGCACAAAGAAGACACGGTTTTTTGCAAGTATTTTGAATTATTGATTCTTACGCCGGAAGGCACTACTCAATAATTGTTACGGTAATTTATCGTTCAATATTTTATTTTATTGATTCAATAATTTCTGCGTTGATATTTTATATTATTGTTGTTTCAATAATTATCACTTTACAGTATTTCCCATTATCAGATCAATAATTCATATTATTTGAATAATATTATTAGATAACATTATTGGCAATGTCTAGAAAGTCCTGTCAAGGAGAGGTTTGGTCACCTAATTGCGCGCCAGTAAGGAAAAATCCTTATTGGAAAGCCCCCTCTTTCCTGGGAACGGCCTGGTTGTTATAATTGTGATTCTGTAATATTATTTGTGAATAATAAATTATTGATTTATATGATAAGGAAATATTTATTTGATGTGAATATAAATGATGGATTTATTTATGTGGTTATAAATGAAGGAATTAATGCTGAGGTGTTTTATCAGTATTTTGTCGGAAGGGAGGTATTAAAAATCACCCGTTTGTGGATTTCAGATATTTTTTGGTTTGGAACTTAGAAAAACTCAAAGCTAAAAAGTTGTAGAGAATTTAATTTCAGGCAAAATGGACATAAATTCGTATTTTTCTGATAATCGGGCTATTTTCTATGAATTGTTGAAGTTTCAAAAAATAAAATGATTTTTATTAAAATTATGGGTGGGACCCACTCTTGTTTAAAACATGTGGGCTGCTTGTTTTTCTTCCAAGTTGGTTGCTAGAATTTTCAAGATGGGTGGCGTAGAAATTTTGTTTAAAAATAATAATGTTTTATTATTTTAGTCTCCTATGGTGTTCTAGCATTTTCCTATAAATAGACGCTTAAGTTAGAATTGAAAATCACACCAGAAACATAAGTTTTCTCTCTCAATATTGTCGAGCGTATTTTTATGAGTATTTAGATAATTTGAGAATTGCTATTTGGTGCAAGGTTCCTTCGACTTTTCATCCGATATTCCAGTCAGAAGTATTGCTCTTTTGAGGTAAGGGATTTTAAGGGTTATTATGTTTTTCAGTTTCGTAATTTTTCTGACCCTCAAAAATTCTGCAAAAATTTGAAATGATAATTTGATGAGTTTTCTAGATTGTGTCCAAAAATGGCGATTTTTGGATGTATAGATTAAGAGTTATGAGTTTTATGGGAAAAGACTATTTTAAAAGTAAACCCTTATAACTCCTTGTGGTTAACTCCAAAATTGGTGAAATTTTTATTGGTAGTACATGTATATAACAGAAGTATACTCTGTAAATTTCGAAATTTTTGGATAAAATTACAATTTATGATAAATGTCTAAATATTTGGCTATGTTGGCCATATAAAAAATAGTAAATGAATTTTAAAAATTCCGGGAAAAATATATGTTTAATATGGGACTATATTCGCTAAATCCTTAAAAAAGAAATATTTTGGGACTGATTTGGTATTTTTCATGAAAAGGGACTAGTTATGAGTAAATGAATTAAATATGTTATGTGAAGTAAGAAAATTAGAAAATAGGATTTTATGGCTTGAGAATCCTACATGAGGTATATGCAGATTTTTGATGATGGTTTTGGTTATTGGTGATGAAATCTTATGAGTTTGGCATTTTAGGATGATTAAATGTATTATTTAGTAAAGTGAAAACAATTAAAATAAATTGTTTATAAGCTTAAGAAATATTATTCTTTCAATATCATTATACCGAAATATTGGTATGAATTTTATTGTGGAATTTCTTCCTTTTTTATAGCGGGGTTACTATTCACGAGTTACTAATCATGAGTTACTATTCATGAGTTACTATTCACGAGTTACTATTCACAAGTACTATTCACGACAAAATTGGTTTCTTTTTCTGTCCAAATTACCGTTGATTTATGAATCTTACTCTTGAAATTAAATCCATGTTTTGATCATATTATTTTTATTATCATATATAACATTTTTATAATCTTAGTGATGAAATTTCTCTTTGACTTGAGTGTAAAGATGGGTAGATTATTGTTATGATCGTGACTATGGGTTCTCTTTGACCAGTAGTGCAAAGTTGAATCGTTGATTGGTATGATCATGACCATTGAATTTATAATTGAAAATTTTTAGCTTAAGTGCAAAGGTGAAATGATCAACATGGTTATAATTATGGTTTATATAAATTCTGAAATGATTATATATTTCTTTGAGATATTAATATATTTGGCATGTAGTGCAAATATGAACTGTTGATGAATATATTTGGCATGTAGTGCAAATATGAACTGTAAGACCCCAACTTTTTGAATAAAGATTAAATTTTCTCGAAATATATTTTTGAATATTATAGTGTGGATTTGATATAATGTTATAGTTGTGGGTAATATTTACAAATTTTGCAAAGTACGCAAGTTGTTATATAATATTCGATTGGTCGGGGAATATTCGTTTTAACAGGAATATTAAATAACAAAGACAATCATTGTTGGACCCCCACAACAGAATTATTGTCGAATTGAGAAAACGACAAAAATACTTTATGAAAATAACGGTGAAAGTTTTACCGTTAACTGTTGAAACACCCAGTGTTAAAAGTACAAGAATGTCTGGCGTGGTTGCATAGTAGTACACGATATTGATTATTGATGCTTACGTGAGAAGTCACTCAGTTATACTCAATTATCTACAATGAATTCTTTGCATCATATCTATCATATTATTGATTCAATTATTGTCACAGTATCATCTGCATAAAATATTTTTTTATTAAATCAATATTTGAGACGACAAAGTTATTCATATTATAAATTGCAATATTTACAATGTCTAGAAGTTACATCGAGGAGAGGTTTAGTCACCTAATCAATGCGCCGATAGGAGAAATCCTTATTGAAAGCCCCTCTTTCTTGGGAAAGACACGATTGATAAATATTGTGAGTTATAATATTAATAATGAATGTTGTTCGGAGTTGAATTTGGAGACGCGAACGTGATATTTGAGTCCGGAACGACAAAATTAGTAAAAATAGTCTATAAACACAAAATTTTCTGGGATTCACTATTTGGTCAAAAAGTCAACATTTGACTTTTTTGGGAAAAGTCAAACTTCAAAATTTATATTTTTGATAAAAATAGTTTCATTATGTTGGAATTGTTTGTGTTAGTGAAAATCGACATTTATTCCGATGATAATTGATGTCTAGGGGTTATATTGATAAATCGGGTAATTTATCGGATAAATGAGCAATTAATTGTTACTAATTCACATTCTTATATAACTATTTGTTCACATATGTGTACTATTGAATCACATTATTTACTATTAGGGGAGTTGGTGCAAGATTGATAATACTTGCATGACTAAATTAAAAATATAGGTATAAATGGAGGTACTATATTGAAATTCGTATTTTTCATATGATTATACTATTGATTCACATGATTGAACTATTGATTCACATTATTTACTATTAGGGGAGTTGGTGCAAGATTGATAATACTTGCAGGACTAAATTATAAATGAAAGAAAAGTTGGAGGTATTGTACTATAATTTTCGAGCCCCAAAACGTGCAATTATCAAAACTATATTTTTCTATAAATAGAAGCTCATTCTTCATTCATTTCTCACCAATTCACAAAAGCTTTAGAGCGATTATTAAAGAGAGAAATTATAGAGAGAAAGAAGAAGAGAAATCTGCTACCTCACTATTCCAGTATGCAGTTTTTTCCAAGGTAGGGAGTATTATTTCTTTCTTATCTATGAAGAGAACTTACATTGTTCCATTCTTTATCATTCGTTGGAACATCACGCTCAGACGTTTCTACGTGGGACTGGTTCCGTCTTTATTATTCTCGTTGGAATATCTGTATGCATGCGTTCTACGGACCTAATTTCGTCTTTTTATTATTCGTTGAATATATCACATGCATGCGTTTTACACGGACTGATTTCCGTCTTTATTTTACATTGGAATATCATGTCCGTATGCGTTTACGCCTTGGGACCGATTCCGTTATTTATTATTCACATTGGAATAACTTTTGCTGTGCCTATCGCATGCTGGTGATTTCTTTTGTTATTCCATTCCTTATTATACTCAGTTGGTTAAAATTTTGACTTCTATACTCCATGAAATTAGTGGAATATCCTTGATATTTGCGCTTCATCCAGTATCTTTTCATGGAAATATTCTTTTGAGCATTCTTGAATTTTACTCTACAAAGCAGTATCATGTTGACAATTTGGACGTTATTAGATCCTGGATAAAATAATTCTTGAACTTGTTTTATTGAATTCTTATATCATTGTCATCATGCTCATGTTTATATTTTGTGAAAGTCATCTGTGGATTATAGTGCATAGATGGACTTGGTATGATTATGACCAGGGATTATTCGGTGTAATCATGACCGTAATATTACAAATGATGTGGTAAAAGTCCTCATTGGCCCGTAGTGCATTGATGGACAGTTGTTGACATGATCATGACCATTATTGAATACACAAATATTTTTGGCCCGTAGTGCATGGATAATTGTGGTCGTGATACTAAAGAATATCCTTGGCTGTAGTGTAGGGGTGATTCGATGATGTGGATTATTTATTAAGCTGAGTCCCAGCGATAAAAGTGATAAAAAACCTTCTAAATCATAAAAGATATTAGATTTTATTCTCTACTTGACTCTTTTAATGGATTACTTGTTCCGCTGTAGTTAAACTTGATGGTTGTTATATTGTATCAGTTTAACACTGTTGAAGGCTAACGATAATATATTCCGCATTATCTTAGTCATAATATTTCGTACTGGGCTAGTTGCGCTCACCCTTTTACTTTTATTATTCTCTTCAGGAAATGAGAACGTAGCAGGGACTAGTTAGGGAACGGAGTGATGGACCAGATGATAGCATTAGTAGTCCTCACTATTCTGTGAAATAGTGTAATAATAATTGTAATAAGGACTTCTTTTGAGTTTGTATAATCTCTAGTAGACAATATTTGTATTCAAACTCACAGTTTATGTTTTGTCGTATTGTACACGACAGTTGTATTATTAAGTTGTATTTGAATTTATGTACCATGTAAGTGGCGACCCAAGATGGGTGACGTATACCTAATTTTGGTGGCGTCACAGTTGGTATCAAAGCTTAGGGATATGATCCCTGGCTAAGATGTGAGACTAGAACTAGTAGGGAAGAGACGGGGAATTCCTTCGCTAGTATGACCTACCTAAGTTTATTATTTGGTATTTGATTGTTCAGTCAGAGTATAGTGATAATATGTTGCATGTCAATTAACCCTTATTTTGTGGCAGTGTTTGAAAATGGCATCCGAGAATGTTGAGAACATCAATGGAGCACAAGAGACCGTTGAGTCTCCACAGATCAATAACCAGGACAACGTGCATCAGGAAGGCGACAATCCTCATGCAAACAATAACACTAACCAAATGATGAACGATGGAATGTTTCGAGGCTTCATGCAATTCATGCAATATCAGGCGAGAGCGGCTCCTATTCAAAATGCAGGTGTAAACACAGGAAACTCTCGGACGGTCACCGCTAAACAGTTCAAGGAGCTGAGACCACTGGAGTTTATTGGAGAGCCAAAACCACTTAAGGCGGAAGGATGGATAAAGCAAATCACCAAGATATTTGATGTCTTGGGATGCTCCGAGGAGCAAAAGGTTCTTTTCGCCACCTTTATGTTGCATGAAGAAGCAGATTACTGGTGGGAATTTGTAAAATGTACCTAGCCTGACGCACTCAAGATGTCTTGGGAGAAGTTCCAAGAGCTGTTCAACGACAAGTACTTTCCCGAAAGTATTCGTCACATGAAGGAGGTGGAATTTATCAAGTTGGAACAAAACAATATGATTATCTCGCAATACGAGGCTAAATTTGCGGAGTTATCCCGGTTTGCATCCCATTTGGTCGATAATGAGGAGCGAATGACATGAATGTTTTTAAGAGGTTTGAAACCGGAGATACGTCAATATCTTATTTCTCATAAACTGTGTTTGTACTTAGATGTTGTAAATAGGGCTTAGTTATTGGAGCACGGTAACGAGTCAACGCAACCAAGAGAAAGCAGCCGGCAGCATGAAAATACCAGTGGTATCAGTCATCGAAGAGGTGACAACAAACGTGGAGGGAATCAACATGCCAGAAATGGTAACCACTTCGGTGGTAATCATTGCCATGATAGTAAAAATGGACATTTCAAGAAAAGGAGATTCAACAATGATGGAAAGAGCGTCGACCACCAAAGAAGTGGTTAAAGAAGGAGAACGACCACCTATCATATGCTTCAAATACGGAGGGGGGGGACATATCAGTCCAAACTGCGCGATGCCATCCAAAGCGTGTTATAATTGTGGAAGAAAAGGTCACCTAGCCCGATTTTATCGTTCACCGAAGACAAGTTTAGCTAGGATGGAGGCACCAAAGGCCGTCCCAGAAAAGTCAAAGCCGGTGGTGCAAGGGAGAGCATTTGTTGTGACCTCCTAGAAAGCAAAGAACCCGAACGAGGTCATCACGGGTAAGCTTATCATAAACTCTATTGAAGTCTATACCTTATTTGATACCGGTTCTACCCATTCTTTTATTTCTCCTACTTGCGCTCAACGTTTAAATTTGACTCCGGAGAAATTAGACTTTGACTTATCATTGAAACTCCATTAGGAGAAACCTTCATTACATCCACTATTTATAAGTCTTGTTTGATTCAAATCAGAACGCATCTTACGTTACTGTTGATCTTATCTCCTTAAAAATACTTGCATTTGACGTGATTCTAGGGATTGATTGGTTAACTACTCATCATGCTAAAATTGATTGTTTTAGTAAGGTTGTTAGCTTTCATATTCCTAATAAACCTATTATGCGAATTCAAGCGACCAAACCATTAAAATCAATCACGGTCATCTCAAGCCACAAAGCTATTCGTTTATTGAAAAACGGATGTCAAGCTTTCTTAGCTCATGTCACAGATTTAAACAAAAATACGTCAGATTTGAAGGATATTTCTATTGTTAATAAATTTCCTGACGTATTCCCTGAAGAACTTCCTGGCCTACCCCCAGAGCGTGAAGTTGAATTTTGTATCGACCTTGAACCCGGTACAAAACCCATTTCCAAGCCCCATATCAAATGGCTCCTATTGAACTTCAGGAGTTAAAGACCCAATTGCAGGAATTGTTAGACATTGGTTTCATTCGTCTGGTCACGTCTCCTTGGGGTGCTCTGTTCTATTCGTGAAGAAGAAAGATGGGAGTATGCGACTTTGTATTGATTATCTGGAGTTGAATCATGTCACCATCAAAAATAGGTACCCATTGCCACGTATTTATGACCTGTTTGATCAGTTACAAGGAGCACAATTTTTTTCAAAGATCGATCTTCGTTCTGGATATCATCAGCTGAAGGTTAAAACTGAGGATATTGCAAAGACTGCCTTCAGAACTTGGTACGGGCATTATGAATTCTTAGTCATGTCTTTTGGATTGACTAATGCACCTGTTGCCTTCATAGATATGATGAACCGAGTATTCAAGGAATATTTGGATCACTTTGTGGTCGTCTTTATTGATGACATCCTTATTTATTCCAAAAGCCGTGAAGATCATGAGCAACACTTGAGGCTGATACTCCAAAAGCTTCGTGAATATAAGCTTTATGCCAAGTTAAAGAAATGCGAGTTCTGGCTTGAGGAAGTAGCATTCCTTGGGCACGTAGTGTAATATCCGAGTTTTATTTTTATTATTTTTTTAATATTTTTTTTATGTAATTTAAGAATTGTTAATAAACGAATTTATATGAAACTTTTGGGTGATTTCATTTATTAGATGTATGTGTGTGGTACATATATGAGTTATTTCAAGATATGTGATGAGATGTATTTAAATGGTTGGTTTAGTTTTATTTAACTATTTAAATAAAATTAAGTAGGGGATTATTCTATTTTATTACGTGGGATGGTATTAAATCATGAAATTTGGAGTTAGGAATGTAATTTAGATATCGCGGATTTGTGTATTCGAGTCCGGAACGTCGAAATTAGTCAGGATAGACCGAAAAAGTGTCACAGTTGACTTTTTGGTCAAAGTCAACCTGTTGACTTTTTCGAGAAAAAAGTCAACTACGAATTTCAGAGATGAATTTGACTAAACAGATAGTCCCTTGACGTCCGAAACATCGACTTTAGTAGGAATCGATATATGGTTCGCAAAGTTTGGTTCCGAAGGGTAAAATAGTGAAATAGCTTATTAATTGATTAATTGATTAAAATAATATATATTTTTGTAATAGAAATTAGCTGAACTGATGGACCCATGAGACTATTAACTCGGGACAAAGGAGGGAGTATACGTATATTACATAATAGCTAGGGTGGAAGTAATTTATTTTATTCCTTAAAACCAAAATTCTTTTTAACTCCCACATTCATTTTCTCTAACTCCCACATTCTTCCTATTAATTAACTATATTATTGTATTATTAAGTACTGTGAGTAACTAATCATTAGTGTTGGGGGTTATGGGAGTTGGGGGTTATGGGAATCAAAAGACTCTAACAAAGCTATACATATATAGATAGTGTGGTAGTATTCTAGAGATCTCTTAGCAACTAACAAGCAAGGAAGAGGGATAATCAAATTAACGCAAGGGAAATTCATCCAAAAAGGTAAGCTATAAACATCTTTTTTCATGTTCTTGAAGAAAAATAGTGAAAAAACATGTATAGCCATGGTAAATGGTTTATGTTGATTTCGTAAGGCTATGATAATATTGTTGGTTTCTGTTATGAGGAGGATAAGGAATGAAAAGTATGGTTTAAACATGTTGCAATTACATAGAGAATCAAATATTTCATGAATGTATGCGATATGTTGATAAAATGCCTCTTTGTAGTCAATTTGTTCATAGCATGGTAATTTAGTGAGTTGGTTTGTTGTAGCATGTTCATATATGTTGGTAGAAGTGATCTGGACAGTAGGAGTCAAGCCCATGCATGCTAGAATCAAAATCACAAAATTTTTCAAAGTTGGTTGAATGTGAAATCTGTGATTTTTGAGGTTTTTCGGAGCCTCGGAATTATGGTGTAGATGACTCGATTAGCGTATGTTATAATTTTATAAAATAGTATGTAGCATGAGGTACAACCTGTCCAAATTTCATAAGAAAGGGAGTTAAATTGAGCAAGTTATGAAAATCGTAAGCATGCATGTTGGTAATAAAATTTGAATGCGAAATTTCGAATTTTTTCTAAGTATAAAACTAGTCTTGCACGCTTTTCTATCTTGATTGGTTTGTGGTCTTAGCATGCTAGTTTTATGAATGTTATATTTTTGTAAAATACCTTGATGTATGAAGTTTATTGTGTCCAAGTATCATGGCCATATCATCTTTAGGTTAAGCGGAATAAAATCGTAGAGTCAAGAAAATCGTAGAGAGTAAACTCGAAAATCGTAGAGTCAAGTGTAAAATCGTGAAGTCAATTGAAAATCGTAGAGTCAGTGAAAATTGTAGAGTCAGTGAAAATCGTAGAGTAAAAATCGTAGAGTCAGTGAAAATCGTAGAGTAAACTCTGAAAATCGTAGAGTCAGTGAAAATAGTAGAGTAAAAATCGTAGAGTCAGTGAAAATGTTAGAGTCAGTGAAAATCGTAGAGTAAAAATCGTAGAGTCTCTGAAAATCGTAGAGTCAGTTAAAATCGTAGAGTAAAAATCGTAGAGTCAATGAAAATCGCAGAGTCAGTGAAAATCGTAGAGTAAACTCAAAAATCGTAGAGTCAATGAAAATCGTAGAGTAAACTCTGAAAATCGTAGAGTAAACTCTGAAAATCGTAGAGTCAGTGAAAATCGTAGAGTAAACTCTGAAAATCGTAGAGTCAGTGAAAATCGTAGAGTAAACTCTAAAAATTATAGAGTAAAGTTTATATTATAACTACTATGCGTTGCTAATAGTTGATGTTCATGATTATACAATTGTGTAGGGCACGTGAAGTGTAGATAGTTGTAAGCTGTTAATCTGTTATTGGTAAACAACGAGCAAGGCAAGTTTCTTACCCTATTTTTCATTATGAATTTATTTAACTCTTATTCAGGTTGATTTAAATGAGGGTAAGTTTGGGCTTGTGATTAATTAATCATTAAATGCAAGCTCCTTTATTGTAAAGTTCTATAACTTCAATTGAGATGTGAAACGTTATTGATGATTATTCAGTTCCTATTGCAACTGCTATACTTTAAAGTTCGTATACACTTAATGAACTATATTCAAGCATGCTTTCTAGCTTTTGTTTCAGCTAGATGTTATTGATGCAAACATAGTATATTGTTTGAACAATTCAAATCCTTTGAAGCTATTGAATGTTTACCAATCCAAATTGCTTTGGTGAGGTCCCGCATGAATACTAAGATGAACAACCCGGATAATGGGGTAACTGATGTCGGGCATATAGTCCCATTTACGCTTATGCGTTTAAACTTTATACTTGTGCACAATGTAGGGTACGATAGGCTAATCACCTGGAGTACTTGCAGAGACTGTTTACAATCTATTTGATTGTTAAACCGTCTGATGGTTTTTGATGAAACAAAGTAATGTTCAGGGTATCTAACACCCCTTAGTATGCTATTGAGAATTCTAGAACTCTTATCTTGATATTCCAGTTTATCTCTTGATATTTATTTCAACCGTTGAGAAATATTCATACTAATGCTTTTTACTCGATGTATGTTCTCAAACTACTTTATATACTTGCTTTGGGCAATTTGTGCTCATTCTTGCTTAAACCTTTCGGTTATAACGATACTTGTGAGGGCTTGGGGAAGGACAAAGGAAAGTCTAAGATGAAATGATGAGAGTTATTTATGTAATAATTCCGCATATGATGTGATGTAGCGATAAACGCTAAGTTTAAGTTTTAGTTTATTAAAGGTTGTAAAGACTTGGGACTTTATTTTGAATAAGTATGTAATAGTTAATATTATTATTATTAGAGTTACTTAGATAGATGATGATATATGTTGTATCGTGAGCACCATGTCCTGTAATCGATGTTACACGGATTTGGGGGCGTCACAGGTTGGTATCAAAGCAATAGGTTATAATCCTTAGGTGGAGAACCTTAGACTATAACCTTAGGGAAGTTAGTGGAGAAAATAAAGAGATGAACTCATGTAGAGTTCCAGGGGTTGTGTCAAATCTATTTTTCCTAAAAACAAAAACAACTATTTTAAAATACTAACCGAGTGATTTTTTTTCTTGTTTGAAGGATGTTAGGAGAAGAGGAGGTTAGAGATATCCACGTTGTGAGTGAGCGACAGTGACAAACAGACACGAGCCTATAAATGAGGCGAAGAGTGACTCGACTCCAGAGAGGAGTATCCTAAAGAGGAAGAGGAGCCCGAGGAGGACTCAGAAAAAACACCTGAGGATACTTTATTGGATGAGTTTATGGATAGGATTACGGAGTTGGACGACAAGGTCCATGAGTTAAAGGAGCTGTATCAGGGGGAGCAGCAAACTGCAGCATTACTTGAGGCATTGGTGCACCACCTGATAATTAGGAACGGGGATCTGGCTGACAAGTTGCGGGCATCAAACCAGAAGGCGGATAGGCTGGAGGATGAGAAAGAAGCTATTAGGACCCACTTGGGGTATACCATTATTGGGTTAGAGTCGAGGATTCAGAGTCTTCAAACTGACAAGCAGATTATTACCACATTCTGGGGAGAAGAGAGGAGAGACCGTGTTCGGGCTGAGAAGCTAACTGGCGAGTTAGAAGGAGAGGTGAGAGATAAGAAGGTTAAGATAGACAAGATGAAGTACGCATTTAAGTCAGTACATGGAAGGTTTCAACATAGGGTGAATCATTTTCCAAGTGAGAGCACTTTGGTGCAGGCGTGTTATAAGTAGGTGCAAATTTGGAGATAGCGGATGAGGAGCATGAGGACGCCATTAAAGGGCTTTTAGTTTATTATGATGAACTTTTACTATGGCGTATAGAGCGCTTATCTTTGAATAATAATAAGCGTGGTTTCAGTTTTTACCAAGTATGTTGGTTTAAAGTGATGTAAATGGCTTAATGTTATAAGACGATGAAATACCTTGGGTGTTATGTTTATAAATAAATATGTTTTTATTTAAATATGTGATGTGATGATTAAGTCTCTTCTTATGATTGATATATTATGTAGAGTAAGTGATAAGATAATAACATTAAGTTCATTTTAAACATATAGATGGCTAGAGGAGACGTTGTCAAACACCCGAGGGGTCTGGCGGTAATGCTGGGGATCCACCGAATCCTATGCAGCAGTTTGTAGACATGTTAGTGGGGGTACTTCAGAATCGAATCCCGAATGCCAATAACCCTCCAGTGGCCCAGGTGGCACACTTCAAGGACTTCAAGAGCGCGGGACCCCTTGAGTTCAAAGGAACCACTGAACCCATCAAAGCTCAAACTTGGGTCAAGGAAATCGAAAAGGCGTTCGCTATCGCCCGAGTAGGTGATGATCATAAAACAATCTTCGCCACTTAAATGCTGAAGGGTGAAGCTAACTTCTGGTGGGAGGCAAACCTAACCAGGGCTGGAGAAGGCGTGATACCTTGGGAAGGGTTTAAGAAAATCTTTTTCGAGAACTATTTTCTGGTTAGTATGCAGAGTCGCATGGAGATGCGATTCTTGGAGCTGAAGCAAGAAGACATGACGGTACCTCAATATGCTTAAAATTCAACGAAATTTGGCGAGGTTGCGCCTCACCAGTCGACGAGGAGGAGAGAAAAATGAGGAGGTTTGAGCAGGGTCTCAAACCATGGCTATATAGCAGACTCTCGGTGTTACAGACGAAAAGCTTCGCGACTCTCCTGGAGAAAGCTATAATCGCTGAGGGCGGAAGTGAGGCCCTGATGAAATTTAATAAGGAAAAAAAAAGAAGAATGAAGGAGGGAATCGCGAGGAAGGTAGCAGTAGCAATGGTGCAAACAAGAGGAAGTGGAATAATAACAACAGTAGCAACAACAATTTCAAATCGAGAAACTCTGGGGGAAAACCAGGGGAAACAAAGAAGAGAATAGAGGCATACAAGGAGTGTGGGAGGAATCACTCAGGGGCATGTCTAAAAGGAAAGAATGTCTATTTCAACTGCGGGCAGGAGGGGCACATCTCTCCCAATTGCTCTGTACCAAAGAGAAATGGATGCTTCAACTGTGGAGCATTGGATCATTAGGCAAGGAATTGCCCAAAGAAGAACACAGCAGGAGGAAATGGAGGAAGGGGACCAAGCGGTGGGAATCTTGCGATTAATGGACCACCAACTCAGAATCGACCAACAACAAGGACTTTCAACATGACGGTTCAGGATGCGGTCGCATCCAGGGACGTGGTTTTAGGTATCATTCCGATCAATGATATATCTGCTTACATATTATTTGATTCGGGTGCTACTTGTTCCTTCGTATCGCATGAATTCTCCCAACGATTATTTTTACCCCAGGAAGAATTAAAATATCCTATGAACATAGAAGTTGCTAATAAGGAAATGATTCCCGTTAGCCATGTCTATAGAAATTGTGTTGTAAACATCAGGGGATATAAGTTACCCGTGGATTTAATTCCAATTCAATTAGGAGAATTTGATGTAATTCTAGGAATGGATTGGTTATTTAACCATGGAACGATGATAGATTGCCAAAAGAAGTGTATAAACCTTAGGACTCCAGATCGGGTCTAAGGTAGCATTCTATGGAAGTAGGTGCCAAGAGACACTCAAGTTGTTCAGCGATGATGCAAGCAAGGAAGTTACTAAGAAAGGGATGTGTAGGATATTTGGCCCATATCATCGATCTGCTTGAGAAAGCAAGGATAGAGATGGGACGGATACCGATAGTGAACAATTTACGGATGTATTTAGGAGGAATTGCCAGATCACGGATCGGAGTCAAATTCGTTATAGATTTAGTAACGGGGACGACACCGATTTTGAAAGCCCCTTAAAGAATGGCACCGACAAAAATGAAGGAGGCGATGGTACAGGTTGCAAGAGTTATTGGATAGGAAGTATATTCAACCGAAAGTGTGTCTCCTCGGGGAGCACCAGTTTTATTTGTGAAAAGAAGGATGGATCGATGAGACTATGTATCGACTATCGAGAGTTGAACGAGGTGACGATTAAGAACAAGTATCCATTACCAGGATAGATGATCCGTTTCGATCAACTGAAGGGCGAAATATTTTTCCAAGATCGACTTGAGGACGGGATATCACCGTTAAAGGTAAGGAGGATGTACCTAAGACAACGTTCGGGACACGTTACGGTCTACCACGAGTTCTGGTGATGTCGTTCAAGTTAACAAATGCGCTTGGCTGAAGATTTATGGACATGATGAATCGGGTATTCAAGCAATACTTAGATAAATTCATAGTTGTGTTCATAGATGATATCTTGATCTATTCTAAGACTCAGGAAGATCATGCTGAACATTTAAGGTTAGTGTTGGAGGCGTTGAGGAAGGATAAGTTATACGCAAAATTCTCGAAGTGTGAATTCTGGTTGGAGAAAGTTCAATTTTTGGGTCACGTGATCGACAAGGACGAAATTTCTGTGGATCCAGCAAAGGTGGAAGCGGTTGTAATTGGGAACAACCAAAGTCATACCGGAGTAAGAAGTTTCGAGGACCCGGCAGGCTATTACAGACGGTTTATCCAAGATTTTTCAAAGATAGCGGGAACGTTGACGAATTTAACGAAGAAGTCGGTAAAATTTGTCTGGACGGAGAAATGTGAAGAGAGTTTTAAGGAACTCAAGAAAAGACTGAGTGAAGCACCAGTGTTGTCTTTACCTGACGATACAGGTGACTTCGTGATTTTCAGTGATGCGTCACACAAAGGACTTGGCTGTGTGCTTATGCAACATGGTAAAGTTATTACGTATGCATCGCGTCAATTGAAGGATTACGAGAAGGGATATCCTACCCATGATCTGGAATTGGCGGCAGTAGTATTTGCCTTAAAGATATGGAGGCACTATTTATATGGTGTAAGGTGTGAAATATACACGGACCATAAAAGTCTGAAGTATATTTTCACGTAGAAGGAGTTGAATATGAGACAAAGAAGATGGTTGGAACTTATAAAGGATTACGATTGCGACATCTTGTATCATCCGGGGAAAGCGAACGTGGTAGCAGATGCGCTAAGTAGAAAGGGCAGTGGTAGGTTGGCAATGCTAATAGCTCAAGAGGAGTTAATTAAGGAGATGGCTAGATTGGAACTCGAGATAAAAAGTCCAAGGCGACCCGGAGGGGAAATTATTCGCAATGGAGGCTCATCCGACTCTATTGGACAAAATCAAGGAAGTACAAGGCAGCGATGAGGAATGTGTGAAGGTGAGGACAAGAATTTCAGATGGAGAAGAGCTTAAATTTAGTATGGGGGTGATGGAATATTAAGATTTGAGAAGAGAATTTGGGTGCCAACGGTGTCTGAATTAAAGGAAGAAATCTTGCAGGAAGCTCATAGCTCAAGTTACTCAATTCACACGGGAAGCACAAAGATGTATCAGGATCTCCGCCAACATTATTGGTGGCCCAATATGAAAAGAGAAGTCGCAGAGTGCGTCAACAAGTGTTTAACATGCCAGCGAGTTAAGGCGGAACATCAAAAACCGAGCGGGCTACTTCAACCTTTAGAAATTCCAGAATGGAAGTGGGAGCATATCACGATGGACTTCGTGGTAGGACTTCCAACTACGCAGAAGGGTTACGATGCAGTTTGGGTGATCGTTGATCGATTGACCAAGTCAGCGCATTTTTTGCCAATCAAGATCAGATATACCTTGGATTAGTTGGTAAATCTTTACATCAAAGAGATTGTTTCCAGGCACGGGGTACCTGTATCAATTGTGTCAGATCGCGATCCGTGGTTCACAACAAATTTTTGGAGAAGTTTTCAAGAACGCATGGGAACGCAACTGAGGTTGAGCACGGCGTATCATCCTCAAACAGATGGGCAGAGCGAGAGAACTATTCAAACGTTAGAGGACATGCTGAGAGCATGCGTTATGGATTTCAAAGGGAGCTGGGATGATCACCTACCGTTGGTAGAATTTGCGACAATAAAGCTTATCAAAGTGAGCATCGGTATGCCACCTTATGAAGCTTTATATAGAAGGAAATGCGAGCGCCATTGTCTTTGGGATGAAGTGGGAGAACGACAATTGCTAGGGCCAGAATTGGTGCAACAAACTGCAGATGTGATCAAAATAATACGAGCGAGGCTCGTGACGGCTCAGGATCGACAGAAGAAATATGCAAATCAACATCGGCAACAACGAGATTTCGACGTCGGCACTTATGTGTTTTTGAAAGTGTCACCTTGGAAAGGAAAATGAGATTTGGGAAGAAGGGAAAACTTAGTCCCAGATTCATAGGACCCTTCGATGTGTTGAGGCGAGTGGGTGAGGTAGTTATGAAATAGCCTTACCTCCGGAGTTAGAACATATACACAACGTGTTCCATGTTTCTGTCCTACGACCCTATAAGCAGGATTACAAGCATGTCGTAGAGTATGAACCTATTCAGTTTGAGAAGGACTTAACCTACGAAGAAGTCCCATTGCAGATAATCGATAGAAAAGAACAAGTGTTAAGAAATAAGATAATACCTTCTGTTAAGGTATTGTGGAGGAACCACAACGCCGATGAGGCTACGTGGGAACTCGAGGAGAAAATGATGAAAAATTACCCTAATATTTTTGATTGATGTGTAATGATTCCGGGGACAGAATCCTTTTAAGGGAGGGTGAATGTAATATCCGAGTTTTATTTTTATTTTTTTTAATATTGTTTTTATGTAATTTAAGAATTGTTAATAAACGAATTTATATGAAATTTTTGGGTGATTTCATTTATTAGATGTATGTGTGTGGTACATAGATATGTTATTTTAAGATATGTGATGAGATGTATTTAAATGGTTGGTTTAGTTTTATTTAACTATTTAAATAAAATTAAGTAGGAAATTATTCTATTTTATTACGTGGGATGGTATTAAATCATGATTTGGAGTTAGAGCGAGAATTTAGAGATGCGATGTGTATTCGAGTCAGGAATATCGAAATTAGTCGAGGATAGACTGTAATCACGAAAAAGTGTCACGATTGACTTTTTTGGCCAAAACAACTCCGTTGACTTTTTTCGAGAAAAAAAATCAACTACGAATTTCAGAGATGAATTTGACTAAACGGATAGTCCTTGACGTCCGAAACATCGACTTTAGTAGGAATCGATATATGGTTCGCAAAGTTTGGTTCAGAAGGGTAAAATAGTGAAATAGCTTATTAATTGATTAATTGATTAAAATAATATATATTTTTGTAATAGAAATTAATTTGGTGATGGACCCATGAGACTATTAACTCGGGGACAAGGGAGGGAGTATCACGTATATTACATAATAGCTAGGGTGGAAGTAATTTATTTTATTCCTTAAAACCAAAATTCTTTTTAACTCCCATATTCATTTCTCTAACTCCCACATTCTTCCTATTAATTAACTATATTATTGTATTATTAAGTATCGTGAGTAACTAATCATTAGTGTTGTCAGTTATGGGAGTTGGGGTTATGGGAATCAAAAGACTCTAACAAAGCTATACATATATAGATAGTGTGGTAGTATTCTAGAGATCTCTTAGCAACTAACAATGAGGAAGAGGGATAATCAAATTAACGCAAGGGAAATTCATCCAAAAAGGTAAGCTATGAAACTGTCTTTTTCATGTTCTTGAAGAAAAATAGTGAAAAAGCATGTATAGCCATGGTAAATGGTTTATGTTGATTTCGTAAGGCTATGATAATATTGTTGGTTTCTATTATGAGGAGGATAAGGAATGAAAAGTATGGTTTAAACATGTTGCAATTACATAGAGAATCAAATATTTCATGAATGTATGCGATATGTTGATAAAATGCCTCTTTGTAGTCAATTTGTTCATAGCATGGTAATTTAGTGAGTTGATTTGTTGTAGCATGTTCATATATGTTGGTAGAAGTGATCTGGACAGTAGGAGTCAAGCCCATGCATGCTAGAATCAAAATCATAAAATTTTTCAAGTTGGTTGAATGTGAAATCTGTGATTTTTGGGGTTTTTCGGAGCCTCGGAATTATGGTGTAGATGACTCGATTAGCGTATGTTATAATTTTATAAAATAGTATGTAGCATGAGGTACAACCTGTCCAAATTTCATAAGAAAGGGAGTTAAATTGAGCAAGTTATGAAAATCGTAAGCATGCATGTTGGTAATAAAATTTATGTAGACTGCGAAATTTCGAATTTTTTCTTAGTATAAAACTAGTCTTTGCACGCTTTTTATCTTGATTGGTTTGTGGTCTTAGCATGCTAATTTTATGAATGTTATATTTTGTAAAATACCTTGATGTATGAAGTTTATTGTATCCAAGTATCATGGCCATATCATCTTTAGGTTAGCGGGAATAAAATTGCAGAGTCAGTAAAAATCGTAGAGTAAACTCTGAAAATCGTAGAGTCAGTAAAAATCATAGAGTCAGTGAAAATCGTAGAGTCAGTGAAAATCGTAGAGTAAAAATCATAGAGTCTAAAAATCGTAGAGTCAGTGAAAATCGTAGGGTAAAAATCGTAGAGTCAATGAAAATCGTAGAGTAAACTTTGAAAATCGTAGAGTAAACTCTGAAAATCATAGAGTCAGTGAAAATCGTAGAGTAAACTCTAAAAATTATAGAGTAAAGTTTATATTATAACTACTATGCGTTGCTAATAGTTGATGTGCATGATTATACAATTGTGTAGGGCACGTGAAGTGTAGATAGTATGTGAAAGTCGTTAATCATTATTATTGGTAAACAACGAGTAAGGCAAGTTTCTTACCCTATTTTTCATTATGAATTTATTCAACTCTTATTGATTGATTGCAAATGAGGGTAAGTTTGGGCTTGTGATTAATTAATCATTCGTGCAAGCTTCTTTATTGTAAAGTTCTATAACTTCAATTGAGATGTGAAACGTTATTGATGATTATTATTCGAGTTCCTATTGCAAGCTTTATACTTTAAAGTTCGTATACACTTAATGAACTATATTCAAGCATGCTTTCTAGCTTTTCGTTTGACTAGATGTTATTGATGCAAACATAGTATATTGTTTGAACAATTCAAATCCTTTGAAGCTATTGAATGTTTACCAATCCAAATTGCTTTGGTGAGGTCCCGCATGAATACTAAGATGAACAACCCTTAGAATAATGGGGTAAGCGCTCGGGCATATAGTCCCATTTACGCTATATCGTTTAAACTTTATACTTGTGCACAATATAGGTAAGTACGATAAGTCGATCACTGGAGTACTTGTATGCACCGCTTACAATCTATTTGATTATTAAAACCGTCGATGGTTTTAATGAAACAAAGTAATGTTAGGTATCTAACACCCCTTAGTATGCTATTGAGAATTCTAGAACTCTTATCTTGATATTCCGGTTTATCTCTTGATATTTATTTCAACCGTTGAGAAATATTCATACTAATGCTTTTACTTCGATGTATGTTCTCAAACTACTTTATATACTACTTTGGGAAATTTGTGCTCATTCTTGCTTAAACCTTTCGAGTTAAATTTGATGCGCCGAGGGCTCGGGCAAGGACAAAGGAAAGTCTAAGATAAAATGATGAGAGTTATTTATGTAATAATTCCGCATATGATGTGATGTAGCGATAAACGCTAAGTTTAAGTTTTAGTTTATTAAAGGTTGTAAAGACTTGGGACTTTATTTTGAATAAGTATGTAATAGTTAATATTATTATTATTAGAGTTACTTAGATAGATGATGATATATGTTGTATTGTGATCACCATGTCCTGTAATCGATGTTACACGGATTTGGGGGCGTCACACGTAGTATCAAGTCATGGAATATCCGTTGACCCGACAAAGATTGAAGGTATTCAAAGCTGGGAGCAACCCAAATTAGTGACCGAAGTACGTAGCTTTCTCGGTTTAGCTGGTTATTATCGAAGATTCGTGGAAGGATTTTCTCGAATCGCTACTCCATTAACTCAGCTGACTCAGAAAGATACAAAGTTCGGTTGAAGCGAGGAATGTGAGAAGAGTTTTCAAGAACTCAAAAGGAGACTCATTTCAAAGACTGCTCGACAATACCATCCGGTTCGGGAGGATTTGTCATCTCTACAAGTGATGCTTGGGCAAAGGGTTAGGATGTGTTCTCATGCAACATGAGAAAGTCATAGCCTATGCCTCAAGACAACTCAAAGAATATGAGAGGAATTATCTTACTCATGATCTAGAGTTGGCAGCTGTTGTTTTTGTACTTAAAATTTGGAGGCATTACTTGTATGGAGAGAAAGTGGAGATCTTTACGGATCATAAAAGCCTCAAATATTTCTTCACTCAAAAGGAACTCAATATGCGACAACGACGTTGGCTTGAACTGTTGAAAGATTATGATCATACCATCCAATACCATCCTAGAAAAGCGAACGTGGTAGCTGACGCACTGAGTAGAAGATCATATGTGGGTACGAGTGCAATATTGTCAATGTAAAGGCCTATTTTATATGACTTGCAAAGGATGGAGTTAGAGATAAAGACTTCAGGGACCCACATGATGATGGCAAACATAGGAGTAGAACCGACTTTAATCGATAAAGTTAAATTTTTCAAGCTGACACTGGAGCTAATGCGTATGAAGAAGAAAGTGCAAGAAGGTGCTATGCCGGAAACAAGAATCGATGAGGAAGGAATACTTTGAGTCAATTCCAGACTTTGTGTTCTTAACAACCTTGATTTAAAGTATAAAATCATGACTTTGTGTTCGACATACATTTTGGTGGAGCAATATAAAGAGAGAGATAGCAGAGTTTATCTCAAGGTGTTTAAATTGTCAACGAGTCAAGGCGGAGCATCAAGTACCAAAAGGTCCATTACAACCACTTGAAATTATAGAATGGAAGTGGGAACACATTACTATGGATTTCGTTACTGGTCTTCCCAAGGTTTCTCAAGGCATAGATGCAATTTGAGTCATTGTTGATAGATTGACCAAGTCTGCTCATTTCTTACCTATACGAGAAACTTATACACTTGAACGTCTTGCTCGTATGTACATAAACGAGATTGTAAGACTGCATGGTATGCCAGTATCCATAGTTTCTGATCGAGACCCAAGATTCACTTCAAGATTTTGGGTTAGTTTGCAAAAAGCTATGGGCACGGAGTTACGATTTAGCTCGGTAAGATATCATCCTCGGGGACGGACGGGCAAATGGAGAGGACCATTCAAACTCTTGAAGATCTATTAAGACTTTGTGTCCTTGACTTCAAGGGAAGTTGGGATAAGTTCCTACCATTGGTGGAGTTTTCCTACAACAACGAGTTATCAAACAAGTATTGGCATGGCTCCATTTGAGGCGTTGTATGGAAGAAAGTGTCGTTCTCGGTATCTTTGGGATGAGGTGGGTGAAGCAAGCGTTGTTGGGACCCGAGTTGTTAATGCGTATGACTACGGAAAAGATTCAAACGATCCGACAACGTATAAAAACCTCAAAATATCGACAAAAGAGTTATGCTGATCTTCATCGAAAGGACGTGGAATTCGGTATTGGAGATCATGTGTTATTACGTGTTGCTCCATGGAAGGGAGTTACGAGATTTGGAAAGAGAGGAAAGCTCAACCCTCGTTTCATTGGCCCATTTTTAATCCTCGATCGAGTAGGAACTGTGGCGTATAGACTCGCTTTACCGCCATGTATATCTCGTGTTCATAACGTTTTTCATATATCTATGTTACGTAAATATGTGAAAGACCCGAACCACATTATTGAATTAGAACCAAACGAGATAGAGGAAGATTTAACGTATGAAGAGTTACCTGTTAAAATCTTGGATAAAAAGGATCATATTCTACGCTCCAAGGTTATACCTAAAGTCAAAGTTTTGCGGAGAAACCACGATGTGGAAGAAATAACCTGGGAGTTAGAATATGAGATGAAATCAAGATATCCTTACCTCTTCGACATACCAGGTACGCACCCTAATTTTGAGGATGAAATTTCATAAGAAGGGGAGGTTGTAAGACCCGAACTTTTTGAATAAAGATTAAATTTTCTCGAAATATATTTTTGAATATTATGGTGTGGATTTGATATAATGTTATAGTTGTGGGTAATATTTATAAATTTTGCAAAGTACGCAAGTTGTTATATAATATTCAATTGGTCGGGGAATATTCGTTTTAACAGGGAATATTCGTACAACGGCAAAATCATTGGTGGACCCCCACAACGGAATTATTGTCGGATTGAGAAAATGACAAAAATACTTTATGAAAATAACGGTGGAAGTTTTATCGTTAACTGTTGAAACACCCGGTGTTAAAAGTATAGTAATACGCGTGGTTGCATAGTAGTACACGATATTGATTATTGATGCTTACGTGAGAAGTCACTCAGTTATACTCAATTATTACTCTGAATAATCACGTGCATCATATCTATCATATTATTGATTCAATTATTGTCACAAAGATCATCTCGCATAAAATGTTTTTTATTAAATCAATATTTGAGACGATAAAGTTATTCATATTATAAATTGCAATATTTATAATGTCTAGAAGTTATGTCAAGGAGAGGTTTGGTCACCTAATTGCGCGCCAATAGGGAGAAATCCTTATTGGAAAGCCCCCTCTTTCTTGGGAAAGACCTGACTGATAAATATTGTGAGTTATAATATTAATAATGAATGTTGTTCGGAGTTGAATTTGGAGACGCGAACGTGATATTTGAGTCCGGAATGACAAAATTAGTAAAAATAGTCTATAAACACAAAATTTTCTGGGATTCACTATTTGGTCAAAAAGTCAACAATTGACTTTTTTGGGAAAAGTCAAACTTCAAAATTTATATTTTTGATAAAAATAGTTTCATTATGTTGGAATTGTTTGTGTTAGTGAAAATCGACATTTATTCCGATGATAATTGATGTCTAGGGGTTATATTGATAAATCGGGTAATTTATCGGATAAATGAGCAATTAATTGTTACTAATTCACATTCTTATATAACTATTTGTTCACATATGTGTACTATTGAATCACATTATTTACTATTAGGGGAGTTGGTGCAAGATTGATAATACTTGCATGACTAAATTAAAAATATAGGTATGAATGGAGGTACTATATTGAAATTCGTATTTTTCATATGATTATACTATTGATTCACATGATTGAACTATTGATTCACATTATTTACTATTAGGGGAGTTGGTGCAAGATTGATAATACTTGCAGGACTAAATTATAAATGAAAGAAAAGTTGGAGGTATTGTACTATAATTTTTGAGGCCCAAAATGTGCAATTATCGAAACTATATTTTCCTATAAATAGAAGCTCAATCTTCCTTCATTTCTCATAAATTCACAAAAGCTTTAGAGCGATTATTATAGAGAGAAATTATAGAGAGAAAGAAGAAGAGAAATCTGCTACCTCACTATTCCAGTATCCAGTTTTTTCCAAGGTAGGGAGTATTATTTCTTTCTTATCTATGAAGAGAACTTCTGTTGTTCCATTCTTTATCATTCTGTTGGAACATCGTCATCATGCGTTCTCTGCGGACTGGTTAAAATCTTTATTATTCTCGTTGGAATATCCATGCTACATGCGTTTTTACGCGGACTGATTAAAATCTTTATTATTACGTTGGAATATCACATTTTGTGCGTTTTCTATGGGACCGATTCCGTTATTTATTATTACATTGGAATAAACTTTTGTGTGCGATCTATCGCATGCCTGGTGATTTTTTTTGTTATTCCATTCCTTATTATACTCAGTTGGTTAAAGTTTTGACTTCTATACTCCATGAAATTAGTGGAATATCCTTGATATTTGCGCTTCATCCAGTATCTTTTCATGGAAATATTCTTCTGAGTATTCTTGAATTTTACTCTACAAAGCAGTATCATGTTGACAATTTGGACGTTATTAGATCCTGGATAAAATAATTCTTGAACTTGTTTTATTGAATTCTTATATCATTGTCATCATCCTCATGTTTATATTTTGTTGAAAGTCATATGTGGCCTATAGTGCATAGATGGACTTGGTATGATTATGACCAGGGATTATTCGGTGTAATCATGACCGTAATGTTACAAATGATGTGGTAAAAGTCCTCATTGGCCCGTAGTGCATTGATGGACAGTTGTTGACATGGTCATGACCATTATTGAATACATAAATATTCTTGGCCCGTAGTGCATGGATAATTGTGGTCGTGATACTAAAGAATATCCTTGGCCGTAGTGCAGGGGTGATTCGATGATGTGGATTAGTTATTAAGCTGAGTCCCAGCGATAAAAGTGATGAAAAACCTTCTAAATCATAAAAGATAGTAGATTTTATTCTCTACTTGACTCTTTTAATGGATTGCTTGTTCCGCTGTATGTCTCGTGTTCATAATGTTTTTCACATATCTATGTTACGTAAATATGTGAAAGACCCGAACCACATTATTGAATTAGAACCAGACGAGATAGAGGAAGATTTAACGTATGAAGAGTTACCTATTAAAATCTTAGATAAAAAGGATCATATTCTACGCTCCAAGGTTATACCTAAAGTCAAAGTTTTGTGGAGAAACCACGATGTGGAAGAAATGACCTGGGAGTTAGAATATGAGATGAAATCAAGATATCCTTACCTCTTCGACATACCAGGTACGCACCCTAATTTCGAGGATGAAATTTCATAAGAAGGGGAGGTTGTAAGTCCCGAACTTTTTGAATAAAGATTAAATTTTCTCGAAATATATTTTTGAATATTATGGTGTGGATTTGATATAATGTTATAGTTGTGGGTAATATTTATAAATTTTGCAAAAGTACGCAAGTTGTTATATAATATTCGATTGGTGGGGGAATATTCGTTTTTAACAGGAATATTCGTATAACCAAGACAATCATTAGTGGACCCACAATGTAATTATTATCGGATTGAGAAAATGACAAAAATACTTTATGAAAATAATAAATTGGAAGTTTTATCGTTAACTGTTGAAACACCCGGTGTTAAAAGTATAGTAATACGCGTGGTTGCATAGTAGTACATGATATTGATTATTGATGCTTACGTGAGAAGTCACTCAGTATACTCAATTATTGCTACAGTAATTGCTGCATCATATCTATCATATTATTGATTCAATTATTGTCATAGTATCATCTGCATAAAATGTTTTTTATTAAATCAATATTTGAGACGATAAAGTTATTCATATTATAAATTGCAATATTTATAATGTCTAGAAGTTCTGTCAAGGAGAGGTTTGGTCACCTAATTGCGCGCCAATAGGGAGAAATCCTTATCGAAAGCCCCCTCTTTCTCGGGAAAGACACGGTTGATAAATATTGTGAGTTATAATATTAATAATGAATGTTGTTAGGAGTTGAATTTGGAGAGCCTTGACGTGATATTTGAGTCAGGAACGACAAAATTAGTAAAATAGTCTATAAACACAAAATTTTCTCGGGATTCACTATTTGGTGAAAAAGTCAACAATTGACTTTTTTGGGAAAAATCAAACTTCAAAATTTATATTTTTGATAAAAATAGTTTCATTATGTTGGAATTGTTTGTGTTAGTGAAAATCGACATTTATTAGATGATAATTGATGTCTACAGGGTTATATTGATAAATCGGGTAATTTATCGGATAAATGAGCAATTAATTGTTACTAATTCACATGCTTATATAACTATTTGTTCACATATGTGTACTATTGAATCACATTATTTACTATTAGGGAGTTGGTGCAAGATTGATAATACTTGCATGACTAAATTAAAAATAGAGGTATAGATGGAGGTACTATATTGAAATTACATTATTTTTCATATGATTATACTATTGATTCACATGATTGAACTATTGATTCACATTATTTACTATTAGGGGAGTTGGTGCAAGATTGATAATAAATGCAAGCGGACTAAATTATAAATGAAAGAGAAAGTTGGAGCTTACATAAATGAAGCTCATTCTTCCTTCATTTCTCATAAATTCACAAAAGCTTTAGAAGCGATTATTATAGAGAGAAATTAGAGAGAAAGAAGAAGAGAAATCTGCTACCTCACTATTCCAAAGATATCGCTTTTTTTCCAAGGTAGGGAGTATTATTTATTTCTTATCTATGAAGAGAACTTACATTGTTCCATTCTTTATCATTCATTGGAACATACTGTCTGCATGCATTCTACTGTGGGACTGGTTCCGTCTCTTTATTATTACGTTAGAATATCACATGCATGCGTTTTCTGCTTGGGACCTAATTAAAATCTTTATTATTACATTTGAATATCACATGCATGCGCTTTTCTGTGGGACTGATTCCGATTATTTATTATTCATTGGAATAACTCGCTGTGCGATCTATCGCGTACTGGTGATTTCTTTTGTTATTCCATTCCTTATTATACTCGGTTGGTTAAAGTTTTGACTTCTATACTCCATGAAATTAGTGGAATATCCTTGATATTTGCGCTTCATCCGATATCTTTTCATGGAAATATTCTTCCGAGCATTCTTGAATTTTACTCTACAAAGCGATATCATGTTGACAATTTGGACGTTATTAGATCCTCGGATAAAATAATTCTTGAACTTGTTTTATTGAATTCTTATATCATTGTCATCATCCTCATGTTTATATTTTGTTGAAAGTCATCATGGCCTATAGTGCATAGATGGACTTGGTATGATTATGACCGAGGATTATTTGGTGTAATCATGGTAGTAATGTTACAAATGATGTGGTAAAAGTCCTCATTGGCCCGTAGTGCATTGATGGACGAGTTGTTGGCATGATCATGACCATTATTGAATACATAAATATTCTTGGCCCGTAGTTCATGGATAATTGTGGTCGATGATACTAAAGAATATCCTTGGTAGTAGTGCGGGGGTGATTCGATGATGTGGATTAGTTATTAAAGTCGAGTCCCAAATGATAAAAGTGATGAAAAACCTTCTAAATCATAAAAGATAGTAGATTTTATTTTCTACTTGACTCTTTTAATGGATTGCTTGTTCCGCTGTAGTTAAACTTGATGGTTGTTATATTGTATCAGTTTAACACTGTTGAAGGCTAACGATAATATATTCCACATTATCTTAGTCATAATATTTCCTACTGGGCTAGTTGAGCTCACCCTTTTACTTTTATTGTTCTCTTCAGGAAATGAGAACGTAGCAAGGACTAGTCGGGGAATGGAGTGACGGACCAGATGATAGCATTAGTAGTCCTCACTATTCTGTGAAATAGTGTAAAAATAATTGTAATAAGGACTCCTTTTGAGTTTGTATAATCTTTAGTAGACAATATTTGTATTCAAACTCACAGTTTATGTTTTATCGTATTGTACACGACAATTGTATTATTAAGTTGTATTTAAGTTTATGTACCATGTAAGTGGCGACCCAATATGGGTGACGTATACCAAATTTTGGGGGCGTCACATGAACTGTTGAGGAATATCTTTGGCATGTAGTGCAAGGATGAATTGTTGATGAATATCTTTGGCCCGTAGTGCAAAGATGGCCTGTTGTTGAATATCTTTGGCCAGTAGTGAAAATATGAACTGTTGATGAATATCTTTGGCCCATAGTGCAAATATGAATTTATTAGTATGATTATGAACAGGAACTGTGATTTAGTATAACCATGATCTTTGATGTTTCAGGTAAAGACATGTGATGAAAATTATCTTCGTCCTGGATGCAAAGAGGAATTTAGAATCACAATTATTATTATGAGTTATTCATATGATTGTGGACCAGAGCTGTTGATTGATGTTACAGGGATAAAATATTGTTGGTGGATTTTTAACATGGAGAAGATAATAGAGTTTATGGTCTATTTGACTCTTCTAATGGATTGCTCGTTCCGCTGCAACTATGGTTGAAATTTTTTTATCATCTACCATATGTTCTAAATCTCTGATTTATTATTGATGAAGGCTATTGATAATTTAATTATCTTTAGTCATGATATTCTTTACTGAGCTAGTTGTGCTCACCCTTTTGCTTCACAATTCCTTTAGGTGTATAAAGAGTGTATTTTGGGTCGAAGCGGGAGAATGTGAGGGAATAGAACGGTGGTCATCATTTAGTAGTTATATTTGGTGAATCAAATAGGGTGAGGCGAACCCAACGTTGGAAGGGTGTTTTGCCACTATCATACAAGATGTCTAAAGACATACAACCTCGTGTCATCATAAGAGAGGGTTGTGCACATCCACTTACTGAGTATATCTACGAGCACTACCTATATGATCTTGGAGTTTATTTGAAATATAATTCTCACTTGGAGACAACGGAGATAATTATATGTCAAGAGAAGACTCACCACCGGAAAGAACAGGATAGTAATCTTCTCGTTTTTCTTTGGGGTCTATTAGGTCAACCAAGGATAATTTTGTGGGCATATGATATCTATTATAACCTAGACGCATGGCCTCCCATGTACGAAGGTTTTCTTGATCATTTTCCAAATATTTTAATTTCTAAAACAATTATTGACTGTACCTTTATGTAAGGTGCTATTGTGACGTGCTATCCAAGTTGGTGTCAAGAGTCACAGTTGGTATATATTTGTATCAAAACTCACAACATATGTGTATTTTGCACGACAATTGTTGTAATAAAGTTGTAGTTGTTTTCTGTACCACGTATTTGGCGACTCAGAATAGGTTGGATGGATTGGACCTGTTTTGGGGGTGTCACATATATACCTCAATCGGATGCCCGGATTGCAATTCTGAAAGTTCGAGAGGACATTACAGTGCCTATGTCCACGTACTACGAGACGACATAACCCGCAAAACCCGGGGCAACCCGGGCAGCCTCAGGTACACCTGCGGCTCCCCCTCTATAAATAGAAGGCCTGGGGTGGCCATTTTAAGAGAAAGAAAAGGCGAGGAAGCCCTGTCAAATTTGCTCTGTACTTATAATATACTGAGTGCTTTCTCATTTTATACACTTGTGAGCTCACATATAGCTACTTTTGTATGCAATGGAGCTGAGTTTCATCCACTTTAAAGATATAGAAGTCTTTGGCGTACCCACCCGTAAGCCTTCTCACACACTTTAAAGCCTTTCTCTTCATCTTTGTACACACCATTCTTCACGTTGAGAGTCGTGGTGTTGCGTGTGTTTGCCGGACTTGATTCGTGGTTTTATTTCAGTTTGTATATACATATATATTTATATATATGGACTAACATTATCGAGTTATGCCTCGATTGAGCCTAGACTTCGGTCTGAGGCGTTTATTTGCTTATATATATATATACTTATATATATATATATATATGAACTGTGTGTCGAACTTTGTTTCGATGAGCCTGGATTTTACATCCGGAGCGTTTACTCACTTATATATATATATATATATATATATATATATATATATATATGAACTGTTGTCGAACTCTGTTCGATGAGCCTGGATTTTACATCCGGTGCGTTTATTGCTTATATATATATATATATATATATATATATCTTTTCGTCCCACTTGGAGTTTACTTCGTGGTGGTTGATCGCTTTTATAGCTTTCTTTATGTTTCGTCCTGCCTGGAGTTTACTTCGTGGTAGTTGATCGCTTTTACAGCTTTATTCATGTTTTGTCCCGCCTGGAGTTTCCTCCGTGGTGGTTGATAGCTTTACAACTTTATTTACGTTTTGTCCCACCTGGAGTTTCGTCCGTGGTGGTTGATAGCTTTTATAGCTTTATTTACATTTCTAATCCCCCATGAAGGTGCTTCATGGTTGGTGATCATGTCTATATATATATATTTACAGCTTTTATATATATATATCTGCTTACTGCTTTCATACAAATTACGGTATCATGTGAGCCTAGGAATCATGTGATCACAGATTCAGCCTATTAGATCTAGATTCGGTTCCCGTGATGGACATTTTCAGCTGTAAGCAACTTGTAAATTATTCTCATGATGGTCTCGAATTTCCTCGAGATGGTTTTCATACCCACGAGGAAATCAAAGCATTATTTTGTACATTATTTTCTTATAGAGGCTTCGCTTCTCAAAAATAAAATCAATCAAGCCGAACACTTAATAAAATGGAAGTGTAAAAGGTCTCAATTACTATTGAGCATAAGGGTTTGAAAAAACCTCTTTTATAAAACATCACTGCCATATCTTGCTAAAATTGAATTTTGGATGTATAGATTAAGAGTTATGAATTTTACGGGAAAAGACTATTTTAAAAGTAAACCCTTATAACTCCTTGTGGTTAACTCCAAAATTGGTGAAATTTTTATTGGGAGTACATGTATATATATGAGAGTATCTGCAAGTGTAAATTTCGGAATTTTTGGGCAAAAAAGTACAGTTTATAAAAAATGTCTAAATATTCGGCGGTTTTGTCCATGTGAAAAATAGTAAATGAATTTTAAAATTCCGAGAAAAATATATGTTTAATATGACACTATATTCTGCTAAATCCCAGAAAAGAAATATTTGTGGAACTGATTTGGTATTTTTCATGAAAATGGACTAGTTATGAGTAAATGAATTAAATATGTTATGTAAAGTAACAAAATAAGAAAATAGGATTTTATGGCTTGGGAATCCTATATAAGGTATATGCAGATCTTTGTTAAGGGTTTTGGTTATTGATGATGAAATCTTATGAGTTTGGCATTTTAGGATGATTAAAAAGTGTAAACAATTAAAATAAATTGTTTATAAGTTTAAGAAATGATTAAAATATTGTTATAATATTAATGATATTAGATTATGAGATTATTAATTGATTGAAAACATTGGGATATTCTTGAACCCTGGATAAATTATATTATAAATGTTTAATATTTATCCTTTATCTCATTTGATTGATTCTTTATATCATTGTCATGATCCTCATGTTTATATTGTGTTGAAAGTCATCTGTGGCTTACGTGCATAGATGGACTTGGTATGATTATGACTAGAGATTATTCGGTATAATCATGACCGTAATGTTACAAATGATGTGGTAAAAGTCATTTTTGGCTCGTAGTGCATAGATGGACTTGGTATGATTATGACCAAGGATTATTCGGTATAATCATGACCGTAATTGAAAACACGAATATCATTGGCCCGTAGTGCATGGATAATTTGTGGTCGTGATACTATTAAGTTGAGTCTCAGCATTATTGGTTTTACAGTTGTATATCTTTGGCCTGTAGTGCAAAGATGAACTGTTGGTTATTGGTTTTACAGTTGTATATCTTTGGCATGTAGTGCAAAGTTGGACTGTTGATTTACTTGATTATAAATATGAATTGTGATTTAATTATAATCTATGGTGGTTTAGGTAAAGACAGGTGAGGAAAATTATCTTCGTCCTGGGTGCGAAGAGGAATTTAGAATCACAATTGTGATTATGAGTTATTCACATGATCGTGGACGGGAATTATTGATTGATGTTACAGGGATAAAATATTATTGGTGGACTTTTACATATAGAAGATAATAGACCTTATGGTCTATTCGACTGCTAATGGATTGCTCGATTCGTTCACCGCAACTATGGTTGAAAAGTTTTATTATCTACTATATGTTCTAAATCTCTGATTTATTATTGATGAAAGCTATTGATAATTTAATTATCTTTAGTCATGATATTCTTTACTGGGCTAGTTGTGCTCACCCTTTTGCTTCACAATTCCTTTTAGGTAATAAAAGTGTAGCTGGGTCGAGCAGGGTATTAAGAGGATTAGAACGATGGTCTATAGCTGTTGAGGTTCTCCCTAAATAGTATGGAAATAATTTTATTGAGAAGTTTCGATAATGGTGTCGCGATCAGTATACGTCATTTGATATTTAATTTTGGTGAACTGAATAGGGTGAGGTGAACCCAACTTTGAAAGGTGTTTTGCCACTATCATACAAGATGTCTAATGACATACAACCTCGTGTTATCATAAGACAGGTTGTGCACATCCACTTGCTCGAGTATATCTGAGCACTACCTATATGATCTTGGAGTTTATTTGAAATATAATTTTCACTTGGAGACAGTGGAGATAGTTATATGTCAAGAGAAGACTCACCATTGGAAAGAAGATGATAGTAATCTTCTTGTTTTTCTTTGGGGTCTATTGGGTCAACCAAGGATAATTCTGTAGACATATGATATCTATCATAACCTAGACGCATAGCCTCCCATGTACGAAGGTTTCCTTGAGCATTTCCTAAAGATTTTAATTTCTAAAACAGTTTTTGACCATACTTTTATGTAAAGTACCATTGTAAGGTTGTGGTCGAGGCACCATGAGAGTTACATACATTTGTATTAAAACTCACAGTTAACTGTGGTCATATTCTATACGACTGTTCAACAGTTGTATAAATGAAGTTTGTATTTGATTTTTATAGTGTGATATCTGGCGACTCAGAATGGGTCGTGTGGACCTATTTTGGGGGCGTCACAAATGGTATCAGAGCTTAGGGATATGGTCGCTGGTGGAGATAAGAGTACAGAACTAGGGAGGGAGAGCGAGTTATATACTTCATGTAGTGTGTGACTTACCTAAGTTGAAATTGTTTACTTGATAAGTTGACAAATTGTGATATGTCAATTAACCTTTATTTTGAAGCTATATTCTAGAATGATATCTGAAATAAAGGAGATGAGAAATTAGAAAATCATGATAGCGAGGAAATTACCGGGAAGGTACAATCTGAAAAGAAAGCAAGATATTCTCATCTCTTCGAATATCAAGTATGTACGTAAATTTCGAAGGAAAAATTTCATAAGGAGGGGAGATTGTGAGACCCCAAATTTTATGAAATAAAAGTATTCAATTATTCTTTTTTGGTAAATAGTTAAATTGATAAAAGTTTAAAGTTAAGGGTGATGTGACGAACGAGATTTTTTTAAATTAATTTTTAATATTTATTGAATTAAATAAATATTTTCGATGATTTAATTATTAGATTTAATAATTTATTAATGCAATTGTGGTAGACTAATTTAATTATAGGTGTTACATTTATTAATTAATGTAGAGAATAATTATTATTCAAGTATGTCATTATGTGAGCTTATTGTATTAAATGAAATATTTAATTAAGCATGATGTTATTTAATTAATTTAATTATTAATTAGAGAGTTAATAATTTGACATTATTTATTAATGAGAAATTAATTATATGACTATGTGAATTTATGAGAAATTATTATATTTTATTTAAATTAAATTAAATAAGATATTTGAATTAATGTGTAAGGGTGTGACATGATTTAAACTATATTATAAAGATTTTATTAAATTAATTGGATATAAGCCTTTTAAGGCTAGCCAAACATGGCTTTAGTGGGAGTTATGGGCAGTTAACCCATGATGGGTAACTAACCATAATGCGCATTAGTTTCTTTCCTTTATATGTACTCTTCTTTCCTTTTCTTTTTATTATTATTGGCTAAGTCTAGAAATAAGCAGAGAGATTGAGAATTTACAGAGTTAGATTGTCAGAGAAAATATTCAGAGATTGTGAAGGAGATTGAGAGAGAGGAATCAAAAGTATCTAAGCCTACTAATTTATACTCTACAGGGTAATCTCCTACTTCCCAATTTTTATTTTACGTCATTGAGTTTCATATATATGGGTTTCAAAGTTTTTGGTTTAAACCTCTGTAATTGGAATAGGAGTAATGATTATCAGTTTGTATGTGTTATGACATAACACATCGTATTTTAATTATATATATTATGTAAACCATATCATCAAATTCATGAAAACATGTTGTATATGATTGCTGCAAAGTTACAAAGTTTGGGTTTTGGGCATATGGCCTTATACATGATATTTCATGTGTTGATCGTATATTTTTCCTAAATTTTACACTCGTATATTATTATACATGTTGATACGAAGAGACCAAATTTTAAACGAACGGATTCGATGTTATAACGAATCCGTAGTGACAATTTTCATGTTTTATTTTCAAAATCTTCAAGAACATCAAAGTCAGTGAAATTATAGATTTTAACTCTGTGATTATGTGTTTTAATGGGTTAAAATCACTCTATAAGTATTGGGTATTGATTATATATGAATTATAACATGTGGGTATGATTAAATTCGTGTAGTAGTAATTTAAATTGGAGTTTTTGGCTGTGTTCTGCAATTTTTGCGAATTTGCGTAGCAGTTTTCGTTCATGTAGCATGCCAGGCCTCATGCCTTATGTCCCATGTCACTTGTATATAATAGTCCAAACCACGGTGCAGCAAGTACCCGAAAAAGTAAGTGGAAATACATACTTACTCTCCGTAATGTTCGTAAATAAATTATTTTAAAGTGTTTAAGTCTAACAATGTGATAGCAACTAATGTAATGAACATAAAAATATGTTATAAGTATAATGATATGTTAAAATAAATACTTAACATGTAAATAACATAATTACACGTGGATTGAATCATTGATTTCATAAGTAGCTTATTATTCATGAAGTGTTATTATGTGACAATAAGTGTGATATTTGACTAAGTATAGTCATAACCAAAGTTTAGATAAGAGAATGAGTTTATGATGATTAGTTAAGTTATAATTAACTGGTATTGTGAATTTGAATGGTATGTAGGATTAAATTCAAAGAACGTGCTTAGTTAAAGTGTAATCTACGCACGAGGCAAGTTTCCTAACCCTACTTGTCATTATTGTTCAAGTTTATTATTTACTTTGAGTAAATTATCATTACTATTATTCAAGTCGAATTATTATATTAAAGATTGATTATCTTTTCGAAGCATGATTCAGTTATACAATAATTGTTCTATTGTATACTTCTTGAGATTATTATTCAAATTGAATATCATTATTGTTGAACCTTATTAGACTAGTGAACTTTATTGATTCAACTAGTCCTTAGTTGATGAACGCGTTCTAAATTTGAGGACCCTTATTGATTTATCCAAACCAAACTTCCTTTTAGTGCGGACTCGAATGTCAAACCGAGATGAACAACCCTCGCTGAAGGGATTTACTTATGCGTTAGCGTTAAGATATTGTGTGCGCTGAAGATGGTACTAAAGGCTGATCCCCCTTAAATACGAGTAGAAGGTCTATAGTCTTATGGTATTAAAGGTTTCAAGTATAACCCTTGTTAACCTAGGACATAGTTCAAGGTCTTATGACCCTCAGAAATCTTTTGATTCTTGTTATTCATTCTTGATTCAAAAGTTGAGCTTTTATTCCAAAAGTTATTATCTCTCTCGCATGTTATTATTCATTGTTATATTGTTATACTTGTCGGCAATCGTGCTCACTCTTGCTTAATAATAACATTGCAGTTAAAAACGAAAGAACCGACGAACCTTCCACTAGTAAAGGCAAAGGCAAGGTTAACAAGTGATGAAGACTTGTTATTTTAATTAGATGATGTATTTATGTTTAAGACTTATTTGTTTATAATTCCGCATAGATGTTTAAGGTTAGTTTAACCTGGGATTGTATTATTATTATTCGGATGTTGTAACCCTTAAGGGGAAGATTTTTATTCTATCTATTGCATGGCTTACATTTATTATGGGTAGATAGATAGATGATATTTGTACAGTGAACACCAAATTCCGTGGAATTGAAATACTTGGATTTGGGGGTGTCACAGGTGATATGTGAAAATTTTGCAAAGTAAGCAAGTTGATATAAAATATTCGTTGTGTGTGGGGAATATTAGATTAGTGGGGAATATTCTTTTTTGTGGGGAATATCCAATGACGACGGTACAATTATTGGTGGACCCCATTAACGGAATTATTGTCGGATTGAGAAAACGACAAAAATATTTTTTATGAAAAAATAACGGCGGAAGTTTTACCTTGTTAAAACCGTTGAACTACTCAGTAGTAAAAGAAATGCGATGTCTGGCGTGGTTGCATAGTAGCACACCGGTATTGATTATTGATGCTTACGTGAGAAGTCACTCGGTTTTATTCAATTATTGCTACAGTAATTGTTGCATAGTATCTTACGTTATTTGATTTAATTATTGTCGATATTTTATATATTATTAAATCAATAATTGAGACGACGAAGTTATTAATATTATTATTTGCAATATTAACGATGTCTAGAAGTTACGCAAGGAGAGGTTTGGTCACCTAATTGCGTGCAATAGGAGAAATCCTTATTGGAAAGCCCCCTCTTTCCTAGGAATGACCTGGTCGATTAATATTGTGAATTATAATAAAGGTGATAAGTTTTGTTTTATTATTATTATAAATGTAATAAAATAGAAAACTTTTTATATAAAATAAAATACTTTTATAAAGTTATTTGTTTTATTAGACTATAAATGGAATATATAATATTCTATTATGCATAGTGTTTACATAGTGAATGCATAGTAAAATCTTTTTATATAAAAGCAGAATACTTTTATAAAGTTATTTGTTTTATTAAACTATAAATAGAATATATAATATTCTATTATGCATAGTGTTTGCATAAAGTTACTGCATAGTATTTGTATAGTAAAGTCTTTTTTATATAAAATGTAATACTTTTATAAAGTTATTCGTTTTATTTGATTATAAATAGAATATATTATATTTATTTAAAAAATTTTGTTTTATTAGAATATTTTATTAATCTTTGCATAGTAAATCAATATGGACCGTCTGCTTAAAAGTAAATCAACTGGACCGTTCATGAATTAGTTACTATTCAAAGCCCATTCTCCTATAAATAAGCTCATTCCTTCATTATTTCTTACGAATTCACTTTGAAACTCTAGAGAGAAACTATAGAGAGAAAGAAAAAAGTATTCTGCGCTACTTCACTACTCCTATATCCAGTTTCTTTTGAGGTAAGGGATATTATTATTATTATTATTATTATAGTAAGAGATATTATTTGTTGTACTCGTAAGGGGTATTATTTCTTTTCGTATTCATGAAGAGAACTTCGTTATTCCATTCTTTATTATTATGTTGGAATAACTTTGTCTATCATCGAAGCACCGCATACATGGTGAAATTCTTTCATTATTCCATTCTTTATTATTACATTGGAAAATCATATGCGTGCGTTTACGCATGACTGATTTAGATTCTTTATTATTACATTGGAACATCACATGCATGCGGTTTATGCATGACCTGGTTCCGTTATTTATTATTCTGTTGGAACATCCTATCTGTTCGGATTACGCATGACCTGATTCCGTTATTTATTATTACATTGGAATAACTTTTATGCATGCGATCTATCGCATGCTCAGTGGATTCTTACGTTATTCCATTCTTTATTATTTTGTTGGAATAACTTTGTCTCACGCGACTACTAGTATGCATGGTGAATTCTTCTGTTATTCCATTCTTTATTATTCTGTTGGAATAACCTGTCTATGTGGATTACCGCATGCATGGTGAATGACCCTTCTTATTCATATGAATAGTATTTTTAGTCAAAAGGGGTTTCTGCCAGGGGTAATTTCGTAATTTTTTTGACTCTCAAAAATTCTGGAAAATTTTGAAATGATAAATTGATGAGTTTTCTATATTGTGTCCAAAAATGGCGATTTTTGGATGTATAGATTAAGAGTTATGAATTTTACAGGAAAAGACTATTTTAAAAGTAAACCCTTATAACTCTTTGTGGTTAACTCCAAAATTGGTGAAATTTTTATTTGGAGTACATCTATATAACTGGAGTATACCGTGTAAATTTTGGAATTTTTGGGCAAAAGTACAGTTTATGAAAAATGTCTAAATATTCGGCGGTTTTGGCCATGTGAAAAATAGTAAATGAATTTTAAAAATTCCGAGAAAAATATATGTTTAATATGAGACTATATTCTGCTAAGTCCCAGAAACGAAATATTTTTGGAACTGATTTGGTATTTTTCATGAAAATGGACTAGTTATGAGTAAATGAATTAAATATGTTATGTAAAGTAACAAAATTGGAAAATAGGATTTTATGGCTTGGGAATCCTATATAAGGTATATGCAGATCTTTGTTAAGGGTTTTGATTATTGATGATGAAATCTTATGAGTTTGGCATTTTAGGATGATTAAATGCATTATTTGGTAAAGTGTAAACAATTAAAATAAATTATTTATAAGTTTAAGAAATGATTAAAATATTGTTATAATATTAATGATATTAGATTATGAGATTATTAAGTGATTCAAAACATTGGGATATTCTTGAACCCAGGATAAATTATATTATAAATGTTTAATATTTATCCTTTATTTCATTTGATTGATTCTTTATATCATTGTCATGATCCTCATGTTTATATTGTGTTGAAAGTCATCTGTGGCTTACGTGCATAGATGGACTTGGTATGATTATGACCAGAGATTATTCGGTATAATCATGACCGTAATGTTACAAATTATGTTGTAAAAGTCATTTTTGGCTCAGTAAGTGCATAGATGGACTTGGTATGATTATGACCGAGGATTATTGGGTATAATCATGGTAGTAGATTGAAAACACGAATATCCTTGGCCCGTGGTGCATGGATAATTCGTGGTCGTGATACTATTAAGTTGAGTCTCAAAGCATTATTGGTTTTGCGGTTGAATATCTTTGGCTTCAGTAGTGCAAAAGATGAAACCGCTGGTTATTAGTTTTTACAGTTGTATATCTTTGGTATGTAGTGCAAAGTTGGCCTGTTGATTTACTTGATTATAAATATGAATTGTGATTTAATTATAATCTGTGGTGGTTTAGGTAAAGACAGGTGAGGAAAATTATCTTCGTCTTGGGTGCGAAGAAGAATTTAGAATCACAATTGTGATTATGAGTTATTCACATGATTGTGGACGGGAATTGTTGATTGATGTTACAGGGATAAAACATTATTGGTGGACTTTTAACATAGAGAAGATAATAGACCTTATGGTCTATTTGACTCTGCTAATGGATTGCTCGTTCATTTTGCAACTATGGTTGAAAAGTTTTATTATCTACCATATGTTCTAAATCTCTGATTTATTATTGATGAAAGCTATTGATAATTTAATTATCTTTAGTCATGATATTCTTTACTGGGCTAGTTGTGCTCACCCTTTTGCTTCACAATTCCTTTTAGATAATAAAAGTGTAGCTGGGTCGAGCAGGCTATTAAGAGGATTAGAACGGTGGTCTATAGCTGTTGAGGTTCTCCCTAAATAGTATGGAAATAATTTTATTGAGAAGTTTAGATAATGGTGTCGTATTGTATACGTCATTTGATATTTAATTTTGGTGAACTGAATAGGGTGAGGTGAACCCAACTTTGGAAGGGTGTTTTACCACTATCATACAAGATGTCTAATGACATACAACCTCGTGTTATCATAAGACAGGGTTGTGCACATCCACTTGCTGAGTATATCTACGAGCACTACCTATATGATCTTGGAGTTTATTTGAAATATAATTTTCACTTGGAGACAGTGGAGATAGTTATATGTCAAGAGAAGACTCACCATTGGAAAGAAGATGATAGTAATCTTCTCGTTTTTCTTTTGGGGTCTATTAGATTCAACCAAGGATAATTTGTAGACATATGATATCTATCATAACCTAGACGCATGGCCTCCCATGTACGAAGGTTTCCTTGAGCATTTCCTAAAGATTTTAATTTCTAAAACAGTTTTTGACCATACTTTTATGTAAAGTACAATTGTAAGGTTGTGGTCGAGGCACCATGAGAGTTACATATATTTGTATTAAAACTCACAGTTAACTGTGGTCATATTCTATACGACTGTTCAACAGTTGTATAAATGAAGTTTGTATTTGATTTTTATAGTGTGATATCTGGAGACTCAGAATGGGTCGTGTTGACCTATTTTGGGGGCATCACAGTACTAGTACTGGGAGAATCTAAAGGAGATGCTGTCAATCCAGCCACTAGCTCTTCCTCGATGTGGGAATCAATGTCCTTCATAGGCTCTCTATCAACTGTCTTAATATCCGGCACTGTGGATACTGCCACAGCCGATAGAATCTCTGTCTCCATCCACGCAGAATACTCTGGTGAACATCCCGAATGGCTAATAGAAAAAAATAGCTACCTTATGCTGATCCGAACAAGCATACACACGGGATAGATCCTCTGCTGAGAGATAGCGAGAAGCTAAAGGGTGACCTAGCGCCCCCTCGAAAGGATGAAAATCCTGGAACTGGTCAAACTGCGACATCACGTCCAACGGGTTGTAGGTAGTCATGCCCCTCAAACCAGCCAGAGGGAGATAATCCATGCCCGGAGCATGAGTAATAAAGCTGTAGGGTGAGCTAAGCCCTGTGTACGGCAGTATGACAAACGGATCTCTGATATCCGCCAAGAACATCGACCAAGACATAGCGTTTGTATACTTCGATGGCTGAAAGGAGTATGACATGGCTATATCGTGGGTGAAACAATATACATGATGTCTAAAGGTGCCGATCGGTCTCAAATGTGACATAAACCACACATACAAAGATGACCGAAGCCGCTTTATAAACACTCTATCGGATAAGTGCAAAGATATGTAGTGCGACCTCGAGTCTTTGCTATAATCATAGGAATGATTGTATGACCCTCCCTGAGAGCTCTCACTGCCATGATGACTCCAATGTCTATCTCATCCATGTACCATGGCATATAGACATACGATAGTACGCACAATAGTAGTACATCCACCCTGGCTAGACGTCGTCAATGATCCTCTGGTGTGGTGAAATCCTCAGAATGTCGTGTATAACTATCCTCAGAGCCAAATCTGTCAAACAGAAAACGCTGGGATATAACGTGGCCAGATGTAAGCTCATCCTGCACCACCCTACGCCTCAATCCAGTGAGGGTCATGAACCGTCGACTCATGTCCCCCAAAGACATATGCACGCAAGGTCTGTCCAGTGGAAGCATTGTCAACCGTGCATACTCCTCCAGAGTGGGAGTCAACTCCTGGGTTCTGAATCGGAAAACCTACCTCTTCGATACCTAGTGCTCCAGCATGCCATCCACGAATCCTGTGGGAACCTGAAACATCAACATGGTCATAGTATACTGCAACAAATGATCTATAGTCACCCTGTCTGATGGTGACATGTTATCATACCACGATCGCATACCAGATGCCACCAATAATGGTGGGGTATGATCAATACGGCTAACTGTCGAAGAAGACATCATGACGGGCGTGTCATAAGACCATCCAGGTCAATCTTTGAATATCTCTGGAAATACATACATATGCATAACATGATACATGCACTGCAGATAATAGATGGCAATATGATATAGGGAATGAAAAACTGTGCATACATTCCTAAGTATATCAACATCTAAATACATCGTCTCTGTACAACTACAAATACAGGGAAATGGGGCATATACGCCCTACTACTAACAGAGGCCTATCAAAAGATATAGCGAGAATGGGGCACAGCCACCCAATAGCTAATAGAGGCCTATCAAAAGATATATCGAGAATACACATCAGAAGAAGACAATGGTGTCAATATCTACATCATCGATCCTGTCCACCTGATGTAACTCCTCCTAAGTCACTGGATCCCCTTCAACAAGGATGTCAGGCCTATACAAAGGAAGATCTGCGCCGGTAAAGCCAAATGGGTCATCTGAGGGGCGGCTACCGAATTGGAAGGATCAAACGAATCCGCCTCACGGATCTCTCGCCCAAATGCTTGGGATAAAGAAATGTGCTTGGTCTAGTCAGGTCAAATCATTAATCTGTGTCACATGAGTCGGATCTCGGATGCAAAGCTATCAATCAAATCATCATCACAGATCCTGGAACCATATCCCCCATGAACTGAGTAGCGCGGGACTGGGCTCCAATAGTGCGAGGGAACCACCAACGCTAGAATATCTCCTGAGTGCAAGGACCCTCTGATAATGCAAAGTCGTCAACCCCCAACAATGGGATATCAGTGACGGGTGACAGTGATACAGGCCAATGAGGCCTGGCAGGAGGCAAGATCGGCATGCGAATCTCCCTTGTGGTGCTCCTAATAGCATGCTCTCCTAAATAGAGCTCTCATCCTCTATTTGTAAAGAGAGGAACTCTTCGGGTGGAAATCACATACTCGATGCCAGTTGGGTACCAATCCTCAAAATTGATGGCCAAATGCTCCACAGAATAGGGAATCCATGTGATAATATCAGCTGTCAACAACTCCAGCTGCAATCGGCAATGAATGAAACCCTCAGCTACAGGGACCTCCGCCAATATGGAATGATGCCATCGTCGTCCTCGTGGATAGGTATCTAAACCTAACACACTCACAGGATGCAAGCCTGTAAGCCTCTCATAGGCCCAAAACTGCCAACACAAAGGCAAACATCTGCGGTCAGTAAACACTCTTAACCTATATATGGGAAACTACAAGAGAAATATTCACCAATAAAAATGGGTAGAATCCTAACCACTCCTCAGTCAAACCCTGCGAGCGCATAAGCATGCCCCTGAGGAAATAGGCAAAGGTATAGGAACCCCAATCATACTCTCCAATACGGTCCACATGACGCGTGATACTGACCAAAGAGAACGACACCGTAGAAGAGTTATCTACTATGAAAAAGCCTCTAATGATCATCAGGAACAATCGACAAAGAATGCGATCCCTGACTCTGACATCATCAGGCATGGGCTCACTCAAAAGCCCACTCATAGCATCCACGCTTAAAGGACCTGCACGGACAGTCCTGCCTTTGAACACCTCCGCCAGAACTCCTAGCAAGGATCTGACGACAGTAGGGGTGATATCTGCCATGCAAGGCACTGGCGCCCCTCTAAACTCCATACATGTGATAAACCGCCAATCCATCGGCGTCATCGACACCTCACAGTCCAACAGATGGAGTGACTGAGTCTGATGAAACCATCGCTCAGATAATGCCCTGAGATAACCCCAAGGACAACGACGGGGAAGGATGGAAAAGAATGCTCTAAATCCCCAGTTATGCACTATCGCTCTGTAGTCAGGATGAAGGGTCTGGTACATAGAGTGTATGCTAAACCAGTTCCCTCAAGGCTGTGTGAAGCTGGGAACCTACATAAAATGCAGATCAACATCAAAATCCTTTACTCCTCATCAATAGGAAAGAAGGAAGTTCAAGATCTAACGTCATACCTCGTTAGCGTGCAAATACATCGAGGGATGTCTGCTCAAATCACCCAGCAGCTCTGGGTTTGCCACCTGAATACTCGGGAGCTCCCTACGAAGAACATGTACAGCAGGAGCGGGGTCCGCAACCGGAACATCCTCCTCCTCGTCCTCAACATCCGGCACATCAACCCTGACTGGACGAATCACCGCCTCCACCAACTAACGAGACTGTCTAACAGAACGGGGTCGAGGCACTTCAGAAGCCCTCCTCCGTACACCAGAAGTGGTCCTACAGGAACTACTCGGTTGATCCAAATCCATAATATCTGGACAACAAGTCTCCAAATCACCTCAGAAAGGGTGTGGTATTTCCTGACTTGGAGCTTTTCAAAATGCATTTTATGACTACATGCATGCATGCATTACTTTAATATACGTCTACAGTATAGTTAAAAATGCATGACTAGTTAAATGCCTATTGTAAGACCCCAAATTATTAATAAATGAAATTTAATTTCCTCTATTTATTATTTTCAAATAGTAAGGGTTGATTTGATTAATGTGGTTAGGTATGGGTAAAATGCGCAAATATTTTAAATAAGCAGGTGGTTATAAAATATTTATTTTTGTCGGGAAATATTCGTTTGGTCGTGGAATATTCTTACTGTCGGGGAATATTCGTACGATGGGGCAGCCTTGTGTGGGCCCCATAACGGAAAGCAATTGGATGAAGAAAACGACAAGTATAAGTTGATTATAAATAATTGGTAGCGATTGTTAGCGTTAATATCTTTGTTGGAATACCCGGTGGTTAAAACACGAATGTCTGGCGTTGTTGAAAAGATAGCTTTGCGGTATTGCACCAATTATTGATTCTTACGTAAGAAGGCACTACTCAATAATTGTTATAGTAATTACTGTTTAGTATTTTATTTTATTGATTCAATAATTGCTGCGTTGATATTTTATATTACTGTTGTTTCAATAATTGTCACTACACAATATTTTCCATTATCGAAGCAATAATTCATATTATCTTATTAGAAAACATTATTGGTAATGTCTAAAATGTTCTGTCTAAGGAGAGGTTGGGTCACCTAATTGCGCGCTAGTAAGGAGAAATTCTTATTGAAAAGCCCCCTCTTTCTTGGGAGCGGCATTTTGGTTGCCCGATCTTGTGATTACGTAATATTATTTGTGAATAACTAATTATTGATTTATATGATGAGGAAAATATTGATTTTATGTGGATATAGATGGAGAAAATTTTTAAAGTGACAATTGTTAAAAATTGATATTTTATCTTTTTTGATAAAATAATATTTTATTATATTATTATAATAGAATAATGATGATATTTTTACAATGAATGTGGGATATATGAGTATATTGAGGATGAGGAGTATTTTTGTTGCAAAAGTTGTTTAAAACATGTTAAACATGTCGGTGGACCTTATTTCTTGACTGAAATTTGATTATAGCCTGTATAATCATCCGTATGTGGATTTCGGTCAATTTCTGTTTGGAATTTGGAAAAACTTTCTTCTGCAAAGTTGTAGAAAATTGAATTTCCTATAAAAGTCGCATAATTCAAATTTTCTGACAAAAGGGCTATTTGTTATGAATTATTGAAGTTCCGAAGTTCCGAAATAATTGATTTTTGGGAGTTTTAGTTAATTATTTTGAGAAAAACGTTTTTTGTGCAATTAGTGGGCTCACATGTGTTATAAATGATCTGAATTCAGATCTTCAAAGTTGGGCTAAGGAAATTTATAATATATATTAATATTTTATTAAATTTTTTGCTTTGGTGTTCTAAACATTTTTCTATAAATATGGTACTTAGGTTAGAATTGAAAATCACACCAGAAACTGAAGTTTTCTCTCTATTTCTCTCTCTATAATATCGAGCGTATTTTGTGAGTATTTTAGTACTTTGAGTATTTCTATACGGTGCAAGTTCTTTCAGCACTATATCCAGTATTCCAGTCAGAAGTACTATTCTTTCTGAGGTAAGGGATGTTATTTCTTCTTAAATGGTATTATCTTCTTCAATATCATTATGGTGAAATATTGTTCTGAACTTTTTATCAAATTTGGAACTTTTTCATGTCAGAGTTACTATTCATGAGTTACTATTCACGAGTTACTATTCACGAGTTATTATTCACGAGTTACTATTCACGAGTACTATTCACGAAGCGTGATGATGTTTTTTTATGAAATTTCTATCTTTTGAGGTCGGAGTTACTATTCACGTATACGACACTATTCACGAATACAACACTATTCACGAAAAATTAAATTTTCTTTTACGTGTCCAAGATTGTCATTATGATTCCTATCTTTGATTGGATCTATGTTTTGAACTTCATTCTTGAATTTTACTCCAATCTGGTTATTTATGAAGTATTTTTGAACTTGGATTATTTAAAGTACGAATCCTTAATACTTGTTCTTTTGTTAATGGATTCGTTTTCTTTAAAATATTTTTCATCATCCTCAGTCCTAAATGATGATATAACTGAATATCTTTGGCCCGTAGTGCAAAGATGAATGATTTCTTGATGAATATCTTTGGCCCGTAGTGCAAAGATGAACAGGTGTTGAGATGAACATGACCGATTGATTAATATCTTTGGCCCGTAGTGCAAAGATGAATAGGTGTTTAGATGAACATGACCGATTGATGAATATCTTTGGCCTGTAGTGCAAAGATGAATATTTGATTCCAGATATATATTGATTGATGTTACAGGGATAAAATATCGACGATGAACTTTTAAATTCATATATAGAAGATAGTAGTTTGCATTCTCTACTTAACTCTTCTAATGAATTATTATTTCATCATGAAGATTGATTTAAAACTGGTTGTCTATTGTATTCTATTAGATTTTTCCCTGTTGAGGACTAACGATAATTTATTCTATATTATCTTAGTCACAATGTTCTTTACTGGGCTAGTTGAGCTCACCCTTTTCCTTGTTGTTCCATTTTTCTTCCAGGGAGGCGAGAATGTAGCGAATACTAGTCGGGGTGTGGAATGATGGTTCTAGAAGTTGTTCTAGTAGTCCTCACCATTCTGTAAAATAGTGTATTAATAATTGTAATGAGGACTTATTTGAGTGTGGATATTGTCTAGATGACAATATTTATATTTAAACTCACAGTTTTTATGTTGTATTAATAAAGTTGTAGTTATTTCTGTACCATGTATTTGGCGACTCAAAATGGGTGTTGTATACCTATTTTGGGGCGCCATGATTAATATCGAGCTTAGGATATGGTCTCTGGCGGAGATCGGGGAATAGTACTAGGAGGGGAGAGACAAGTAATCATTCGCTAGTATGTCATACCTAAGCTTATTTGTTGGTCATTCGAACTATATGGTTAATATGTGAGATGTTAATTTGTTTAATTAACCCTTGTTTTATGGCAGTATTTAAGAATGGCAGCTGAGAATATTAACGGTGGAGTTAATGAGACCGTGGAAACACCTTTAATCACCACCTGTGGAACGCAACAGAAGGCAATATTCCTCCCGTAAACCACACCACTTGAGTGAGCGATGAGCGACGGATGTTTAGGAGCTTTTTGCGGTTTATGCAAAACCCAGACGAGAAACTTGTGTATGTAATACGGTGGAAATGATAAGCAACCTTGCTGGCTTATCACTACCAAGAAGTTCAAAGAGTTGGGACCACCGAATTTAAGGGAAGCGAGGATCCGATCATCATGGAAACATGGGTCAAGTAAATTACCAAGATATTCGATGTCTTGGGATGCACGAGGAGAATATAGGTTCCATTCGCCACCTTTATGTTCCGTGGCGAGGCAGATCACTGGTGGGAGTCTGTGAAACGCACTCCTGACTGCCGCAGACTTTCAGTATGTCTTGGGAAACGTTTCAGAAACTTTTCAACAAAAAATACTTTCCTGAAAGTATTCGCAATATGAAAGAGGTAGAGTTTATTAGACTAGAACAAAACAACATGACGGTGTCCCAATACGAGGCGAAGTTCGCAGAGTTATCCAGGTTTGCACCTCATTTGGTAAAGAATGAGGAACGAATGACGAGGATGTTTTTGAGAGGTTTAAAACCCGAGATTCGGCAATATCTTATCTCTCATAAATTTTCTTTATATTCAGATGTTGTCAACAGGGCTCAATTATTAGAGTGAGATAGCGAGTACGTTCAACCAAAAGATCGCAACCGAGGATCATACGGTGGATGCTATCATCGTAACAACGATAACAAATGGAGAAAGAAAAATACAGATAAGAGCGACAACCACTGTGGTGGTAATTGTGGCCATGAAAATAGAAGAAGCGAGTGGGGAGATTTTAAAAGTGGAGATTCAATAATGACCTTTGTGAAGACGTCAAAGACCAAAGAAGAATCGGTTTTTAGGGAGGAGAACGACCCACCGGTCAGATATGCTATATAAGTGCGGAAAAGAAGGACATATCATTCAAACCGCCCACAACAGGTTTAAGGTATGTTATACTGTGGAAAGGAAGGATATATCGCTCGAGATTGATTTGTAGTGAAACCAAGTCCATTGGGGATGGTGACTCGAAAAGGTCATCCCCTGAAAAAGTCAAAGTCAATGGTTCTAGAAGAAGCGTTTGTCGTGGTGGTCAACATGCGAGGAACCCAAACGAGGTGATCACGGGTAAGCTAATCATAAATTCATGCGAAGTTTATACATTACTAGATACTGGTGCTACCCATTAATTTATCTCTCCTGCTCTTGCTCAACGTTTAAACTTGACTCCGGAGAAATTAGACTTTGACCTATCTGTGGAAACTCCGTTAGGAGAAAATTTCATTACATCCACTGTTTATAAATCTTGTTTGATCCAAGTTGGCACCATCGCATTACCTGTTGACCTTATTTCTTTAAAGATACTTGCTTTTGATGTGATTTTGGGAATTGATTGATTAACTACTCATCATGTCAAAATTGATTGCTTTCGTAAGGTTGTTAGTTTTCATATTCCTAAGCAACCTGTTATTCGAATTCAAGCAACCAAACCATTGAAGTCAAAACCTTTCATATCAAGTCATAAAGCTATTCGTTTATTGAAAAACGGATGTCAAGCTTTCTTAGCCCATGTTATGGATTTGAATAAAGACACGTCAGATTTGAATAATATTCCTGTTGTTATTGACTTTCCTGACATATTTCCTGAAGAATTTCTTGGCTTACTCCCAAAGTGTGATATAGAATTTTGTATCGACTTTGAACCCGGTACAAAACCCATTTTTAAAAATCTCATGGCTCCTATTGAACTTTAGGAGTTATAAATTCAACTATAGAATTTGGTACCCGAGCCTTTATCTGGTGACTTCCTTTGTGGAATGCACCCGCTTTCTCTCGTAGGGGACGCCATATTCGTGCGGTAGTAAACTGATAGGTGTCATTGTGACGTGCTATCTAAGATTGGGATATGAGTCACAGTTGAGAGAACCTAAGTCAGTAATCGAAATATGTAGCTTTCTATGCTTAGTTGGTTATTATCGCATATTTTGTGGAAAGATTTTCTCGAATCGCTACTCCATTAACGCAGCTGACTCGTAGAGATACAAAATTCAAATGGAGCAAGGAATGTGGGAAGAGCTTCGAAGAACTCAATAGGAGACTCATTTCGGCACATGTTCTGACTATACCATCCTGGAAAAGCGAATGTGGTAGCTGACGTGTTGAGTAAAAGATCGATATCTGAAATCTGAATGCGATATTGTCAAAGACCCATTTCATATAACTTATAAATGATAGATATAGAGTTAAAGACTCTAGGGACTCACATGATGATATACGATTAGAATCGACTTTAATCAATAAATTTAAAGTTGCTCAAGCTACAGACTTGGAGTTGATGAATATGAAGAAGAAGATGCAAGAAGTCGTTATTCCAAAAGAGAGAATCAGCGATGTGAGGAAAGCTCAAACCTTCGATTTATTAGTCCATTTGAATCCTCGATTGAATAGGAACTGTGGCCTATAGACTCGTTTTACCACCAAGTATGACGCGTGTTCATAACGTTTTTCAAGTATCGATGTTACGTAAATATGTGGACGACCCGAACCATGTTATTAAGTTAGAAACCGCACGAGATAGTCAAGACTTAACGTATGAAGAGGTACACATCAAGATTTTGGATAGGAAGGAGCATGTCCCTACGACGAAGGTCATACCACAAGTTAAAGTTTTGTGGAGAAACCATCTTTATTGAGGAAATGACCGGGAGTTGGAAACGGAAATGAAAGCGAGGTATCCTCATCTTTTGAAACACCAGTACGTACGTCGTCAATTTCGAGGACGAAATTTCATAAGGAGGGAGGTTGTAAGACCCCAAATTATTAATAAATGAAATTTAATTTTCTATTTATTATTTTGAAATAATAAGGGTTGATTTGATTAATGTGGTTAGTTATGGGTAAAATCATAAATATTTTAAATAAGCGGTGGTTATAAAATATTCATTTTTGTCGGGGAATATTCGTTTGATCATGGAAAATTCTTTATTGCTTCGGGGAATATTAAATGCGACGCAGTGCAAATTTTGTGTGGGCCCCATAACGGAAAGCAATTGGATGAAGAAAATGACAAGTATAAGTTGTTTATAAATAATCTGCGGTTTGTTACATTAATATCATTGGAATATTCAGTGGTTAAAACACAAGAATACGCGTTGTTGAAGAAGACACCAGTATTGCACCAATTATTGATTCTTACGTGAAAGAAGGCACTACTCAATAATTGTTACGATAATTATCGCTCAAAGATTTTATTTTATTGATTCAATAATTGTCTGCGTTGATATTTTATATTATTGTTGTTTCAATAATTGTCACTACACAGTATTTTCCATTATCGAAGCAATAATTCATATTATCTGAATAATATTATTAGAAAACATTATTGGCAATGTCTAGAAAGTTCATCTAAGGAGAGGTTTGGTCACCTAATTGCGGCCAAGGTAAGGAAATTCTTAGTGGAAAGCCCCTCTCTCAGGAACTACACGGTTGCCCGATCTTGTAATTCTGTAATATTATTTGTGAATAACTAATTATTGATTTATATGATGAGGAAAATATTGATTTTATGTGGATATAGATGGAGAAAATTTTTAAAGTGACAATTTGTTAAAAATTGATATTTTATCTTTTCTGATAAAATAATATTTTATTATATTATTATAATAGAATAATGATGATATTTTTACAATGAATGTGGGATATATGAGTATATGAGGATGAAGAGTATTTTTATTGCAAAAGTTGTTTAAAACATGTTAAACATGTCGGTGGACCCCATTTCTTGACTGAAATTTGATTATAGCCTGTAAAATCATCTGTATGTGAATTACGGTCAATTTCTGTTTGGAATTTGGAAAAACTTTCTTCTGTAAAGTTGTAGAGAATTGAATTTCCTATAAAAAGTCTCGTAATTCGAATTTTCTGACAAAAGGGCTATTTGTTATGAATTATTGAAGTTCCGAAGTTCCGAAATAATTGATTTTTGGGAGTTTTAGTTAATTATTGTGAGAAAAACGTTTTTTGTGCAATTAGTGGGCTCCCATGTGTTATAAATGATTTGAATTCAGATCTTCAAAGTTGGGCTAAGGAAATTTATAATATATATTAATATTTTATTAATTTTCTACTTTGGTGTTCTAAGCATTTTTCTATAAATAGGGTGCTTAGGTTAGAATTGAAAATCACACCAGAAACTGAAGTTTTCTCTCTATTTCTCTCTCTATAATATCGAGCTTATTTTCTATACGGTGCAAGTTCTTTCAGCACTCTATCTAGTATTCCAGTCAGAAGTACTATTCTTTCTAAGGTAAGGGATGTTGTTTCTTCTTAAATGATATTATCTTCTTCAATATCATTATGCTGAAATATTGTTCTGAACTTTTTATCAAATTTGGAACTTTTTCATGTCGGAGTTACTGTTCATGAGTTACTATTCACGAGTTATTATTCACGAGTTACTATTCACGAGTACTATTCACGAAGCGTGATGATGTTTTTTTTATAAAATTTCTATCTTTTGAGGTCGGAGTTACTATTCACGTATATGGCACTATTCACGAATACGACACTATTCATAGAAAAATTAAATTTTCTTTTCTGTGTCCAAGATTGTCTGTTATGATTCCTATCTTTGATTGGATCTATGTTTTGAACTTCATTCTTGAATGTTACTCCAATCTGGTTATTTATGAAGTATTTTTGAACTTGGATTATTTAAAGTACGAATCCTTAATACTTGTTCTTTTGTTAATGGATTCGCTTTTCTTTAAAATATTTTCATCATCCTCGGGTCCTAAATGATGATATAATCGAATATCTTTGGCCCGTAGTGCAAAGATGAATGATTTCTTGATGAATATCTTTGGCGTAGTAGTGCAAAGATGAATAGGTGTTTAGATGAAATACGACCATGGATTGATGAATATCTTTGGCTGTAGTGCAAAGATGAATATTTGATTCGATATATATATTGATTGATGTTACAGGATAAAATATCGACGATGAACTTTTAAATTCATATATAGAAGATAGTAGTTTGCATTCTCTACTTAACTCTTCTAATGAATTATTATTTCACTGCGAAGATTGATTTAAAAGCGGTTGTCTATTGTATTCTATTAGATTTTTTCCTGTTGAGGACTAACGATAATTTGTTCTATATTATCTTAGTCATAATGTTCTTTCTTGGGCTAGTTGAGCTCACCCTTTTCCTTGTTGTTCTATTTTTCTTCCTGTGAGGCGAGAATGTAGCGAGTCTTACTAGTCTCTGGTGTGGAATGATGGTTCTAGAAGTTGTTCTAGTAGTCCTCACTATTCGTAAAATTAGTGTTTAATAATTGTAATGAGGACTTATTTGAGTGTGGATATTGTCTAGATGACAATATTTGTATTTAAACTCACAGTTTTTATGTTGTATTAATAAAGTTGTAGTTGTTTCTGTACCATGTATTTGGCGACTCAGAATGGGTGTTGTATACCTATTTTGGGGGCGTCACACCTATATTTTGGAAAAATTTTGCCAGTCTCCTTTGTAAAACGGACTATCCACATGCACAAAGGCATGACTAGGTGGCCATTCAGTAGCACACCTGCCCCAAAGTCATATACATAATATATGCATTAAAAATAAAAATCATCAATACATAAGGTTAACCTCAATACCAGGAGTACTTTGCCTTTTTACCTTTTGCTCATTTGGCCTCAAATAGGACAAAAAATAGCAGAAAAAGGTGCCAATTTGACTGTCTCAAAAGTCAAAATTTTTCACATCATTATGTTCAGCATGGTTTAATACTAACATTTACTATGTTGAACATTTTTTATCAAGTCATTTGAGCATACATAATCACTACTATGTGTTTAGATGCATTTCATATGATAATTCATTTTCCAACGGATAAAAACTGGAAAACAATACACGCATACGTTACCAGGATAGTGTAGAACACTTGTACGGTGATAGAATTTGTAGAAAGTTGCCCGAACTCAGCATATCTGAAAAAGAGCTCTCAGATTTCCTTCGCGGCGCAAGTTGAAAATGACTTGTGAGATCAACCTACAGGATATTAGTATCCATTGTTGGCCGCAGGTCCATTTGCGGCTGAAGAAGGTGTACCTGCGACACCCTTATGTGGGTCCCACCCCTCCGGCTTGGTCCAGTTTGAGTTGCAAAGGAGTTCTTACAAACTGAAAAGGTCAAATCAGGGATAAAAATGCTACGCGATTGAGTAGAATAGCTTACAAATCCTGGTCTTCTAAGATTGAACCTTGGGTCTGCCTGTCACTCATTGGTATTCGCCTAAACACAGGGTACATTATACTGATGATCTCAAATGTTACCAGCCACGCTCGACAATACCTTGCACAGGTCCAATGCCACCAATTCAGGGTCGACACCCTAATTCTCTAAGATTCCCTAGCGGGGGTCACAATGCAAATTCAAAAAGATTCCCTGGTAGGGGTCACAACGCAGTCTCAAAAGCAGTCCCCGGCGGGGGTTACAATGCGTGTTCATCCGTTGACACACACATCAACGAAGGTCAAGCAGCCTTGACATCAGTATGACCATTAGCAAGTAAATCCAATGAAGCGTCGGAAGCCATCCGATGATATCAGCCGTTGATGCACACATCAACAAGTTACAACGCATTCCCCAGTGGAGGTCACCACGTGTTATCTTTCATTGGTGTACGTATCAATGAAGGTCAAGCAACCTTGACGTTATTTCAGCCGATGGCAAGTAAACCCATTGAAGCATAAAAAGTTGTTCGATGATTGCGTATTTTGATATTCATATTCCTCAGCGTATTCCCCGGAGGGGGTCATAACACGTACAAGCCGTTGATTCACACGTCAGTGAATGTCAAACAGCCTTGACAGTCTACCCCCACAGGTTTTCATCCGTTGATTCACACCTCAGTGAAGTACACGTCAACGAAGGTCAGGCAACCCTAACAACATATGCTGTTGGCAGTAAATCCAACAAAACCTTTGCATATCCTGGCGATACAAACCAGGAAAGGTCAGCTTCATCAAGGAGGATCGATGATGGAATATGTTATACACATCCTTAAATAGACAAAGCTTTATCCCCATAGATCTTTTACACATAAGAGGCACCTCTTTGGAATCAAGTCTGTATCAAGGATTAAGGACTTTGGTGACAGCCCCAACGTTAACATCCTAACAGATTTGGGTCACACATCCAATCTGGTCATAATTGCCAATCCCTGGCAAAAGCTACGAGGATCTGACAATCATCCCCAGTATGTTGGGCAACAACCCCGCACACATGCATCATACATTTGCATCATGTTGCATTTCAAGTGTCTAGGATTCTTTATCTTACCCATGCATCGCATTGCATGAGTATGATAAAGAGGGGCATCTGTAGACACTCGAAATTTTCTACACACTTGTTACTAACATTGCAGGAGGGAAGATTCGTCTTTCAGAGGTAACCCCGGAGGACAGTTCACGACAAGTCTGGATACTACCGGAAGTTCAGTCTCAACCCCAGAACACACACCGGGAGTAACAGTTCCAACCTCGGAGATAACCCCGAGGCATGCAGTTCTAATACCAGAAATTATACCGGAGAAGACCGATTAATCTCGGAGATAACCCCGAGATATCCAGTCTCAGTCCCAACACTGGGAATAGCAGCTACCAAATTTGGTGATAACCCCAAGGAATGCAGTTCCGGCCTTAACCCTGGAAATGCTTGTTTCAAATGCATGCGATCAGCTTCAACCTCATCACTCACACTGAGGCATTCAGTACAAAGCCTGGACATAAAACCAGGAGGACAGGCACACCTCAGAGATGACACTGAGGACCTTCAACACTTGCAGCAGTCCAATCTCAGTGATAACCCTGAGCAACGTCTGCTTTATCAGCCCAAACCGGCGATAACTCTGGTGAAGGGCAAAGTCGTCATCTCTCCAAATCAAGGCCATATAAGGTCGTCTTAACATATCATACATACATTTCTACACAGCAATGTCCCATAAGAATCAAGAAGAACCAATCCCGAGTGACTATTGTGCAGGGTAACAGATGGAATTTGAAGCTTGAAGACCGGAGGGAACCGTCCCATCTTCATGACTTCGTACAAACTCTAATCCCATGCTATTGTACAAATCTCGACAATGGAGGTCCGAAATAGGTCCTATATACCTCAGTCGGATGTCCGGATTGCAATTCTGAAAGTTCGAGCGGACATAAATAGTGCCTACGTGCACGTACTGCGAGACGATGCGACCCGTTAAACTCGGGGCAACTCGAGCAACCTCAGGTACACCTGCAGCTCCCCCCTTTATAAATATAGGGCTTGGGGTAGCCATTTTAAGAGAAAGAAAAGGCGAGGAAGCCCTGTCAAATTTGCTTCGTACTTACAAAATACTGAGTGCTTTCTCATTTTATACACTTGTGAGCTCACATATAGCTACTCTTGTACCGACGGGAGCCGAATTTCATCCACTTTAAAGATATATAAGTCTTCTTTGGCAGCCCACTGTAATCCTTCTCACACACTTTAAAGCCTTTCTCTTCATCTTTGCACACACCTTTCTTCACGTTGAGAGTCGTGTTGCGTGTGTTTGCCCGGACTTCGGTCCATGGTTTTATTTCAGTTTGTATATACATATATATTTATATATATAGACTAACATTATCGAGTTATGCCTCGATTGAGCCTGAATTTTGATGCGAGCGTTTATTTGCTATATATATACTTATATATATATATGAAGCGTGTGTCGAACTTTGTTAAATGAGCTCGGATTTTACATCCAGAGCATTTACTCACTATATATATATATATATATATATATATATATATATATATATATCTCTTCTTCCCACCTGGAGTTTACTTTGCGGTGGTTGATCGCTTTTACAGCTTTCTTTGCGTTTCGTCCTGCCTGGAGTTTACTTCGTGGCAGTTGATCGCTTTTACAACTTTATTCACGTTTTGTCCCGCCTGGAGTTTCCTCCATGGTGGTTGATAGCTTTACAGTTTTATTTACGTTTTGTCCCACCTGGAGTTTCCTCCGTGGTGGCTGATAGCTTTAATAGCTTTATTTACATTTCTAATCCCCCATGGAGGTGCTTCGTGGTTGGTGATCCTGTCTGTATATATATATTTATAGCGTTTATATATATACCTGCTTACTGCTTTCATACAAATTGCGGTATCATGTGAGCCTAAGAATCATGTGATCATAGATTCATCCTATTGGATCTAGATTCGGTTCCCGTGATGGACATTTTCAAATTGTAGTTGACTTTGTAAATTATTCTCATGGTGTCTAAATTTCCTCAGATGGTTTTCATACCCACAAGGAAATCGGCATTATTTTGTACTTTATTTTCTTAAAGATGCTTCGCATCTCGAAAATAAAATCAATCAAGACGAACACTTAATAAAATGGAAGTGTAAAAGGTCTTAATTACTATTGAGCATAAGGGTTTGAAAAAACCTCTTTTATAAAACATCACTGCTATATCTTGCTAGAATTGAATTTTTACATAAATTCAAACCCTGTGTATATAGGTGCGAACGAGGCCTCGCACCACTTCCAAATAAACAGCACATTGACCCCCCCCCCCCACACACATATTCAGATAATAGTTTCTTGAAAAGAGGCGGTCACCGTGGTAACACGGATTTCGGGGGGTGCCTAACACCTTCCCTTCGCATAATCAAGTCCCCGGACCCTAATGAATCTCGGTTTCACCGACCCGTTTAGTAGTGTCACATCACTAGGTCAATGTGCAAACCTTTTCCCGGTTATGTTGGTACAACCATTTAAAAAACCAACTGGCGACTCTTAACAGTCCATCATCGACATTATACATGTCAAACCTTTTTCACTTGTTTTTTCAAACAAATCTCACCTAACATGAGAACACCAAAGAACAAGTAACGGAAATGGACAGCTAAAAATCCCGACGTCGACAATTTGGTTGATTGAATTTCAATGAAATTATCTAATAAAACTCCCCTCAATATTTTTAACAACATTTATTCATATTATTATAACTCGCAATATTAACAACCAAATCGTTCCTAGGAAAGAGGGGGATTTTCGATAAGGATTTCTCCCTATTGGCGCGCAATTAGGTGACCAAACCCCTTTCCTCGACAGAACTTTCTAGACATTGTTAATTATGTATATAATAATTAGAATAACTTGTCATCTCAATTATTGATTTAATAATATATAAAATATTAACAATAATTAAATCAAATAACGTGAGATACTATGCAGTAATTACTGTAGCAATAATTGAACAAAACTAAGTGACTTCTCACGTAAGCATCAATAATCAATATCGTGTGCTACTATGCAACCACGCGTATTACTGTACTTTTATCACCGGGTATTTTAACAGTTTAATGGTAAAACTTTCGTTGTTATTTTTATAAAAAGATATTTCTGTTGTTTTCTAACTCCAACAATAATTCCGTTGTGGGGTCCACCAATGATTATGCCGTCGTACGAATATTCCCTGTTAAAATGAATATTCCCCGACCAATCGAATATTATATAACAACTTGCTTACTTTGCAAAATTTATAAATATTACCCACAACTATAACATTATATCAAATTCACTCCTTAATATTCAAAAATGATATTTATAGAAAATTCATCTTTATTCATAAAATTGGGGTCTTACAACCTCCCCTTCTTATGAAATTTCACGCTCAAAATTAGGGTACATACCTGGTATGTCGAAGAGGTGAGGATACCTTGATCTCATTTCAGATTCTAACTCCCAGGTCATTTCCTCAACATCGTGGTTTCTCTATAAAACTTTGACTTGAGGTATAACCTTGGTGCATAAAATATGTTCCTTCTTATCCAAGATTTTAATAGGTACCTCTTCATACGTTAAATCTTCTACTATTTCATCCGGTTCTAACTCAATAATGTGGTTCGGGTCTTCCACATATTTACGTAACATGGATATGTGAAAAACGTTATGAACACAAGACATACTTGGCGGTAACGCGAGTCTATAAGCCACAGTTCCTACTCGGTCAAGTATTTCAAATGGGCCAATGAATTGAGGATTGAGCTTTCCTCTCTTTCCAAATCTCATAACTCCTTTCCATGGTGCAACACGTGTAGCATCCCCGAATCCGGGCCCCAAATCCACGGATCCGGTATACTAATCATTCTATAACTGTTTGCGGAAGATATAAACATAAATTGTTTATACATTACATTACACACTATTCCCCAAGGTCGAGTAACCTTTACTTATTACACAATCATAAATGATCTAACATTTATCACATTTATCAAACTATACTATTACAAAATAGTCAAGACAATTTATCCCAAGTTGAACTTGGCATTATCTTTTCTCAGATCCGAACGCATTTGCTTTATCTGCAATGTTTATCATGATATAGCAAGGGTGAGCATGAAAGTTGCCCAACAAGTTTAAATACAACAATATAAGGATATATCATGATTGAAGAGTATGAATAATAAGCTGGCTATAATTCATCAATATAATTGAGAACTAGCAGGAACAAACTTTTGACTGAACAAGTTTTAAACATGAACAAACATTTCTGAATCAACTGGTAATGAAGGTGATCAGCCTTTCATACCTGACTTATACATGCAAGATGTACAGAGTACAATTTTCATGGCAATCATCAATGATTTAACCATAAGCTTGAATAAAACACTCTTAGTAGAGTTAAGTAAAAACAAACTTGCCTGAACCGTTGATTACCGCAACGCAATTTATAACGCTTTACCCGAAGACCTAATATTAGTAATATAGATCTCCAATATTAGAATCACAGTATAATTTCAAGTTATATTTAAATATACGTAATAACCTAAACACATAACACATAACTCTCTATCACTATACAAAGACATAAGACTTAATATCGTGTCAAACTATTTCAAATCGACTTAAAACTAACATAGATTCTATCATCCCGACGGTCTAGTTTGGACAATACTCGAGTTTAAGTTCAATTAAACTCTTCCTAACACTTAACAATTATCTCGAGATAATTTCTTATCAATCAAAACATTTTTCCTAGGCTCGTAATAATTTTTGGATAATTATTACCATTTATCATGATTTTCCAATCATTAAAACCGTATTTAAATGAATTAAATACCACATAATTCCTTAATCATTAATATTCATTTAATATAAAATATTAATGAAAATCCTTGCATAATATTATAATGTAATTATAATATTTCAAAATATATTTAATACCTTAAAATCATAATTATTTGATTTTTAAACACTTAAATCCATTATCCGATAATTAATATGAATATTAAAATATTAATATTTTCATGCCAAAATATCAAAATTTATATTTTATAACTTAAAATATTTTTCTAATACTTAAATCATTTTTTATATGATTTTAAAAACATTAATTCAATTTTTCTTAATTAATTTTTAGTGCGTAGCTTAAGAAATTAGCTACCTCGTGCTTAACTCCAGTAATGCTCATCTCTTGGCATAACCTTATATATGTTAACGTGATACTCCATTTTAAATTTCGTGGCAATCGGAGTTGTAGAACTCCGTTTATAGCGATTTCCGTCGGAAAATCACAAAAATTATTATGGTCATAACTTGGTCGTTTTAACTCGGAATTAGCTCATTTTTGGACACGAACTACATATTATCATATATTTTCATTTCCCAAAAGCCTGGAATTTTTATCATTAACTAAATGTCCAAAACAGCCCTCGGAAAAGTTTGGCCAGAAACTTTTTGCACTTTGGTAGTTTTGGAGTCCTTCACCAAAACTTAAATAAAACGAAATCTGTAACTCCGATTAATGATCCGTCAATTTTGTTGGATTGGTATCTTTCCGAACTACAGTTTTCATATATCACAATCCATATTTGGATATGTTTAGCTCCCGGAATTTAACCCGGAAGTGACTGCTCCAAAACTGTCCTTTTCACAGTTTTCTTAACTTTGTGTAGTTTGGTAGAAATCCCATAACTTGCTCCTCCGATGTCGGATTTAGTCCGTTTCGGAGTCTATGGAAAGCTTATTGAGTGTAATATAACATATCACAAGTCCAGAATTTTTAGAGCACCCTAACAAATCCGAAATTTTCTGTTTAGGGCAGCAGTCCACTAATTCATTTAAAACAAAAAAACTGTTTTGGTTCATCTTCTTTGTTCAAGCTTATCAACCCTAAAAATGGCAAGATCTAACCATAAAATATCATATATCATGTAGATCTTCCCTCATATGGATCATAAGTTCAACATTTGGTCTAAAACAACCATCACAAAACACATAAACTAATTAGAGTTTTGAGTTTAGGAAATTTTATACCTTTGATTCCAACCAAAATCAACACCCATATGGGTAGATCCAAACAATAAACACTTATATATACATAGATCTAAGGTTTTAAACCTCAAGATCACTACTTTAAGTTGTCAAAAATCAAATCAAAACACCAAGGAAATTTAGCCTACACAAGTAGAAATTTTTATTATACCTTAGCTTGATTTCTCCTCCTCCTCCTTCCTTCCTTCCTTCCTTCCATGGATGGATCTTGGTTTCATGAGAGTCAAAATCTCCCCTCCCTCTTCACCATGTGGCTGCCGAACATGCCTCTCTTCTCTCTCTTTCTCTCTATTTAGTTTTTTTTTTTTTTGCTAGCTAACTAGGAAGTGAGATGAAAGAGAAAAATAAGCTAAAGTTTTATTAGATGTGGATTATCTCATTATCTATATCCACTCTCCTTCTCTTCTTGTTCATCCGGCCAAGCCTTACTCTCTCCCTTTTAGCTTTGCTTTTTGCTAGATGAAGTGAAAAGTTTCCTTATAAAAACTTTGGGGGATATTTAATTAATATATATATAGATATAACTTGTATATAGCTATTAATCATCCAATATCTTGCTTGCCATGGATGAAAATATTAATTACCCTAAAAAGGCTAGTGGCTAAAATTAGGTGATTTGGTAACCAACTTTTGACTAACTAAAATAATAGATAAATGAAATGAATCATGTGCTATTTTGCTCCTTGCATGACCGGATCTCTCCACTATCTAGGCCAATTTTTATTAATCAATTATCTAGTATCTCCAATGAATAAAATGCCCTCCTTTTTTGCTCACTCTAGGTCCCAAGCCACTTGGCCTAAAAATGCACCAAGTTTGGCTCTTTGATTTAATGCTTATTTGATTTAACAAATGTCCAAAAATTCCTCTCCCACTTGGGCTAAAAAATTGAGCCATTCCTTTAATGTATTGTTTGGGTTTCTAACTAATTCCATTGGCCAACACTTAGGCTATAAAATATACATAGTCCAATTACCTAAATTCTTATCCACCCCAATTCATTTAATTAGGATTTTCATTTCTCCATTAAAACACCAATCCTCGCCACATGCCCATTCATTTCCTTAACCCAATTAGACTTGCTATTATTAGGTTATAAAATTAATTAACCGAGATGTATAAAATAAATCTCTTAGAATTAGTATATAATTAAATACTATTATTCTCCCACATATTTACACTTAAGCTTTTAACACTTAGCTTTTAAATTCTCAAATTAGGGTTTTAAATATCCGAATTTAGGTTTTGATTCTCAAAACTAAAATTAAAGTTTCGAAAGCGTATCGTTAGTGTTTCTAACACTCGTTAGATTTTTCTAACTTAATAAACATATGATTAACATAACTTTAGGATTTGCTAAAGTTATAACTTATCCGATCAATCCTTGATCTTAAATCATTACGGTTCACATATATAATCAAATATACCAACTAGTATTCACTTCGATACTTATCCCTGATAATTCTTCAAAAGAATTTTAAATCTACCATAATCTTATACCTCATTACTAGTCTATCACTTATAGTCTATCACATAATTCAAGTTTTGTTCAAAACTTTTGAAATTCTTGGAATTTCATTACATAACTGCCAATTCCATACACTTATTTCCTGTCTAGGTCCTAATATTGAACCTTAAATCAATCAATTATGATTTTCATAAATTGTCTAAATTCTCGGGTTATCACATTCACCCCTCCTTCTAAGAATTTCGTCCCCGAAATTCACCTTACACCTTACACCGTATACCAAATAGCTTACACCATTCACACATATCATATACTACCCAATTCACCACTCACAAGAGTAAAAGTTTTCAAGTTATACTGAGCGATCACACAAGATCATGAACTTATTTTCTCGGGTATCTATCAAAGATACTCAAATTTCTCGGGTATCTATCAAAGATACTCAAATTTCTCGGCATCTATAAAAGATACTCAAAATAAAATATTCCCTTTATATAAAAGGTTGTTCTTTCACCTTAAAATCAAGATTTTGTTTTAATAACGAATCATCGGGATTTCAAATTCTATTTACTTCTCTTCTCTTTCTCTCTCGATCCATTGCTTAATAATTCTATCTATTTCTATCATCCTCAATGCTTCATTCACAACTTTACTATACCCTAGTTCATAAAACCACACTTTATGAGTTCATAACTCGACCACAATTATATGAGTTTAAGAACTTACCCTAGTCGGACCTTTGGCGCCCATTCACGAGGGGTTCACAAACATTTCATATAACTATGACTCAAGAATGTCACATAAGTATAAATTTTAAGAACTCGTACTTAATCCTTTATTCTCTACCTATGACCTATCTATCTGTTATACACATGAGAAAGGAATCACCCTCTTAACTGCAGATATAGCAAGCAAATAGCGACACAAACATTTCAATGATTATCATTACCGTAAACTAAGTGGTTGTCAAAACAAACTCTACCACTAATCAATATAGAAGCTAAGCCGCCAATTCCCCGCCCATATAAAGAATTGATCAACCTAACCACTACATCGACCAGGAAGCTAAGTGATTCTAAAACCAAGTACAAATTCCCTGCCCATACAAGGAATCATACAACTCAGCCGCCGACATAAGTCCTCATTGAAATCCCCACCAAATTTTAACCCCCATTCACAATACGAATTTCATTTAATCCAGATTCATAATCCTTTTCCGAATCTCCCACATCATACCATCTACACAAAGAATCATGCTTTTAAACTTTTCAATCATCGATTGATTCTTTTCGTGGTCATTATAACCTTAACAGATCACGGGGTGATCTCATCGTGATATATTACGATTCAATTCTATGACTATGATCGCTTTTGTTTTACGATCTCCTATCCTCGCACTTTTTAGTCCTTTAGACTTTATCTATTCACCACTTGCTCAACCTTATTACCGAGAGTTAGGGAACTCAGATCTTTACAACTTACCGAGATTCGTCTTTGAATCTTATTTCAACCAACTAACTCTATGTGAGTTAGATCTTATCTTAATCATGCGGTTATTGGTCTCGGTATTCCTACCTAAGCTTCATAACCATAACAACAAATTTGATACCAATTGTATATCAACTGTAGCATCCCCGAATCCGGGCCCCAAATCCACGGATTCGGTATACTAATCATTCTATAACTGTTTGCGGAAGATATAAACATAAATTGTTTATACATTACATTACACACTATTCCCCAAGGTCGAGTAACCTTTACTTATTACACAATCATAAATGATCTAACATTTATCACATTTATCAAACTATACTATTACAAAATAGCCGCACAATTTATCCCAAGTTGAACTTGGCATTATCTTTTCCTATATCCGAACGCATTTGCTTTATCTGCAATGTTTATCATGATATAGCAAGGGTGAGCATGAAAGTTGCCCAACAAGTTTAAATACAACAATATAAGGATATATCATGATTGAAGAGTATGAATAATAAGTCGGCTATAATTCATCAATATAATTGAGAACTAGCAGAACAAACTTTTGGTGAACAAGTTTTAAACATGAACAAACATTTTCAATCAACTGGTAATGAAGGTGATCAGCCTTTCATACCTGACTTATACATGCAAGATATACAGAGTACAATTTTCATGGCAATCATCAATGATTTAACCATAAGCTTGAATAAAACACTCTTAGTAGAGTTAAGTAAAAACAAACTTGCCTGAACCGTTGATTACCGCAACGCAATTTATAACGCTTTACCCGAAAACCTAATATTAGTAATATAGATCTCCAATATTAGAATCACAGTATAATTCTGTTATATTTAAATACACAGAATAACCTAAACACATAACACATAACCCTATCAGTCTATACAGCACATAAGACTTAATATCAGGTCAAACTATTTCAAATCGACTTAAAACTATACATTATTCTATCATCCCGACGGTCTAGTCGGACAATACTCGAGTTTAAGTTCAGTTAAACTCTTCCTGAACACTTAACAATTATCTCAGATAATTTCTTATCAGTCAAAACATTTTTCCTAGGCTCGTAATAATTTTCGGATAATTATTACCATTTATCATGATTTTCCAATCATTAAAACCGTATTTAAATGAATTAAATACCACATAATTCCTTAATCATTAATATTCATTTAATATAAAATATTAATGAAAATCCTTGCATAATATTATAATGTAATTATAATATTTCAAAATATTTTTAATACCTTAAAATCATAATTATTTGATTTTTAAACACTTAAATCCATTATCCGATAATTAATATGAATATTAAAATATTAATATTTTCATGCCAAAATATCAAAAGTTATATTTTATAACTTAAAATATTTTTCTAATACTTAAATCATTTTTTTATATGATTTTTAAAAACATTAATTCTATTTTTTCTTAATTAATTTTAGTGCGTAGCTTAAGAAATTAGCTACCTCGTGCTTAACTCCAGTAATGCTCATCTCTTGGCATAACCTTATATATGTTAACGTGATACTCCATTTTAAATTTCGTGGCAATCGGAGTTGTAGAACTCCGTTTATAGCGATTTCCGTCGGAAAATCACAAAAATTATTATGGTCATAACTTGGTCGTTTTAACTCGGAATTAGCTCATTTTTGGACACGAACTACATATTATCATATATTTTCATTTCCCAAAAGCCTGGAATTTTTATCATTAACTAAATGTCCAAAACAGCCCTCGGAAAATTTTGGCCAGAAACTTTTTGCACTTTGGTAGTTTTGGAGTCCTTCACCAAAACTTAAATAAAACGAAATCTGTAACTCCGATTAATGATCCGTCAATTTTGTTGGATTCGTATCTTTCCGAACTACAGTTTTCATATATCACAATCCATATTTGGATATGTTTAGCTCCCGGAATTTAACCCGGAAGTGACTGCTCCAAAACTGTCCTTTTCACAGTTTTCTTAACTTTGTGTAGTTTGGTAGAAATCCCATAACTTGCTCCTCCGATGTCGGATTTAGTCCGTTTCGGAGTCTATGGAAAGCTTATTGAGTGTAATATAACATATCACAAGTCCAGAATTTTTAGAGCACCCTAACAAATCCGAAATTTTCTGTTTAGGGCAGCAGTCCACTAATTCATTTAAAACAAATAAACTGTTTTGGTTCATCTTCTTTGTTCAAGCTTATCAACCCTAAAAATGGCAAGATCTAACCATAAAATATCATATATCATGTAGATCTTCCCTCATATAGATCATAAGTTCAACATTTGGTCTAAAACAACCATCACAAAACACATAAACTAATTAGAGTTTTGAGTTTAGGAAATTTTATACCTTTGATTCCAACCAAAATCAACACCCATATGGGTAGATCCAAACAATAAACACTTATATATACATAGATCTAAGGTTTTAAACCTCAAGATCACTACTTTAAGTTGTCAAAATCAAATCAAAACACCAAGGAAATTTAGCCTACACAAGTAGAAATTTTATTATACCTTAGCTTGATTTTTCCTCCTCCTCCTTCCTTCCTTCCTTCCTTCCATGGATGGATCTTGGTTTCATGAGAGTCAAAATCTCTCCTCCCTCTTCACCATGTGGTCGCCAACATGCCTCTCTCTCTCTCTTTCTCTCTATTTAGTTTTTTTTTTTTTGCTAGCTAACTAGGAAGTGAGATGAAAGAGAAAATAAGCTAAAGTTTTATTAGATGTGGATTATCTCATTATCTATATCCACTCTCCTTCTCTTCTTGTTCATCCCGCCAAGCCTTACTCTCTCCCTTTTTGCTTTGCTTTTTTTTGCTAGATGAAGTGAAAAGTTTCTTATAAAAACTTTGGGGATATTTAATTAATATATATATAGATATAACTTGTATATAGCTATTAATCATCCAATATCTTGCTTGCCATGGATGAAAATATTAATTACCCTAAAAAGGCTAGTGGCTAAAATTAGGTGATTTGGTAACCAACTTTTGACTAACTAAAATAATAGATAAATGAAATGAATCATGTGCTATTTTGCTCCTTGCATGACCGGATCTCTCCACTATCTAGGCCAATTTTTATTAATCAATTATCTAGTATCTCCAATGAATAAAATGCCCCTCCTTTTTGCTCACCTAGGTCCGGCCACTTGGCCTAAAAATGCACCAAGTTTGGCTCTTTGATTTAATGCTTATTTGATTTAACAAATGTCCAAAAATTCCTCTCCCACTTGGGCTAAAAAATTGAGCCATTCCTTTAATGTATTGCTTGGGTTTCTAACTAATTCCATTGGCCAACACTTAGGCTATAAAATATACATAGTCCAATTACCTAAATTCTTATCCACCCCAATTCATTTAATTAGGATTTTCATTTCTCCATTAAAACACCAATCCTCGCTCACATGCCCATTCATTTCCTTAACCCAATTAGACTTGCTATTATTAGGTTATAAAATTAATTAACCGAGATGTATAAAATAAATCTCTTAGAATTAGTATATAATTAAATACTATTATTCTCCCACATATTTACACTTAAGCTTTTAACACTTAGCTTTTAAATTCTCAAATTATGGTTTTAAATATCCGAATTAGGGTTTCGGATTCTCTAAACTAAAATTAAAGTTTCTGAGCGTATCGTTAATGTTTCTAACAGTTCGTTAGATTTTTCTAACTTAATAAACATATGATTAACATAACTTTAGGATTTGCTAAAGTTATAACTTATCTGATCAATCCTTGATCTTAAATCATTACGGTTCACATATATAATCAAATATACCAACTAGTATTCACTTCGATACTTATCCCTGATAATTCTTCAAAAGAATTTTAAATATACAATAATCTTATACCTCATTACTAGTCTATCACTTATAGTCTATCACATAATTCAAGTTTTGTTCAAAACTTTTGAAATTCTTGGAATTTCATTACATAACTGCCAATTCCATACACTTATTTCCTGTCTAAGTCCTAATATTGAACATTAAATCAATCAATTATGATTTTCATAAATTGTCTAAATTCTCGGGTTATCACAACACGTAACAACACATGCTCTCCAACATTGAATTCCACGTCTTTTCGATGAAGATCAACATAACTCTTTTGTCGATCTTGTGAGGTCTTTATACATTGTCGGATCATTTGAATCTTTTCCGTTGTCATGCGTACCAATTTTGGTCCCAACAACATTGCTTCACCCACCTCGTCCCAGCATACTGGAGAACGACACTTTCTTCCATATAACACCTCAAATGGAGCCATGTCGATACTTGCTTGATAACTGTTGTTGTAGGAAAATTCCACCAATGGCAAGAACTTGTCCCAACTTCCTTTGAAGTCAAGGACACAGAGTCTTAATAGATCCTCAAGAGTTTGGATAGTCCTCTCCGACTGTCCGTCCATTTGAGGATGATACGCCAAACTAAATCGTAAATTCGTGCCCATAACTTTTTGCAAACTAACCCAAAATCGTGAAGTGAATCTTGGGTCTCGATCCGAAACTATGGATACTGGCATATCATGCAGTCTTACAATCTCATTTATGTACATACGAGCAAGATGTTCAAGTGAATAAGTTTTTCGTATAGGTAAGAAATGAGCAGACTTGGTCAATCTATCAACAATGACCCAAATTGTATCTATGCCTTGAGAAACCTTGGGAAGACTAGTAACAAAATCTATGGTAATGTGCTCCCACTTCCATTCTAGAATTTCAAGTGATTGCAATGGACCTTTTGGCACTTGATGCTCTGCCTTGACACGTTGACAAGTTAAACACCTTGAGATAAACTCCGCGATGTCTCTCTTCATATTGCTCCACCAAAATGTATGTCAAGATCATTTAAACATTTTGGTACTCCCAGGATGGATTGCAAACGGTGTGTTGTGCGCCTCCATCATGATTTTATACTTCAAGTCAGAATCGTTAGGAACACAAAGTCTGGAGTTGACTCGAAGTATTCCTTCTTCATCGATTCTTGCTTCCGAGATATCACCTTCTTGCACTTTCTTTCTCATACGCATCAACTCTAGGTCTGTAGCTTGAGCAATTTAACTTTATCGATTAAAGTCGGTTCTACTCGTATGTTAGCCATCATCACATGGGTCCCTAGAGTCTTTAACTCTATCTCCATCCTTTGCAAGTCATACAAAATGGGCCTTTGCGTTCGCAATAACACACTCGTACCTGCATATGATCTTCTACTCAATGCATCAGCTACTACGTTCGCTTTTTTAGAATGGTATTGAATAGTATGATCATAATCTTTCAACAGTTCGAGCCAACGTCGTTGCTGCATGTTGAGTTCCTTTTGAGTGAAGAAATATTTGAGGCTTTTATGATCCGTATAGATCTCCACTTTCTCCCCATACAAGTAATGCCTCCAAATTTTAAGTGCGAAGACAACTGCTGCCATCTCTAGATCATGAGTAGGATATTCCTCTCATATTCTTTGAGTTGTCGAGAGGCATAGGCTATGACTTTCCCATGTTGCAAGAGAACACATCCTAACCCTTTGCCAGAAGTTGCCACCAGTAGATGACAAATCCTCCGAGCAAGATGGTATTGTCGTAAGTCTTTGAAATGAGTCTCCTCTTGAGTTCTTGAAAACTCTTCTCACATTCCTCGCTCCAACCGAATTTTGTATCTTTTCGAGTCAGCTGAGTTAATTGAGTAGCGATTTGAGAAAATCCTTCCATGAATCTCCGATAATAACTAGCTAAGCCCAGAAAGCTACGATTTCTTGGCCATCGACTTAGGTTGTTCCCAGCTTTGAATTGCTTCAATCTTTGCCGGGTCAACAGATATTCTGTGATTTGATATCATGTGCCCAAGGAATGAAACTTCCTCAAGCCAGAACTCGCATTTCTTCAACTTGGCATAAAGCTTGTTTCCACGAAGCTTTTGGAGTATCAGCCTCAAGTGTTGCTCATGATCTTCATGGCTTTTGGAATATATGAGGATGTCATCAATAAAGATGACCACAAAGTGATCCAAATATTTCTTGAATACTCGGTTCATCATGTCCATGAAGGCAGCAGGAGCATTAGTCAATCCAAAGGACATGACTACGAATTCGTAATGCAAGTACCGAGTTCTGAAAGAAGTCTTTGGAATGTCATCAGTTTTAATCTTTAATTGGTGATATCCAGAACGAAAATCAATCTTTGAAAAGAATTTGGCGCCTTGCAACTAGTCAAATAGGTCATCAATGTGTGGCAATGGGTACATATTTTTTATGGTGACATGATTCAACTCCCGATAATCAATACAAAGTCACATACTCCCATCTTTCTTCTTTACAAATAGAACAGGAGCACCCTAAGGAGACGTACTAGGACGAATGAACCCAATGTCTAACAATTCATGTAGTTGGGTCTTTAACTCCTGAAGTTCAATAGGAGCCATTCGATATGGGGCTTTGGAAATGGGTTTTGTACCGGGTTCAAGGTCGATACAAAATTCAATTTCACGCTCTGGGTTAGGCAGGTGAAGTTCTTCGTGGAATACGTCAGGAAATTTATTAATAATAGAAATATCATTCAAAACTGATGTATTTTTGTTTAAATCCGTGACATGAGCTAAGAAAGCTTGACATCCATTTTTCAATAAACGAATAGCTTTATGGCTTGAGATGACAGTGATTGATTTTAATGGTTTGGTTGCTTGAATTCTCATAATAGGTTGGTTAGGAATATGAAAGCTAACAACCTTACGAAAATAATTAATTTTTGCATGATGAGTAGTTAACCAATCAATCCCTAGAATTACGTCAAACACAAGTATTTTTAAGGAAATAAGATCGACAGGTAATGTGAGGGTACCGATTTGATCCAAACAAGACTTATAAACAGTGGCTGTAATGAAGGTTTCTCCCAACGGAGTTTCAACAAATAAGACAAAGTCTAATTTTTCCAGAGTCAAATTTAAACGTTGAGCGCAAGTAGGAGAAATAAAAGAATGGATAGAACCGGTATCAAATAAGGTATATACTTCGCTAGAGTTTATGATAAGCTTACCCGTGATGACCTCGTTCAGGTTCTGTGCTTTCTGGGAGGTCACAACAAATGCTCTCCCTTGAACTACTGGTTTTGACTTGTCTGGGACAACATTTGGTGTCACCATTCCAACTGAACTTGGCTTCCCTATACGACAAAATCTAGCTAGGTGACCTTCTCTTCCACAATTATAACACGTTTTGGACTGCTGCGCACAGTTTGGACTGATATATCCCTCCCCTCCGCATTTGAAGCATATGATAGGTGATCGTTCTCCTTCCTTAACACGAGTGCTGGTGCTGACGTCTTTCCATCATTGTTGAATCTCCTCTTCTTGAAATGTCCACTTTTATTGTCTTGGCCATGATTACCACCGAAGTGGTTACCATTTATGGCATGTTGATTCCCTCCACTTTTGTTGTCACCGCTTCGATGACTGCTACCACTGGTATTATCATTTTACGGACTGCTCTCTCTTGGTTGGGTTGACTTGTTATCGTGCTCCAATAGCTGAGCCCTATTTACAACATCTGAATACAAACACAGTTTATGAGAAATTAGATATTGACGTATCTCGGGTTTCAAACCTCTTAGAAATATCTGCGTCATTCTCTCCTCATTATTAACCAAGTGGGACACAAACCGGGACAACTCGGCAAACTTAGCTTCGTACTGCGACACGGTCATATTGTTCTGCTCCAACTTGATGAACTCTACCTCCTTAATGTGATGAATACTTTCGAGAGAGTACTTGTCGTTGAACAGTTCTTAGAACTTCTCCCAAGACATTTTGAGTGCGGCAGGATGGGTATGCTTACTGTAATGACCCCAAAATTCATACAATTTAATACTCGACTTCGGTCGTTAATAATACATTCAACCTCTAATTTTTACATCATTAAACCATAATACAACCATTAAAATTTGCGGAATAATTAAAATTTTCTATTACAATTAAAATTTTCTATTACAAACTATTCTCGGTCCCAGAACTTTCAACCTTTACATCTAAATATCTCAGAATCATTTTTAGTACCACAATAGTTTACATTGCAAAAAAATATTACAATTCAACATTAATACATTATTCGGAACCTTAAACATGGTTCAAATAATAATAACACAACCAAAGTGTATAAATCTTCAAGTATCACATCTGATTCATGTCTTTCAAGTAACACATAACTTTACCTTGAATCTTGAACTTGCAAAAGTGATTATTTACAAGGTTGAGCTCGACAGCCCAACAAAATATAACAGTTTTCATGCATCACATAACACATAATAGCATGCTCAACATATATATCATAAACATTGGACTAACATAACATACATGTTACAGTTCATATAACAAGTATAAAGATGTATAAAGATTGAGTTCCTTACTCAATCAACATGCTTTACTCAATCAACGTAGTCATAAGTTGACTTTAACATTTCATACATTTAACATATATATAACACATCATGCTCTTTGCAATAAAAATTTAAAACAGCTAATCACCAAGTTCACATAGCAAATAGGAACTGAAAGACTTGCCTTGATCGTTGTTTACCAATAAACATTTAACAACTTACAGTTATCTGCACTTCACGTGCCCTACACAATTATATAATCATGCACATCAACTATTAGTCACATAGCAATGCATAGTAGTTGTAATGTAAACTTTACTCTACATCTCATAACCCTTCCTATTATCTGTACACAGTGTTCAATTTTATTATGTTAACTTTCAACTTATATCTCACTGTATTTCATATTCGAAGTTCATTCAAGTGTTTAAGTCTTGCTAGGACTACTTATTGGTTTTATATTAACACTATTCAATATCTTATTATACTCATTTTGTTTGATTTAAAACACTCTTTACGTTCATTATCACTTATCACGGCGTTTCGACGTTTATTCGTCACACGCCTAATTTGTCTCTCTTGTGTGTGCTTAGTATGTGCATACAACTTATCCAATATATCATTTATTAATGTTAAACATCATTATAATTCATAAAATTCATGTTCTATAACTTAGAACAATATCTTTTATCGTCAAGAGCACTACACTTGCATACGTGCATGTCTGACGCCCTTCGATTGCCTCCGAAAACACAACAGTCCTAAAGATGACCATTTTTACCCTTTATCTAGACCTCAAATTTACAAACTTAAAGAATAAAAGTTGTAGGTGTAATAATCCTCATTCCGGATCATCTTAAATCACCTTAATCGGAGTTTGTATGAAAAAGTTATGCCTAATTTACTACAATGGTCAAAAATCTACATTTAACATTGAAGCGGCTTGGCAATTTGCATCTGGATTGGCCTTGGGAAGTGGCACTGCAATGCGCCTATCAGAGGCAGAATGGCCCTTCGTGTTCTCGTGACTTCACGATTTTACAGACCTCCTCTCCTTCCGATGATCATAATATGAGTTATACTCATCCAAATATGTCCATTTTCGATTCTATGGGTTCGTAACTCATAAAGCTACAACATACCAATTACCCATCAACTAACATAAACATTAACTAACCCAAATATAGATTAACAACTCATGTTCATACTAATTGTTCATGTTTAACAAATTTAGCGAATTCATTCACTATTCGTTTCTCAACCAAATTGGTTCGTTTAACTTTCGTTGTTTTTGTTTTTCAACGTACTAACAACATCTACTATCAAAATGCAGATTATAGCATTTATTGATCATGAAAGTTCGTACTTTCTACGCCATAACATATAAATATAAATAATGTTTTTACAATTTATTTCAACAATCCCAATTCTCACGAATTTGACAAACAAGTATCAATCATATATGATGGTTAACAGATTATACACATCCAATAATCTTTATAAATCAATTCTTTACTCAAATCATGAACCATAACCAATTAAAGAGAAAAAAACTTTGATAAAACATAACTAAAAGCTAGGGCTATAATATTACCTTTTAATATCTCGTTAAGCTTAATTAGATGATGAGAATGGCTTGATTATCCTTCCTCTCCCTTCTTTGATTCTCATAATAACCTCTTTTTCAATTTCTCAGAGAATATGTCTCTCTCAAACTTCTTTGTAACTCTCTCTTCTCGCTTCTTCTTAGGCTTAGGCCAAACCCTTTTTCACGTAAACTAAAACAGACGCTAACATAAAAATAAAACTGACGTATAATATAATAAGGCTACTAAATACTTATCCGTTTTTTTTATTTTAAACTTAAAAGCCATAAGGCCTTGTTTGGCAAAACCTATTAAAATAATGACTTAATCATTCCTTAAGCCTTGTTTGGCAAAACAAGATTAAAATTAAAATTTCAAAAGCTCACAAGGCTTTGTTTGGTAAAACAAAATTAAAAACTCTTTAATCTATTTTCATAAGTCATATTTATTGTCACACTTTATTTAAATAAATTCTCATACTCAAATTAAATTAAATCTAATAACAATTTATTAAATCCATTTACCACATAAACAAATATAATAAAATTATAATTTTCATTATAATTATAATTTTATTTAATAAATTAACACATCACTTTGATTATAAAAATCAAATTAAAATAACATTATAACAAAGCATATAATCCTTAATAACTCTCTAATTTAGTTATTGAGTTAAATTAGAGTATTATCTCATAAATTTAATTCATCACTCTTTATCTTAATTAAGTTAATTTCTATAACTCACGAATTATTTACTTACTAATAAATAATCCAACAAATATCTACTAAACAACAAACACATCAATTAAAATATTTATTTAATTCAATAAATATTTGAAATTATAAATAAAATTCTGGATTGTTACATTCTTACCACCTTATAAGGATTCCGTTCTCGGAATCACTGAAACCCTACATCATTAAACCATAATACAACCATTAAAATTTGCGGAATAATTAAAATTTTCTATTACAATTAAAATTTTCTATTACAAATTATTCTCGTTCCCAGAACTTTCAACCTTTACATCTAAATATCTCAGAATCATTTTTAATACCACAATAGTTTATATTGCAAAATAATATTACAATTCTACATTAATACATTATTCGAAACCTTAAACATGGTTCAAATAATAATAACACAACCAAAGTGTATAAATCTTCTAGTATCACATCTGATTCATGTCTTTCAAGTAACACATAACTTTACCTTGAATCTTGAACTTGCAAAAGTGGTTATTTGCAAGGTTAAGCTTGACAGCCCAACAAAATATAACAGTTTTCATGCATCACATAACACATAATAGCATGCTCAACATATATATCATAAACATTGGACTAACATAACATACATGTTACAGTTCATATAACAAGTATAAAGATGTATAAAGATTGAGTTCCTTACTCAATCAACATGCTTTACTCAATCAACGTAGTCATAAGTTGACTTTAACATTTCATACATTCAACATATATATAACACATCATGCTCTTTGCAATAAAAATTTAAAACAGCTAATCACCAAGTTCACATAGCAAATAGGAACTGAAAGACTTGCCTTGATCGTTGTTTACCAATAGACGTTTAACAACTTACAGTTATCTGCACTTCACGTGCCCTACACAATTATATAATCATGCACATCAACTATTAGGCACATAGCAATGCATAGTAGTTGTAATGTAAACTTTACTCTACATCTCATAACCCTTCCTATTATATGTACACAGTGTTCAATTTTATTGTGTTAACTTTCAACTTATATCTCATTGTATTTCATATTCGAAGTTCATTCAAGTGTTTAAGTCTTGCTAGGACTACTTATTGGTTTTATATTAACACTATTCAATATCTTATTATACTCATTTCATTTGATTTAAAACACTCTTTACGTTCATTATCACTTATCACGGCGTTTCGACGTTTATTCGTCACACGCCCAATTTGTCTCTCTTGTGTGTGCTTAGTATGCGCATAAAACTTATCCAATATATAATTTATTAATGTTAAACATCATTATAATTCATAAAATTCATGTTCTATAACTTAGAACAACATCTTTTATTGTCAAGAGCACTACACTTGCATACGTGCATGCCCGACGCCCTCCGATTGCCTCCGAAAACACAACAGTCCTAAAGATGACAATTTTTACCCTTTATCTAGACCTCAAATTTACAAACTTAAAGAATAAAAGTTGTAGGTGTAATAATCCTCGTTCCGGATCATCTTGAATCACCTTAATCAGAGTTCGTATGAAAAAGTTATGCCTAATTTACTACAGCAGGTCAAAACAGTCTACCCAACATTGAAGCTGCAACAAGGCCCCAATTGGCCTTGGGGCAGCGCAAGCGCATACCGGGAGGCGAATGGCCCCTTCAGTTCGCACTTCGCGATTTCTGAGACTCTCCTCTCCTTCCGATGATCATAATATGAGTTATACTCATCTAAATCAGTCCATTTTCGATTTTATGGGTTCGTAACTCATAAAGCTACAACATACCAATTACCCATCAACTAACATAAACATTAACTAACCCAAATATGAATTTACAACTCATGTTCATACTAATTGTTCATGTTTGACAAATTTAGCGAATTCATTCACTACGAATTCGTTTCTCAACCAAATTGGTTCGTTTAACTTTCGTTGTTTTCGTTTTTCAACGTACTAACAACATCTATTATCAAATTGCATATTATAGAAAGTATTGATCATGAAAGTTCGTACTTTCTAAGCCATAGCATATAAATATAAATAATTTTTTTACAATTTCTTCCAACAATCCCAATTCTCACGAATTTGACAAACAAGTATCAATCATATATGTTGGTTAACAGATTATACACACCCAATAATCTTTATAAACCAATTCTTTACTCAAATCATGCACCATAACCAATTAAAGAGAAAAAAACTTTGATAAAACATAACTAAAAGCTAGGGCTATAATATTACCTTTTAATTTCTCTTTAAGCTTAATTAGATGATGAGAATGGCTGGATTATCCTTCCTCTCCCTTCTTTGATTCTCATAATAACCTCTTTTTCAATTTCTCAGAGAATATGTCTCTCTCAAACTTCTTTGTAACTCTCTCTTCTCTCTTCTTCTTAGGCTTAGGCTTAGGCCAAACCCTTTTTCACGTAAACTAAAACAGACGCTAACATAAAAATAAATTTGACGTATAATATAATAAGGCTACTAAATACTTATCAATTTTTTTTAATTTTAAACTTAAAAGCCATAAGGCCTTATTTGGCAAAACCTATTAAAATAATGACTTAATCATTTCTTAAGCCTTGTTTGGCAAAACAAGATTAAAATTAAAATTTTAAAAGCTCTAAGGCTTTGTTTGGTAAAACCAAATTAAAACTCTTTTAATCTACTTTCAGAAGTCATATTTATTGTCACACTTTATTTAAATAAATTTCCATACTCAAATTAAATTAAATCTAATAACAATTTATTAAATCCATTTACCACATAAACAAATACAATAAAATTATAATTTTCATTATAATTATAATTTTATTTAATAAATTAACACATCACTTTGATTATAAAAATCAAATTAAAATAACATTATAACAAAGTATATAATCCTTAATAACTCTTTAATTTAGTTATTGAGTTAAATTAGAGTATTATCTCATAAATTTAATTCATCACTCTTTATCTTAATTAAGTTAATTTCTATAACTCACTTAATTATTTACTTACTAATAAATAATCCAACAAATATCTACTAAACAACAAACACATCAATTAAAATATTTATTTAATTTAATAAATATTTGAAATTATAAATAAAATTCTGGATTGTTACATTTACAGATTCCCACAAGTAATATGCCTCTCCTCGTAACATAAAGGTGGCAAATGGAACCTTTTGCTCCTCGGAGCATCCCAAAAAATCAAATATCTTGGTGATCTGCTTTATCCACGTCTCCACCTTAAGTAGTTTTGACTCTCCAATAAACTCTGGTGGTCCCAGCTCCTTAAACTACTTAGCGGTGATCGTCCGAGAGTTGCCAGTGTTTCCACCTGCATTTTGGACAGGAGTCTCTCTTGCTTGATGTTGTATGAATTGCAGAAAGCTCCTAAACATTCCGTCGTTCACCATTTGGTTGGTGTTGTTATTCACCTGAGGATTATTGCCTTCTTGATACATATTATCCTGGGTGTTGATCTGTGGTGACTCAACGGTCTCCTGTGCTCTATTGCTATTCTCAACATTATCAGATGTCATTTTCAAACACTGCCACAAAATAAGAGTTAATTGACATGCCATATATTATCCCTATATTTTGACCGACCATTTAAATAACAAATAAACTTAGGTAGGTCATACTAGCGAAGGAATTACCCGTCTTTCCCCTCCTAGTTCTAGTCTCACATCTCAGTCAGGGATCATATCCCTAAGCTTTGATACCAACTGTGACGCCCCCAAAATAGGTATACATCACCCATCTTGAGTCGCCAAATACATGGTACAAAATTCAAATACAACTTAATAATATAACTGTCATATAAATTACGACAAAACATAAACTGAGAGTTTTAATATGAATATTGTCTTCTAGATAGTATTTAACTCAAATGGAGTCCTCAATACATTTATTATCACACTATTTCATAGAATATTGAGGACTACTAATGCTATCATCTGGACCGTCACTCCGTTCCCCGACTAGTCCCGACTACGTTCTCATTTCCTGAAGACAACAATGAAAGCAAAAAGGGTGAGCTCAACTAGCCCAGTAAGAAATATTATGACAAAGATAATGCAGAATAATTTATCGTTAGCCTTCAACAGTGTTAAACTGATAAAATATAACAAACATCAAGTTTAACTGCAGCGGAACTAGCAATCATTAGAAGAGTCAAGTAGAGCATAAAATCTACTATCTTCTATGATTTAAAAGGTTTTTCATCACTTTTATCGTTGAGACTCAGCTTAATAAATAATCCACAACATCGAATCACCCCTGCACTACGGTCAAGGATATTCTTTAGTATCACGACCATAAATTATCCATGCACTACGGGCTAAGGATATTCGTGTATTCATCAATGGTCATGATCATGCCAACAACAGTCCATCAATGCACTACGGGCCAATGAGGACTTTTACCACATCATTTTTAACATTACGGTCATGATTATACCGAATAATCCCTGGTCATAATCATACCAAGTCCATCTATGCACTACAGGCCACATATGACTTTTAACATAATATAAACATGAGGATGATGACAATGATATAAGAATTCAATAAAACAAGTTCAAGGATAAATTTTTAAAGAATTATAATTTAATTTATCCAGAAATCAATAACGTCCAAATTGTCAACATGATACTGCTTTGTGGAGTAAAATTCAATAATAATATAGTACCAAAAATAATTTGGACCGAAAACGAATCAATTTTTATCATGAATAGTACCCCGGGTGAATAGTATTCGAGTGAATAGTACCCTGTGAATAGTACTTCAGGAATAGTAACCCCGTGAATAGTACTCTGGCATGAAAAAGTTATAACTTATCAAGAATGCTCAGAATAATATTTTCATGAAAAGATACTGGATGAAACGCAAATATCAAGGATATTCTACTAATTTCATGGAGTATAGAAGCCAAAACTTAACAAAATGAGTATAGAATTCGAAATTTGAAATGAAATAATATTACTTACATACTACAGAGTATGGAAGAAAATATTATTTTATACGAATACTGAACAAAAATAATATCCCTTACCTTGAAAAGAAGAGTATTCCGACTGGTATAACGAAGATATTCTTGAAGAAAACTTTCACTATTTTCTAAACTCAAAGCTTTCTAAAACTCGAAAGAAATACGCTCAATATTATAGAAGAAGAATTCTCTGATTCTGGTGTGATTTTCAATTTTAACTAAGCATCATATTTATAGGAGAATTGAAGGGGTAATGTTAAGAATTTTTTCACGTACAAAATAATTCGTAACTCACAGACATCATAGGCAACATTTGGTTGATTGAATTTCAATGAAATTATCTAATACAAACAAAAACTAATGTCATCATCACATGTGGGCTCCACCATATGTTTATTTGAAATTTGCTCCCACCCGTGAACATTTGATAGCTTCCTCCCCTCAAAAGTCCTCCACCCACCATATGTCATCATCACATGTGGGCTCCACCATTTATTATATATATATATATATATATATATATATATATATATACACTGAATAACTTTCTATCAATTATTTTAAAAAATGGGTAAATGGGGGTCCAAATAATACGCCAAACTTCATAAAAATCCCCTCAATATTTTTAACAACATATATTCATATTATTATAACTCGCAATATTAACAACCAGATCATTCCCAGGAAAGAGGGGGCTTTTCGATAAGGATTTCTCCCTATTGGCGCACAATTAGGTGACCAAACCCCTTTCCTCGACAGAACTTTTTAGACATTGTTAATTATACATATAATAATTAGAATAACTTGTCATCTCAATTATTGATTTAATAATATATAAAATATTGACAATAATTGAATCAAATAACGTGAGATACTATGCATCAACCATCGTAATAATAATTGAACAAAACTAAGTGACTTCTCACGAAGCATCAATAATCAATACCGTGCAGCTACTATGCAACTACGCCGGCGTATCGTATATTTTACCATCGGGTATTTCAACAGTTTAACAGTAAAACTTCTGCCGTTATTTTATAAAAAGATATTTCATTGTTTTCTAACTTTCACAATAATTCCGTTGTAGGGTCCACCAATGATTGTGCCATCGCATCGAATATTCCTCGTTAAAATGAATATTCCCCGACCAATCGAATATTATATAACAACTTGCTTACTTTGCAAAATTTATAAATATTACCCACAACTATAACATTATATCAAATTCACTCCTTAATATTCAAAAATAATATTTATAGAAAATTTATCTTTATTCATAAAAGTTTGGGTCTTACATAATTTATTTTTCATTATCTTAGTCATAATATTCTTTACTGGGCTAGTTGAGCTCACCCTTTTTCTTTTTGTTCCATTGTTCTTCTCAGGAAATGAAAGTGTAGCTGAGACTAGTCGGGGAGTGGAGTAATGGTCCGAGATAGTTACTATAAAAGTCTTCACTGTGTTCTGAAATAGTGTGATAATAAATGTAATGAGGATTTTATTTGAATTTGGATATTATCTACGAGAAAATATTTATATTGAAACTCATAGCTTATGTGTTTTCGTATTTTGCACGACAGTTTAGTTTAATAGTTGTAAATATGAAAGTTTGTATTTGGATTCTGTACCATATATTTTGGCGACTCAAAATGGGTTATGTGGACCTATTTTGGGGGCGTCACAAAGAGGCCCAATGTATATTTTGAAAAGAAGCAATCCAAGAAGGCTTAGGGCAAGGTGAAAGTGAAGGATCAAAAGAAACCTGATCTAGCTAGCAAAGTAATATGCTTCCATTGCAATAAACGGGGTCAGTGGAAGAGGAAATGCAAGGAGTTTCTTGCGGAACAAAAAAAGAATAAGCTTGGAGAATCTTCGACTCCTAATCAAGGTTTGTTTATGATTGAAATTAATTTTTCTAAAAGTCAAAATTCTACTTGGGTTTTAGATACCAGCTGTGGTTCTCACATATGTAATACTATGCAGGGACTGGTCAGAAGTAGAAAGTTGGACAAGGTTGAGGTCGTCCTACGAATGGGAAATGGAGCAAAGGTTGCTGCATTGGCTGTATGGATTTATTGTTTAGCATTGCCTGCGGGGAAAACCATTAGTTTAAATAATTGTTATTTTGTTCCAATACTCATTAGAAACATTATTTCAATTTCTGTATTGGATATGGATGGTTTTGATATTATTATAAAGAACAATAGTTGTTCCATTTATAATAAAATTGTTTTATTTGGTGTTAGTAAATTGCTGAATGGACTTTACGTATTTTTGCATTAAAATATACTTCAAATTGAATAAACTAAGAAAACGAAAAAGAGATGATGTTAATTATACCTTTATGTGGCACTGTAGACTCAGTCATATTAATGAAACAAGATTATCCAAGTTACATAAAGATGGGCTCTTAGAGCTATTTGATTATGAATCATATCCAACTTATGAATCTTGTATCATGGGTAAGATGACTAAATCTCCTTTTAGTGAAAAGGAGAATGAGTTACAGAGTTGTTAGCGTTGGTACACATAGATGTATGTGGACCTATGACAACGAATGCACGAGGAGTGTATTCTTATTTTATTACTTTCATTGATGATAACTCAAGATTTGGATATGTATTTAATGAAATACAAATCTGAATCATTTGAAAAGTTAAAAGAGTTCAGAAGTGAAGTAGATAAACAAACTAGCAAGAGTATTAAGATTCTTCGATCGGATCGAGAAGCTGAATACTTAAGCAGTGAGTTTCTCAATTGTCTCAAAGAAAATGGCATAATCTCACAATGGACTCCACCACGGACGCCATAGTTAAACAGTGTATTTGAAAAGAGAAATCAAATAAATGTTATTTATTTAAATAATTTAATAGTTTAATTTATTTACTTAAATAAGATTAGAATTGTTCTATCTGATTTATTCACAACTGGTTTAATATGGAGAACCTAAAGGGTCACATCATAAAAGAAAAATATTTATTTAGGAAGTAAATGACATAATCGTAATAATAAGTTAAGTGTATTTAATTTAATCTATAGTGGTAGAATAAATTAAATAGCTTAATATTTATTATTTAATATTTTAGAAATATTAAATATAAATTAATAAGAGGAGTCTTATTATTACTACTATTATTATTAAGTTAATTCCTAAAGGGGTTTGAGAATTAATTAATAAAGGTACTCTCAATTATTCCTAATTGGATTATGAGCCTAATTAATTAAAGGAGTTTAATTAATTATATCAAAACCCTATTCTAAATGGTTTAGGAGGGTTGCCTACATCTATAAATAAGAAGGTCTTATTATGGATTAAGGTTACACACTTTATTCCAAGAGTTGGGAAAGTACACATAATTCTATAGAGATAGAATCTAGAGTTTTTCCAAACACTCGTCTTCTTGAATATTTGATCTTCTTTGGTGGATAACCTCTAGAGGCCAAACGATTGGGTGACTAATGTTGATAAAAGGAAGGAATCCAATCTGGCGAATTCAATGAGACTACGAAGGAATAGGAGTTGAACTCATACCCGAAGAAGCTTGATTCTACAAGGGTATGAATCTGATTCTCTGTCTTCTTTGTTTAGATTGATAATTAAGTACGAAGCATGATCATGATGATGATTTTTATAAAAAAAATTATTTTAAAAAACTTGTTTTATCGCACTTCCGCATCGTTTATATGATTTGATTGTATGATCACACTATATACAAACCTAACATGAAGTATATATGTATGTTGAAGTATATTGTTGTCAATTGGGACATATTTGATGTAAGTAATTTGGGACATTTGTAGTATATTGATGTTAATTTGAGACATATTTGAAGTATATATGTTGATTATATGATAATAAAGTGATATATACTTTCAATTTGGGTTAGAATTGTGTAATTTGGCTTATTAAAATTACTGATAAATTTTAGAATTGTTTCAATTTGGGTTTAATTATATTTGTGTAATTACAGTGTATGTTCATAATCTAATGTGATATTTGCTGTTTTTGATGAAATTCACGATGAAATTTCTTTTAAAATTGTCCATTTGCAAAATATGTGGGCCTTGCTTTATTTTATTTATGTATTTTAATTAGTTTCCAATATTAAAATAAATTAATTAGCATTTACTTAGTTTCCTAATAATAAATTAAATTTAATAAAATAAATAAATTTAAAAAATTAGATATTGTAATATAATACAAAAGAAAAATATAAAATAATAATAAAATAAATTAAATTGCATAAAATAAATTTAATTTAATTTAATTTAACAAAGTAAATTAAATTTAATAGAAAATTTAAAAATATATATAATATAATATAATAAAAATATAATATAATATAATAGTAAAATAATTAAATTTAATATTTAATTTAATTTAATAAAATAAATTTAATTTAATTAAAAAATCAAAATTATATAATATAATATAATACAAAATAAAATAATTACAATAAAACATAATAATAAATTAAATTAAATAAAATAAAATAAATTTAATAAAATAAATTTAAAACTTATATAATATAATATAAAATAAAATACAATAAAACATAATAATAAGTTTAATTAAATTTAATAAAATAAAATAAATTTAATTTAATAAAAAAATTAAACCAATTATATAATATAATAAAAAATAAAATAAAACACTAGGTAGTATTTGCTTAGTCTCCACAGCTAAAGTAAACTGAATATGCTTGACACATGTAAATACTTATGTAGTTTTTCACAATTAAAGTAAACTAAATATGCGTGGCACATCATGTAGTATATACTGACACATCATGTAGTATACGTAGGAGTTTTAGTAAACTAAGTACGGGAATCCCTCCCGGGCAGTTCGTCGTGATACGCGACAAGATGGTCCGGATGGTGGTTACCCTACTCATGGATGCTTTTGAGTCGATGCTGAGTCAGCCCCTGACTATTCAGGTATACTATTTATTTTAAGTTGACTATTCTGCATGTTATTTAATTTTCATTTAGTTGTATCTTTAATTTTGTCATGTGATTTCCCGAATAATTATAAGCATAGTTAGTCTTGATGATTAACTTAAGATGATTGTGTCAGACGATGATCCTTTGAAAAAGAAAGTTATTGAGTTAAGAATGGATACAATTAGAAGAATACTTTAATAAAGGTGGTACAGAAAAGCATCTAGGTATTGATGTAGTTTTAAAGTAATAATTATGGGGATGGAATCTTTATAAGGAGGGAATAATGTGACAACCCAAGAAATCGGATAGGCATATAAATTAAGTTTAAAGAAATATTATTTAATAAAATAAGTTTTTATTAATAATATTATGTGTTATGTTTATTAGTCATTTTATGACTTAAGATGATTATAAAACGTTATGATTTTGGCTGGATATGTGCAAGAATAAATGTGTAAGAATTTTGAAGACGAAAATAAAATTTTACGAGAAAAAGACGAAATATGCATTATTCACTCGACGAAACCTAAGGCTTAAACCCTAAAGGGTTTGAATAACCTAAGTCTTTTAGAGAGATTGTTATGTCCTAACGATCTTCCGTTTTAAGATTTGACAGTTATATATCATGAAAAGTCATATTATCTAATAAAAGTTATTCTCGAAAAACTTGCAGAAATCAGTCGAAATAAAAATGACGAAAAATATCTTTATCATCTTTTCAATCGTTTTAACCATGTTTTGGGAAAACAATGCTAAAAACACCATTCACAAAAAAATGTTTTTCAGTTTTTGAATTTCTCGAAAAACGCGCTAATGTTACTATGACGAGAAAGACGGAATGTCCAATAAAATTTAGAAAACGAGAAACACATTTTTTCGACTGTCTATTTAATTTAAGAATATTAAGGAAACTAATATTAGTATAATATAAATTATTATACAAGAAGAATACGAGTATACTATGAATTATTATACGAGCATAATACAAAAAATAATACGACGCATAATACAAAAATAATATGAAGTACAATACGCGTATAACGCGTAAATTATATAGTATAAATACAAAAGTCAAAGTCAAAAAGTCTTGGTCAACAAAAATGGCTATCTTTTTCACTTTCCCACCAAATAACCACACATGAGTTAGCATGTAACCATGGTTAAGTTAGGTGTGGTTAGGTTAAAGAATGTGTGGGCAAAATTAAGGAAGTGGGAATAGTGAATGGTGACTCAAAATTTAACCATGCAGTGGATGATGAGGGGATGATTTGTAAGATTTAGAACTTAAGGGTGTTGACTAATCAAGACCCTAAGTTAAGTGACCAATTTGTAAGGAAAGTAAGTTATTTTAATGGCCATAGTGCCTTAGATCTTGGTTATTCTATAAAATTCAAGGCATTTGCTTGAATGTGTTGTTTATTTCAACTTGCACATTCAAGAACAAAGACAAATATTGAGAGAGAGAGCAATTTCAGATGGAGAAGAAGAAGAAAATCTAGCAATCTTGCAAGTTTTTTTAATAAGGAAAAAGAATAATGAAGAAAGGTAATACCAAAACCTAGTTGTAATCCATTCTTCTCTAAGTTTAATATTTAAAATCACATAACTTATTGATTATGGAAGTAAAAGATGGTAGAAAATGATAATGAATATGGTTTAACCAATGAAATAAGTATGTAATAAGAATTTGAATATTCTCGTCATCTATTTTATTTTAAGCTTTCATATGCTATATGAAGTGCTTGGTAGTTGGATGATTCGTATGAATCAAATGAATGATTCAGAAAATAAGGAAAAACTAGTTGACTTAAAACACTAATATGCATGTTAAAATGAAATCATAATCAAAATAACGATTAAAAATAAAAAACGAACGAAGAACACGAAGAAAGAACGAAGAACAAGATGTTGGTGGACAAATTTAAAACCATGTTAATTAGAGTTTGCTGTTGATGGACAAGTTTAAAACCATAATGTATAAGTTAGTTGTTATATTCTTGGTTAAGAGATATAGAAGTTTAAGAAATGTTCCCTTTGGAACGGATTAAAAATATCGTTTAACGAAGTTATAGCAAAAAAATTAGTAAAAGACGTTAAGAGTTAAAATAGTAGTTCGTTATGATTTCTTGATGAAATTATAATGCCAAATAATGAACTCAAATAATTGGGGTTTCATAAGAATGTCAAATAAAATAAAAAACGTGAGTCATGGACTCAAGAATGAACTCATTTTAGGTTATGATGAGTAAGTTATGGACGAACGAACGATAAACGTTAAGAACGTAAAATGAACGAATGATAAATTTTGATCCAATATAAAGGCTTGTTAAAGGATTCAAAAAAATATTATGTCATAGGAAAAACGTAGTATGTAATGAAAGAAAGAAATTGGCTTTAGAACGGATTCGTTCCGAGTTATAGTGAAGAAGTTACGAGATCGCAAAGTAGGCGTTTTGATCATGCTCAACACTTAGAAATAATTTATGAGTTTAAGGCACGACTACATGCGTCGGCCAAGGCTTAGAAGGCAGCACTGGCACAAGGAGCCAGTTTGTTAGTTGGTGCCGTAGCGCCGGTTTAACAAAGGAACCTGGTGCCGCAGCGCCAGTGTAGGGGAAAACCCAGAAATGAGCTTTTAACTGCTTAAAATTTTGGGGAAAGAATACATAATGAATATGAACGTAAAGTTAACTTCATATATTACTTTGAGAAGTGATCAAAACCTTAAGTAAATGTTAAAGGAAGGGTTAAAAGATAAGTAAAGTAAACGTAAAATGTTTAAAAACTGTGAATGTGAAGTATTCGCGATGGATGATTGTTCTTGGCATACAAAAGACTGTATGACTTAGACATTAAGGATTGATAATGAACTTAATGTTCACATAATGTATCACTATTGTAAGTGATTAAAATCTTAAGTACAGGTTGAATTAAAGTTTAAACGATGATCTATGTAAACGTAAAACACTTAAACTAATGATGACGTTTAGTGTACGCATAAGATAAACGTGATTAGCATACACACAAGTGTATGGCTTTGACGTAAAAAGATGAAGGATGATGAAGGACGAATAAACATCGAGAAGTCGAGTTACTTTAATAACTTGTAAAGTGTTCCGAGTCAAATAAATCAGATATTATAAGATATGAACTAGAAGCAATGTAAAGCTATCATAGATGATGACAATAAGGATTATGACATCTCCGAATGTCGTAACGATGAAAAGGCAAGAAGGTCGTAATAAACGATAACAAAATAACGAATAAGGAAAAGAATCCGAGTTTAATAATACGGACATCAAAGTAATGTATAAAGTTAACGTAAGCTAGTGATTAATGAATTTACGTAACTAATGAATGTATTATCCTTATATGATATATATGGATTAAGAAGATTAGTACAACGCAAACTGTAAGTTATAAGTTGTACTTAAGGCAAGTTTTCTAACTTCATTCATATTTTGATTGAATGCTAGTTTCTTTAACTTACTAAAACGTTGTATCTGAGTAAGTTATAATCTATGTGCAAATGTGTTATATTTGTGCAAGATGTGTACCATGAATTCTGCTATGTGCCAATTATTTGCACTTGTGTGCTTTTAAGGTGAATTGTTCTATGATTGAACTGTTCAAGTTGTAAAAATTTTGTTAGTTCATGAACTGTTTAAAGAATGAATTTGTGTTGATTATTTCAACAAGGCAAAGGTAAGAATGGTAAGTTAAGTTGTTGTACAATCGTATTCTTTAATCGCTGATGTGTAGTATCTGAGTTAAACGACTCCTTTATTATGGGAAAAGGTTTAATATGAACTAGTAATCGATCTAACTCACTGTAAAAGATAGTGTAGATGAGACGGGAAACTAATTCGTTAGTTTTTGGTGGGGAGCATCCCATCTTACTATATTGATAATTGTTGAATACTCGATGTGTGCCGAGTATTAGGTTTGTGTATATATATGTTGAAAAGGTGATTCTTTTTACATATGTAGTTTTGTAGGATGAGTTAAATTGTAGAAGTGTTAAATGAAATGTGTTATGTAAAGATATATGTTATTGATGTTTTTAAATGATAGGAATCAAAATTATTCTTGTTGTTCATGTTTCTTCATAACTCTTGTTCAGTTATTGAAGTCTTCTAAAGAAAGATTATATGATTCTTGATTTTGTTGTTATTCAAATGTTAGAACTTGCTGAGCAATCGAATGCTCACACTTGTTTAAAATAAAAATATTTTCAGCGACGATAGAACGAACTGAAGAATCATGTGAAGTATGGTGGCAATCAAATAGGTGCTATTGTGGGGTGCTATTCATTATGTAGATGAACAAGTTAAGAAAAAAATCAAGACGAGTCTTGTAAATGTAATTAGTTAAACTTTTATGTATCCATTGTGACAAGTTAAAGTCACCTTGTAATAAAATAAAGAATAATGTATTTATCATTATTTGTATATAATGAAGATTTTAAGATAATAGAATCTGGGATTTAAAGAAATATATTGTTACATTTGGTGTTTTAAATTATATCTTAAGGATATTTGGATGTACGTATTGTGACGCCCACAAAATAGGTCCACACAATCCATTCTGAGTCGCCAAATACATGGTACAGAAAACAACTACAACTTCATTATTACAATTGTCGTGCAAAATACGACAACACATATGCTGTGAGTTTTAATACAAATATTGTCTTCTAGACAATATCCAAACTCAAATAAAGTCCTCATTACAATTATTGATACACTATTTTACAAAATAGTGAGGACTGCTAAAAAAACTATCTTGAACCATCACTCCACACTCTAACTAGTTCTCACTATATTCTCGCCTCTTGAGAAGAAAAATGGAACAAAAAGGAAAAGGGTGAGCTCAACTAGGCCAGTAAAGAATATTATGACTAAGATAATGTAGAATAAATTATCGTTAGCCTTCAATAAATCAGATAAAATATAATAGACAACAAGTTTAGATCAATATTCACAGCAAAAATAACAATTCATTAGAAGAGTTAAGTAGAGAATGAAATTTACTATCTTCTATGATTTAAAAGTTCATCATCAATATTTTATCCCTGTGAAATCAATCAATATAAATCTTGAACCAAATATTCATTTTTGCACTACGGGCCAAAGATATTCATTTGTATCATCAGTTGGTCATGTTCATCTCAACACCTGTCCATCTTTGCATCACGGGCCAAAGATATTCATCAGGTAATCAATCATTTTTGTACTACAGACCAAATATATTCAGTTATATCACCATTTAGGACTGATGATGATGAAAATATTTTAAAGAAAACGAATCTAGTGAGATAAAAGTACAAAGATTAGGGATTCATACTTTAGTTTATCCAAGTTCAAAAATACTCCATAATAATCAATTGTGGAGCAAAATTCATGAATGAAGATCAAAACATGGATACATCGAAGATAGTAACCATAATAAACAACTTGGACAAAGAAAAGAAAATTTAATTTTTCTATGAATAGTGTCATATTCGTGAATAGTGTCGTATATGTGAATAGTAACCTATACATGAAAAGGTAATAATTTCAAAATAAAATTTATATCAATATTTCGGTATAATGATATTAAAAGAAATAACATCATTTATGAAAAAAAATAACATCCCTTACCTCAAAAGAATAATACTTCTGGCTAAAATATCGGATATAATGATGAAGAAAACTTGCACTACTTATCAACTCTCAAAGTATCTAAATACTCACAAAAATATGCTCGATATTATAGAGAGAAAATTTCTGATTCTGGTGTGATTTTCAATTCTAACATAAGCACCCTATTTATAGGAAAATGCTTAGAACGCTAAAACAAAAAATTAATAAAATATTATATTTATAAAAAAAAAATCTGCACACCTCCTTAACAAATTCATCAGCCCACACAAGTGGGGACAACCTCACAAAAAATGTTTTTTTATTAAAAAAATATTTATAACCCCAATCAATTCAAACTCAATATTCTGGAACTTCAATAATTCATAATAAATAGCCCTTTTATCAGAAAAATATGAATTTTATGTCTATTCAATAGGAAATTTAATTCTCTACAACTTTGTAGAAGAAAGTTTTTGAAAATTCTAAAGGGAAAATGACCGAAATCCACAAACGGATGATTTTCAACACCTCTATTCTGACAAAATACTGATAAAACAGCTCAGCATTAATTCCTTCATTTGTATCCACATAAAATAAATATTTCCTTATCATATAAATCAATAATTAATTATTCACAAATAATATTATAGAACTACAATATTGACAACCAGGTCGTTCCCAGGAAAGAGGGGGCCTTCAGGTAAGGATTTCTCCTTACTGACGCGTAATTAAATAACCCCTCCTAGACAGAACTTCCTTAGACATTTCCAATAATGCTATCTAATAATATTATTCAAATAATATAAATTATTGATCTGATAATTTGAAATACTGTGCAATGATAATTATTGAATCAATAATATAAAATATCAACGTAGCAATTATTAAACCAATAAAATAAAATATTGAACAGTAATTATTATAACAATTATTGAGTAGTGACTTCTTACGTAAGAATCAATAATTTGTGCAATACTGAGTGTCTTCTTTATGCAACCACTAGCGTATTCAGTATTTTAACCATGGGTATTCCACCAGTGTTAGCACCAGAATAACAACTACATAATATTTATAAAAAAATTCATACTTATCATTTTCTTCATCCGACAGTTTTCCGTTATGGGGCCCACAATTGGCTGCGTCGTCGTACGAATATTCCCCGACAACAATGAGTATTTTATAACCACTTGATTATATAAAATATTTGCGCATTTTACCCATAACTAACCACATTAATCAAATCAACCTCTTACTATTTCAAAATAATAAATAGAGAAAATTCAATTTTATAAAAATTGGGGTCTTACATGTATGGAATGAGAAGCACTCGTGATGCACCAAATTCGAGTTTGAAGATAGACCGGATTTGGGGGTGTTACATTAGATGGACTAATGAGTTATATTTTTAATTATATCAATAAGGCGACGATCCGGAGTAGGGTGATGATCCCGAGGAGGCTGGCGATGCCGAGGAGGCTGCTGATGCCGATCATGAGCGGAGAGACGACATCGACGATTTTCATATCCCAGAGCATCACCGTCGATGCCCGCCCAATGATCCTCCTCACATCGGGGGTAGTACTACTAGCATGACTTAGTTTTGTAGATGATTTATACATATTTTATTCATCTTTACTTTAGTTTAGCTTAATATGATGTAAATCCTTATAGTTTTGTTGATGTTTGACATATTATAGTTTAAATATGGTAATTTAATGTCATTTTTGTATAACTTATGGAAAATTAGTTTATATTTATTATTGTTGGCCTTGGTAATTCATATTGGACTTGTATGTGAACATAAGCCGGTTATTACTGTATGTACATGTTGTTGGATAGTTATAATTATGTTGTATGTGTTGTTGGGATAAATCAGGTTTACATGTACAAAAATGTGGGTTAAAACCCTAGATATTGCCAAAACAAAAAAAATATTTTTTTTAAAAAACCTTTATTCTCGACGGAGCGTTACATTTTTGAAGGAATTTCTGTCGGAATTAAGGCTCCCAAGTTAAGGCAGCAATGCCACATGGAAGTATTAATTTTTACAGACTAATCCCGACCGAAACACTTCCGTCGAGAATATACCAAGTCCGACAGAATATTGGTCAAAATTTGTTCTGTCGCCGTTTGTTATTTCTGACTGAATTTTAGATGGACTTACTTCTGACTTATCCACATTTGGTCGAATTTCCAACGGAATACTCCCTTGGGATTAGGCTAATTTTGATAGAATTAGCCTAATCCCAAGGGAAAATTACGTAGGAATTAAGCCTTTTTCTTGTATTGAACCTTTTTAATAAAATGGTCAACGATACTATCACTTTTAACTATTTAAATACCCGATGATAAAATTATAGTAGTACGCAGTATTCTATAATGGCACACGATATTTCACAGTTTCACACGGTATTACACACTACTTCATACTATTGATCCAATAATTGTTACAATAATAGATGCATAGTATTTCATATATATTATTGACTCAATAGTTATCACAGTAACTGTTAACACAAAGATTCGTCCATGCACTCTAATCACTAAAGCCTGTCAAATTCTGCACAGAAACGAAGTCACACCAAAAGCTTGATGACTTGGGCCACCAGGGGATAGCTCCGGTGTGAGAATAAGTACATGCTGAATAAGGTTTAACAATGGAGGCTTAATGCTCTAGTACTGTAAAATAATATGAATGCGTACCTGATGATTATGGTATAGCCACGTATTTATAGTGACAACACCTCCTTCCCCATATAGAATTATGATTCATCATTAGGTAAGATACCTTAATGGGATCAAACAGAAATTCCTTAAAGAAAGGAAGTTAGATTATATCCTAACACTTTCCTTAGGATTTTGGAAATTAAATGTAATTAGGAATCTTTGATTCCTTAAATACTCAACTGCCCACGTGGACTTTAGCCCACCATATATTTTGGGCCTAAATAATTACGCCCCAATATTGCCCCTATTTTTCGGTTAAATGGACCATTTAATGGAAGAATCCCATAAAGTCCAATAATCATACAACAAGCAAACACGAAACAATTTGGGCCTTTATTTCTCAATAACGTTATCTACAATGGCCACCCCAAACGACCCCACTTCCTATGTACGAAGTACATCCATAGGCACCGACGACCTCGTCTCAGTCGAAGTCCAAGTGGTGACCACCATTGAAACTCCTGGACTCAAAGATATCTCTTCATCTTCAACTTCTTCTTCTGAAACGTTCTCCTCCCCTGAAGCCCAAGAGACACAAATCTGAAAGGAATACGAATCCTCCAAAGCCTACCCCAACGTAAACACTCAATCCTCCTTTCAAATCGACCAAGTGAATGCCATCCGACAAAAATACTAGATACCTCCCGAGTATTCCATCCGAATCCCCTATCACAATGAGAGGATGTACTGGCGTCCAAATGGAGAGTGGGTTGTCATCCAACTTTATGCCCTTAAGTATGGCATCCGGTTCCCTCTTCCCGAATTCATCTCATCTTTCTTTGTATTGATCGGTACTGGGTTCGCACAATTAATGCCAAACTCATTCATTTATTTGACCTCATTCCTCGCCTTCTGCCACGAACTGAAAATTACCCCAAGGCTGGATTTCTTCTTCGCACCCCCCATCCAACAACAATGGATGGTACTCACAATGGATCTTTGTCAAGGGATCTGACTTGAATCTTTTGTCTAGCTAGGCCTCTAAAAATGACCCTGTTCTCAAAGTAACCCAATTCTCGAAGAAGAGAATCAATACCTTTTGGTCTTTCTACAGTCAGATGAAGAAAGTTAAATGGCCAATCAAAGTACTATCTGACCCGACCCGGCTCTACCAATACGACTGTAAGTATTTATATATACCATTCTCTTTTAATATGATGTTGATTTCCTATCAACACTTTCCCCTACTACATTTTTGATATCAATCTTTAAACCCGAAGGTATTAAAGCATCTGGCTCAGATCAACCCCTCCTCAACGAGCCAATAATCCATCCCATCGCGACCAAAACACCAAAATCGAGAACATTCTTATTACAAAAATCCCAACCGATACACCACCACACTACTCCCCACGAGTAGAAGCCCCTTTCAATATACAAGTGACGACTTCTTCTACAGCTGAACCACCCCTCAAAATCCAACCGATACGTGCCATTCCTATGATTCCAAAGCTATCCAGAAAAAAATCTATAGAACCAAACAGATCTGACAAGATGAAGTTGATGAAGAAGAAGCTAAGAAATCAAATCAAACCACCCGTTCCCCCACAACTTCTACCACCAGAGCCTCTATTGAATAGGACTCCCCCAAGACTCAAATCTCTCTAGTCTCAAACAAACCTTCTCTGACAACTGAACCAAAGAGACCACAATCGAACCTCCTCCGAAGAAATCCCAAATAGAAGAAGCTATTAACATTCCTCCTCCTCCACCTCTTGCTAAACCTACAATCGTCGAAGAACCCCCACGACGGTTCCTGAACATCACCTGGTCTCGAGATCTTCCACATAACTTCCCATATAAAAATTTCAACGCATTCTTTCTTCTGGGTGATGAATAGAAATTTGAAGGCCTCAATCCCGAGGACCTTATAATTGTTACCACCGTCCCCATAGGTCGGATAAGAACAAAACCATTAAACCTCTAATCGAATTTACTCCTTTTGGATAACTTTTATTATTTTCATACTATCTACAGGCGCTATCAGCTTTCAGACGTTTGCTTCTTCGAGTTGAAGAGATCTCAGCTCGTAAAAAAAAGAGCTGGAAATTACAACCGAACATCTTCGAGTAGAGATTGAAGTCTCTTCGAATGAACGGAAGGTGGAACGAGAGCAATTCCAAACCACCTTATGCTGACACATTAGCATCGAAATTGAACAAACTATCTCGGGACATGAAGGAGTTGAAGTGGAAGTATTCATAACTTTTTAAACAAAGAGAGAAACTTATTTCAGATCGGACCGAGTTAAAAGAAGAAAAAGATGCCCTTCAAAAATCATACACCACCATGGCAAGAGAGTAAAAATAAGTATGCTATAAAATGAAGACCATACTCACAGTAGCTGCCGAGATGGAAAAAGAAATTGAGCGCTTGAAAACCAAGAGGACTACTATCTCTGAATCCGATAAGGAGAAAATTATCGAGGAATATCAAGAGTCTCTCGAGCTAACCAACCATATCATTTCCTAATTTTTGCCAAAGGCTACCAAAGTCACAAGGAGAAACTAAGGGAGAAGATGACGGCAGCCGAGCTCGACACCAGTATCATGGAATCCTCGGATGACAAAACAGACCTCCCTCCAGCATAATTACTCTCCTTTTATATTCTGAACTCAATATGTGATCAACCCTTGTACAAAATATTTTGCAAATGAATGAAAACATAATTCATTTCGAAAACTGATCGTCTATGTCATACATGTATTTTAAATAACAAAGCACTCGTCCGAAGAACTAAACGCTTGTGCAAAAAATAATCAGTCTAGATAAATTGAATAAGGAGCAGATATCCGTTTAGAAGAACTAAACACCAACAATAGAAGTTGATCACAGTACTCCTTTAAAAACTGAATACTCATTCAACTTATAATAAAGAAGTAACATTCGTTCGGTAGAACTGAATAAGTAATATAAGAATTCTCATTCCAAGAAACTAAAAATTCATGCAAACAGATAATGAAAAGTATTCGTTTCGAGAAACTGAATACAAGTATAAGAGTTGCTCGTTTCGGGAAACTAAACACCCCTTATTCATTAATAAAGAGGAAATTTGTCCGGCAAAACTAAATGCCCACACAAATAATTAGAAGAAGGTATTCATTTAAATGAACTGAATAACCTTGCAAGCAATATTTGTTCCGAGGAACTAAATATCCTTTCAAACATAAACAAATAATGACAATATTCTTTTAAGAATTGAATACTCATTTTATTAATAAGTTTTGAAAAAGTACATTCATTTAAAAGAACTACTCAGACATGCTCTACTGATAATATTTCTGAAGCTTCCTTGCATGCCAAGTGTTCTTGACTTCTGTTCCATCCATCGTTCGAAGCCGGTAAGTATCTGTCTTCGTCACCTTAACAAACTCATAAGGTCCCTCCCAATTCGGCATCAGTTTCCCGAGATTTTGGGACGTAGAAGCCTCCAACTCCTGAAGAACCAGATCCCTAACCTCAAATCTCCTAAGCTTCACCCCTTTATAATAATGTATGGCCACTTTCCTTTGGTAGGCCATAAGCCTTACTAGAGCCAACTCCCTAACCTCCTCAAAAAGATCTAAGTTTGCTCAAAGGCCATCATCATTATATAATTCTTTGAACTGGCTAATCCAAAGCGAAGGATACCCAATCTCAACAGGAATTAGAGTATCGATCCTGTATGCTAATCTGAATGGTGAGTCACTTGTTGTTGTCCTCAGAGTAGTCTGATATGCCCATAACACACTGAGTAGCTCCTCAGGCCACCTTCCCTTTGCCTCGTCAAGTCTCCGTTTGATCCCGTTTAGTAGAGTCCTATTAGTAACTTTAAAAAAATGTCTGCCATTGTCTGTGACCAACACCATAGGAATCCAGAAAAGAAAAACCACGAACTCCTCCAAAACTTTCAAACACTCCTGTTTGGTAATTTGCCAAAGAGGCTTAGCCTCCACCCACTTAGTCATGTAATCGATGGCTACTACGACAAAACTGACCTGAACCTTTGCTTTGGGCAGTGGACCCAAAATATCAATACCCCACACAACAAATGGGATCGAGGAAAGAACCGAATACAACTCTTAAGGTGGCTGATGAAGAATAGAACTATTCAATTGACACTTAGGGAACTTATTCACATAGCCCGTTGCTTCCTTAAAGATTGTCGGCCAATAGAACCCCTGCCGAAGCACCTTATACGCCAGCGCCTTAGCCCTTATATGGTCGCCACAAATCCCCTCATGAACTTTATGAAGGACATACTCGGCTTCAGATTACATAAGTCACCTCAGTAAGGGAGAAGAATGGGCCCTCCGATATAAATCCTCATCGATGAGCACAAAATTGGAACTCATGTACATGATTTTCTTCGCCAACATCCGATCCGAAGGTAAGATGCCATCGGCCAAATAATCCAGATAAGGTGTCAGCCAACAGTTCAATCGCTTTATACACATCACCTTTGAATGTTGGACACTTGGTGAATTCAAAATTTCTAAATAAACTGAACCATTGAACGTGCTCGCATCTGTCGTAGCCAACCTTTCCAGAGCATCGACTATAGTATTGTTTAACTTTTCAACCCCTTGAAAGATAAATTAACTGAAGTACTGGAGCCGATCTTTGACCTCAACCAAATATTTGACCATCCTTTCCCTCGGGCCTCAATACTCTCCCAAAATTTGCTTTAGGACTAGCTAGGAGTCACTAAAGATTACCAACCTCTGCACCTAAAGACTCTTCGATAACCGAAGATCAGCCAAACTTTCTTTATATTCTGCCTCATTGTTAGTTGCCTTGAAACTGAAGTGGATCGCCTATTGAGATTTGAAACCCTCATGACTTGTCAGAATGATCCCAGCTCCACTAATATCTATTGTCAAAGAACTGTCCACATACAACTTTGAAAAAGTTTAAACCGGCTGAACGCGCAAGATTGAGCCAACCAACATTTTGACCTGGTTTACCGTATAATCCAGCTCAGAAAACAAACAATCCACTAGAAAGTTGGCTAAAGCCTGACCCTTTATTGCGGTCCGAGGATGATACTCCAACATAAATTTTTTCAATTCCATGGCCCAAATTGCTAACCGACCCGAGATGCTTGACTTACTTAGAATCTTTTTCAACGACTAATGTGTACTCCACCACCAACCGACCTTGGAAGTAATGTCGAGGTTTCCAAATCGCTATTATTAGGGCATAAGCGAACTTCTCAAGGTTCAAATATTTAGTTTCTGCATCCCAAAAAGCATGGTTCACATAATACATTGGGTGTTGCTTTCCAATCATCTCCTGAGCCAATACTACCCAGTCTGCCAAAGAACTTGCTACTAAATATAAGTATAAAGGTTCCGAAGGAATCGACTTCACCAACAAAGGAGCTGAAAACAAGTACCTTTTAATCCCCTAAAAAGCATCCTCACATTATGAAGTCCATTAAAAAGTCTTCTCGTTCTTCGGCCCTTTTAGCGTGTCAAAAAATGGCAAACACCTTTCTACTGACTTGGACATAAATCTTCTCAACGCTGCTATCCGACAGTAAACAGTTGAACATCCTTGTACGACTGAGGAGATTTCATATCCAAAATTTTTCTGATCTTCTCTGGGTTTGCCTCAATCCTTCGTTTACTTATCAAATATCCTAAAAAAATTCTGCTCCAAAAAATCCTTCATCAAATTCAACTTGAGATTGTAATGCCTGATGGTTTGAAAATAGTCTCCCAAATCATCCAAATGCCCCTACACGGACATGCTCTTAACGATCATATCATCAACGTATACCTCCATACTCTAACCCAACTGCCCAAAAAATACGTAGTTCATCATCTTTGGTAGGTGGCACCAGTGTTCAAGAGTTTGAACGTCATCTTCTTGTATGCATAGATCGCCTGATGAGTGATGAAAGTAGTCTTTAGGATATCCATAAAAATGAGTAAAGTATACCTTGATGTGGCGTCGATGAGCTGGTCGATATGTGGAAGAGGGTAGAAGTCCTTCGGGCATGCCTTGTATCCGTGTAATTAATATAGACACGCCACTTTCCATTTTTTCTATACCAGTACTACATTCGCTAACCACTCGGGATAGTCAATCTCAAAGATAAAATATGTCCCAGCAGCTTCACTATCTCTTCGTCAATGATCTTTTACCTCTTTGGGGAAAAACTCCTCCTCTTCTGTCGAATCGAATTTTTAGTAGGGTCTACATGCAATATGTACAAAGCCACATTCTCTCCGGCCCCGGGATTGTGCCTAGAAACCCAAGAAAAAATGTTTGCATAACCCTGAAGTAGCTCTATCAAAATCGTTCGGAAAGGTTCATGTAGCCCTGACCCTTTCTTAACTGTCTTGTCCTTTTTTCTCGGAACTAACTCAATATCTTTCGTCTTCTCGGCAGGCATGTCGAGGGATTTGGTATTGCCTTCAGTGAATGGTTTGATTTCTATTGTCATTGCCTGCCTTTGCTTTCTGACCCCTACCCCCGAGGAGATCAATGTGTTTTTGTAAAATATCCCTGCTAAATTGAGGTCCCCTACCACTTCTCCTACTCCATTGGGCGTGGGGAACTTGATTTTAAAATACATAATCGACGTCACCGCTTTCAATGTTGTTAAAGTCGGCCTTCCGAGAATAGCATTGTAAGCTAAGTCCACGTGTACCATAAAAAATTATAGATTATCTCTACCTGTCGAGTGGCCGTCCTGAAGACTACCGACAACTTAATAGTCCTTACAACCTTGACTTGATCATTACCGAAGCCATATAGAGGAGGCTCCTACCCAATCTCTATATTTCTTCCCTTTAAGTCCATTCTCTGGTAGGTGTGAGCATACAAAATATCTACCAATGAGCCATTATCGATCATTATCCTTTTCATGTCAACTGATTTGACCAGTTCAGTTATAACCAATGCTCCCTCGTGTGGTTCGATCAGCTCCGAAGGATAATCCTCATCCGTGAATGATATGACTATACCCAAATATTATATTTCACACCTAACAGGCTGATCAGACACAGATAACAAGACATCCAGTAGTCCTGCCTCTTCTTTCCTGTAACCTTCCCGAGTGACCCGCCCGTGATCACATCCACCACCCGGTGTGTTATCTGGGTTTGATCCTGTTGTTGGTGTTGGGTCGCTGGGTTTTGTACTTGGGTTTCATTTGCCTGGTTTTCCCTCGAAGTATTCCGTCCCTTGACATATTGGACTAATGCTCAACTTTGGACATTTTTCTCGACCAAATCATTTAGACCCCAGTATGATTCAGTTGTCCGACCGACTGATGATAATCACAATATCTATTCTGATTTCCCCTGTTCAATTTTGTATTTTCCTTGGCCGGCTCGAAATAGGTCTTGTCTTTTATCTACTCCAGAATAGTGCCCAGATCTGTGTTGAGGGGAGTATAAATTTTGTTTTCCCTTTAATTCGGAAAGGGTGGGAGCCTTCCTTTTGAACCACCACTGTTGTTATACTTCTTTTATTGTCTATCTAACGTATTATTGTTGTTGTCCCCTTTGTTATAGATGTTCTTCTCCTTGTCCTTTGGCTTCTCCAATGTGCTTTGCTTCAGGCTGCTCATCACCTCTTTTCTACTATGAAGCTTCAACTCTGTCAAACACTTCGGCCAGATCCTTCGGATGTTTGAACATCAAATCTTTCACCAGCTTCTTTGACTTCACAATGTCTAGCCCATTCTGAAATAGTCCAGCTGCCTGAAGGTCATTCAAATCTGCAACCTGGCCGATCGCTTCCCAAAATTGTTTCACATACTGCCCTAAAGTCTAGTTCAAGTATTTTTTGATCTGAGATAAGGACCCCGTTGGCTTTCCCTTTCTCTTGTTACTGCAGAACCTAACATGGAACTTATCACAAATCCCTTTCCAAGATGAAACTGAGTTCAGAGCCAACATCATCATCCACTACCGAGCATCCTTTTTCAGGGTCATCATAAACCTCTGAAACTTTGTCGCATCAGAATAGTCGTAGTAATCCATCGGCCAATCATAAGCCTGGTTATGCTCATAAGGATCTCCAAAGCATCATAGCTTTCCATACGAGGAGGTTTTTTATTCGGATTAGCCTTTTCTCGACTGATCTCTGGTGAGAACGGTGATATAGATTTGACTGGAGTCCCTTTTTTTTATCTCCTTCGGTTAACCTTTTCGAGAGGAAGGATCTATTTTGCTTCTTCAGGGGGGGGGAAGAATCTCGTCTATCCTGCCTTCTTCTATCTGGAGAGGGATCCCACCTCCTTCGGTCGGATCGTCCCTTGCCTTCAAAGCTTTCTTCTCTGGAGCGACTTTGGTGCCAACTCCCAGTGTGCCGAGAACTGTCCAGACGATGTGTCCTGCACTGATTTCCTAACGAACGAACCCGTGAGTGGCTTTGGCGTCTGCTTTTGTCCCCAAGAGTTACTTCAAAGCCATCTCTCGGTCCACCAAGAATCATCTGGATGATGTTTCCTGGACTGATTCCCCGGTGACCCATTCCACCTTCGGTTGTGGCTGGAGGCACCATCATCATCCCCTACCAAGAGCGCCATATGTAGGTCGATCTCCTTCCTCTACAAGAGTATGGCTTTCAATGCATCATCAGTCTCCCACACTTTCATTGCCAAGATCGACCTCCTCTCATCTTGGCAAACATCTTGGGGACGTGTTCAGAACGGTGCGTCCCCGACACGGTCCTTAGCTTTTGCTTCTTTATTGGCGGTTGAGAACAGTCCGCGTCGAGGACCGTTTTCCATGCCCTTTGTTGGGGCCCCGAAAATTGGCTTGGGATCCCAACCGTTTTGAAACCGACTACCCCAGCCTGTCTTTGGCTGAACCCCTTGGTTGGTGAGGAGGGGGATCCGCTGTTGAGTGGTAACGTGCTGAAACTATCTTCCTGATATCCACCATTGTTCCAACCGAAACTCCTGTGTGATTGAAATTTACGTGATACTAGAAAGCCCTCCTTCTAGCACCAATGTTAGCGCCAAGATTCTTCCACGCGCTCTAATCACCAAAGTGCGAAAAATCCTGCACAAAAACAAAGTCACACCGAAAGCTTGACGACTTGGGCCACCGGGGGATAACTCCGGTGTGAGAATAAGTACAAGCTAAACAAGGTTTAACAATATCGGCTTAATACTTTAGTAATGTAAAATAATATGAATGTGTACCTGATGATTAGGGTATAACTATGTATTTATAGTGATCACACCTCCTTCCCTGTATAGAATTAGGATTCCTCATTAGGTAAGATACCTTAATGAGAATAAGTTTGAAAGAATGTGCCAACACTCTACTTTTCCTAAAGTAGTTTAGACCACAACTCATTAACAAATAAATTTTGTTAAAATCGTGTACAAGTTGGTTTAATTTCCTCTGTGGGACAAATCCCACTATCAACATTTTTATATAGCTCATTTGGTTATTTTGTCAAAGCGTGTGTGCTAGTTGTGTCCTCAATTTCAGTATAAATAGGTTACTCGAATAAGAAACAAAGCACACCATCAAAACACCGAAAGTATAAAATCCTTCTACTATAATATTGTGAGTATTTCTTTTGAGTATAAGGTGGTGTTTGATTGTATTTTAATGCATCTTAACAGTTTATCTCTTAATGCATATTAACAACCCACATCTTTGTATTAAGAAGTCCTCTGAATAGTTTAAACTCATATGTGTATCTTAACTATTTAGAGGACATCTTAATACAAATATGTGGGTTATTAAGATGCATTAAGAGGTTAATTGTTCAGATGCATTAAGAAGCAATCAAACACCACCTAAGGATTCTCTGAGTGTTGCTAAAGGTGCAAGAATTTCTCAAGTTATTCTCTTACATAACAGTCAGATCTAGTCTCCTACTAAGGTAAATGATATCATTTTTTTCATATTCATAAGGGATATCATTTTCTTTCATACTCCAAATTATGATAAGAAATTTTTATCTGTTTCTACAATCTTATCATTAAATGGTAAAAATTCCTGAAAATTATTAGAGTATCTTTAATAGTTTTTGTTTTATCTAATATTTTACCTGAATCTTCCTATTAAATGTTAAATTGTGATATTTAAGATATAAACCATATATTTAATTTAATTTTATATTCTATCAATAACTTTAATCGATTTTTTGGATATCATGCTAACAATTTGGACTATGGATAAATTAGAAATCATTAATATTTATTCTTTATATTATTATTCTGATTATTTATGTCCATTAATTATACCATTATTATTTGTACTAATTATCAAGACTAAGTTGTTGTGAATGTCTTTGGTCTAGGTGCAAAGACAAGATGATTGTTGAGTGTCTTTTATCTGTGTGGCAATGACACGTAGTGAAAATTCGTTTTGGCCTGGGTGAAAAGAGTAATTCTTAATTGGCATGATCATGACCATTGGTGTTACATATGAATATCTTTGGCCAAGGTGCAAAGATGAATTGATTGGCATGATCATAACCATTGGTATTACATATGGATATCTTTGGCTTGGGTGCAAAGATGAATTGATTGGTATGATCATGACTATTGGTGTTACAAATGAATATCTTTGACATAGGTGTAACGATGAGTTATTGATTGACATAATCATGATCATTGGTGTTATAAATGAATATCTTTGGCTTGGGTGCAAAGATGAATTGATTGACATAATTATGAACATGAACTTTGAATTGGTATACCATAATCTTTAGTGTTACAGGTAAAGATAGATAATAAAAGTTCTCTTTATCTTGGGTACAACGAAGAACTGTTGATTAGTATTACATGGATAAAATATTGATGGTGAATTTTTAATTTGGAGAAGATAGTAGACATTATGTTCTACTTAACTCTTCTAATGGATTGTTGATTTTGTTGCAGTTATGGTTGAAAACTTATATCATCTACCATATTTTTTAAATATCTGATTTATTATTGTTCAAGGCTATTGATAATTTAATTATCTTAGTCATTATATTCTTTACTGGGTTGTTTGTCCTCACCCTTTTGCTTCACAGTTCCTTTCAAGAAATAAAAGTGTAGCCGGGTCTAGTGAGGAGAACAGAGGAATGGAATGATGGTCCAAGTTAGTGGTTGTCCTCATCAAGTTATAAAATAGTCTAACAATAATTGTATTGAGAACTTAAAATACGTGTTGTCGTATTTTATACGACATTGAAATAATTTGGGTGTGAATATTGACGTATTATATACGATACAATATTTGTATTGAAAACTTACAACTTGTGTATTGTCGTATTTTGCATAACAATATAAAAGTTATAAATAGGAAAATTCGTGTTTGTAATATGTATTTTGACGACTCAAATTGGGTGATAAATCCCTGAATTTGGGAGCGTCACAATATTGTACTTTTTAAAAAGTAGGATTTAAAAAATACTTAAAATTATTTGAATGAGCTGAAAAAAGTATAGATTATAAAAGAAAATTTAATACTGAATAAAAAAATGTGTTTGATAATTGATTTATAGACTAAAATATAAATTACACCCCAAAATATTTACATTTAAGAAATTTGTCGCACCCCAAACTTACAAACGTCTCCTTGCATCCTAAAATTACAATTAACATGTCAATGTGCACCCACCAGGATTTTAACCAGCCAAGACTGGTTGCTCTGAGTCCAGAAACTTTACGCTAATTGTGTGATATTAGATTTTACTTTTTTTTAACAAGTTAAAGATAATTTTATAATGTGTGTTTTTGCTAAAAGTGTTAAAAAATTTTAAAACACTAATTTTCTGTTTTAGTTGAAAATATTGAGATCCAATTTATTATTATTATTATTATCATCAAAAGTTTTAGATCCAATTTTATTATCTAACATATAAAATTAGTGAATATGATTAAAATAATGAATAATATATTTTGACTATTATTAACGCTAAGATCTGTCCACGCGCTCCAATCACCAAAAGCGTGTCAAATCCTGCACAAAAATAGGTAAACACCAAAAAAGCAAAAGCTTGTGACTTGGGCCTTTGGGGATAGCTCTGTGTGAGAATAAATCTGGTGATATATGGTTAACAATGGAGGCTTAAAGCTCTAGTGCTGGAAAGTAATAAATTTTATGTACCTTAGAATTAATGAAGTGCATTGTATTTATAATGATCTCACTGCCTTGTAAGCAATCCTTCTCCGAATCAGACTAAGGTTGTGAGACCCCAAAATTTATGAATAAGGATTTAAATTTTCTCAAAATATTTTTTTTAATATTTTGGTGTGGATTTGAGAGTGTTATAGTTGTGGGTAGTATTTATAATTTTTGCAAAGTATGCAAGTTGTTATATAATATTCGATTGGTCGGGGAATATTCGTTTTAACAGAGAATATTCGCACGACGGCACTATCATTGGTGGACCCCACAACGGAAGTATTGTCGTAGTTAAAAAATGACAGAATTATCATTTTATAAAAATAACGGTGAAAGTGTTACCGTTACAACTGTTCAACTACTCGGTAATGAAAGTACAGTAATACGCGTGGTTTCATAGTAGCACACGGTATTGATTATTAATGCTTACGTGATAAGTCGCTCAGTTATACTCAATTATTGCTATAGTAATTGTTGCATCATATCTCTCATATTATTGATTCGATTATTGTCACAGTATCATCTGCATTATATGATATATTATTAAATCAATAACTGAGACGATAAAGTTATTCATATTATTAAATTACAATATTTACAATGTCTAGAAGTTCTGTCAAGGAGAGGTTTGGTCACCTAATTACGCGCCAATAAAGAGAAATCCTTATCGGAAAGCCCCCACTTTCCTGGGATCGACCTGGTTGTTCAATATTGTGAGTTATAATATTAATGATGAATAAGTTCGTGTTGATTAAAGATGAATTTGATAGTTCCATTGTGTTGGGATTATTAGTGTTAGTGGAAATCGACATTTATTTTGATGATAATTGATGTCTAGGGGTTATATTGATAAATCGGGTTATTAATCTGATAAATGAGCAATTAATTGCTACTAATTCACATGCTTATATAACTATTTGTTCACATGTGTGTACTATTGAATCTCATTCATGTACTATTAGCGGAGTTGGTGCAAGATTGATAATACTTGCATGACTAAGTTAAAAATGGAGGTATAGATGGAGAGTACTATCTTTGTAATTCGTATTTTCACATGATTATACTATTGATTCACATGATTGAACTATTGATTCACATTATTTACTATTAGGGGATGTGGTGCAAGTTTGATAATACTTGCAGGACTAAATTAAAAATGAAAGAAAAGTTGGAGGTATTGTACTATAATATTTCAAGCCCCAAAACGTGCAATTATCGAAACTATATTTTTCTATAAATAGAAGCTCATTCTTCCTTCATTTCTCACCAATTCACTAAAGCTATAAAGCATTTATTATAGAGAGAAATTATAGAGAGAAAGAAGAAGAGAAGTCTGCTACGTCTCTATTCCAGTATCCAGCTTTATTCTAAGGTAATGGGTATTATTTCTTTCGTATTCATGAAGAGAGCTATTGTTATTCCATTCTTTATTATTCTGTTGGAATAACTTATATATGCGAAGTACCGCATACATGGTAAAATTCTTCTGTTATTCCATTCTTTATTATTATGTTGGAATAACCTATATATGCAAAGTACCGCATACATGGTGAAATTCTTCTATTATTCCATTCTTTATTATTATTCGCCGGAAATATCACATGCAATGCGTTTATGCATGACACTGGTTCCATTATTTATTATTATGTCGAGAATATCACATCATATGCGTTTACGCATGACACGGGATTCCATTATTTATTATTACATTGGAATAACTTGTCATACGATCTATCGCATGCATGGTGAATTCTTACTGTTATTTCATTCTTTATTATTACATTGGAATAACATGTACTGCATGTATTACCACATGCATGGTGAATGATCCTTTGTATTCATTCCTTATTAAATTGTGGAAATGATCTGTTTACGTGGATTATGATGAATGTGACGAACGAGATTTTTGTAATTTAATTTTAATATTTATTGAATTAAATAAATATTTTTCGATGATTTAATTATTGAATTAAATAATTATTTGATGCAATTGTGGTAGATTAATTTAATTATATATGTTACATTTATTAAATTAATGTGGAGAATAATTATTATTCAAGTATGTAATTAATTGAGCTTATTGAATTAAATGAAATATTTAATTAAGCATGATGTTATTTTAATTAAATTAATTATTAATTAGAAAGTTAATAATTTGACATTATTAATTAATGAGAAAATTAAATATATGACTATGTGAATTTATGAGAAGTTATTATATTTTATTTAAATTAAATAAGATATTTGAATTGGGTGTGACATGATTTAAACTATATTATAAAGCTTTTATTAAATTAAATGACTTTGAGTCAATTAAGGGTTGCCAAACAAGGTCCTAGTAGTGGTTGGATGCAGTTACCCATGACTGGGATAACTGACCACTTCTGCGTCAGTTCTTCTCTTTTAATTCAAACGTCTTCTTTTTATTATTATTATTCTAAGTCTAGAAACACATAGAGAGAAATGAGGAGAGAAAAGTTAAGGATTTTGAGTGTGTGATTGAAGAAGAGTTTGAGAAGAGTTTCAATTCATTGTTTAACATTACACTCTACGCTCTGGGTAATTTCTCCAAACCCAATTTCTAATTCACGTCATTAGTTTTTATAAAAATGGCTTTCATATATTTTTGTAAAATCTATGTAATTGAAAAAGGGTTTGATTATGAGTTTATATATGGGTTAAGATATATCAAATCGTATTTGATTATATATATATTATGTGAATTATCATGTCATCAGTTTCATAATACTATGAATTGCTATTTCAAAAATTTAAAGAGTATGGATTTTGGCCTTATGGCCTTATACGTGATATTTTATGTATTGATCGTATATTATCCCTAAATTTTACACTCATATATTATTATGCATGTTGATACGAAGAGACCAAGCCTTAAGCGAAGCGGATTGATTGTTATAACGAATCCAGTAAGTGTTAAATTTTATATTTTTGTTCAAAATCTTCAAGAACATCAAAAAAAGTACAATTTGCATAATTTAATTACGTGATTATGTGTTTTAAATGGTTAAAGTCGTTATATAAATGTTGGGTTATGTTTATGCATGAATTACACCATATGGGTATGTCTAATTTCGAGTAGAAAATAAGAAATTGGAAGAAATTGGCATGTTCTGCGATTTTTCATGACGCCATTCTCATGTCAATCTGATGTACATGTATGACAACACCTACTACCTACCTATTTATGCTTATGCACAACACGTCATGTGCATGTATGAAGACTAAGTCGATTATGTGACCAAGACTGACTCTCAGAAAGTTCGAGAAAGATTGAAATGAGATTTTTAAATTGTTTAAGTCTAACAATGTGTTAGTAAATTAATGTAATGAACATGTAAACATGTTAGAAGTATAATGAGATGTAAATTAGATGTTTAACATGTAAATAACATAATTACATGTGGATTGAATTATTAAATACATAATTAGTTTGTTATCCATGAAGTACAAATTATGTGACAATGTGATAATTTGACTAAGTATAGTCATAACCAAAGTTTAGACAAAGAGAATGAGTTTATGATGATTAGTTAAGTTATAATTAACTGGTATTGTGAATTTAAATGGTATGTAGGATTAAATTCAAAGAACGTGCTTAGTTAAAGCGTAATCTACGTACGAGGCAAGTTTCCTAACCCTACTTGTCATTATTGTTCAAGTTTATTAATTACCCCGAGTAAATTATCATTACTATTATTCAAGTTCAAATGTTATATTAAAGATTTATTATCTTTTCAAAGTATGATTCAGTTATACAATAATTGTCCTATTGTATACTTCATGAGATTATTATTCAATTTGAATATCATTATTATTGAACCTTATTAGACTAGCGAACCCTTATTGATTCGACTAGTCCATAGTTGATGAGCGTTCTAAATTTCAGAACCCTTGATGAATTATCCAAACCAAACTTCCTTTGGTGCGGACTCGAATGTCAAACTGAGATGAACAACCCTGCAAAGGGATTTACTTATGTGTTAACGTTAAGATATTGTGCACAGTATGGTACTAAGGGTTGATCCCCCTAAGTACGAGTAGAAGGTCCATAGTCTTATGACTGTTAAAGGTTTCAAGTATAACCATTGATAACCTAAGACATAGTTCAAGGTCTTATGACCCTCAGAATTCTTTTGATTCTTGCTATTCATTCTTGATTCAAAAGTTGAGTTTTTATTCAGATGTCTTTGATTTATTCGCATGTTATTATACTGTTATTTCATTATTATACTTGTGGGCAATAGTGCTCACTCTTGCTTAATAATAACATTGCAGTTAAGAACGAAAGAACTGATGAACCTTCCACTAGTAAAGGCAAGGGCAAAGTTAGCAAGTGATGAAGACTTGTTGTTTATTTGATGATGTATTTTGTTTAAGACTTGATTTAATGATGTTGTTAAGACTTATTTTTTTATGATTCCGCACAGATGTTTAAGGTTAGTTTAACCTGGGATTGTATTTTATTATTCGGATGTTGTAACCCTTAAGGGGAAGATTTTATTTCTATCTATTGCATGGTTTGCATTTATTATGGGTAGATAGATAGATGATATTTGTACAGTGAACACCAAATCCCGTGGAATCGAAATACCCGGATTTGGGGGTGTCACAATGAAAGTCATAATAAAAGCATTGGACTGATGAAAATCATGGGTATATGTAGTATTAGTAAGTGTTATGATGATTTATGTTTGATTATTATGTGAAAATATGAAATTTTCTTAGAAATCACAAAGGGTTGAAAATCAGATTTTGGTGAAAATAGAACATGAAATTCAATTGACCATATCTCCTATTATATTTTGAATTTTTGAGTGTGGTCAAGTTCTAGAGTTAGATCTATGAGTTTTCTAACTTATCCGAATGGAATCACTAGAAAAGGTGTTGTAGATTTTCGTGGTGGTGGTGATTTTTAGCAAAGGAGTCAAAGCGCAAAGTACTAAATAAGCTGCTTGAGGAAATTTAAAAGGGCATTTTCAATACTTAGCTTATGAAATAAATTCCGAACTTTTGGGACATGAAAATATATGGTATAAAGTACCTCCTGTCCAAAAATGAGCTCATTCCGACTTAAAATGAGCAAGTTATCACTATTTCAATATTTAGGTTTTTCTGACGAAAAATGCTATAACCGGAGTTCTATAACTCCGATGACCATTAAATTTGAACTGGAAGCTCACGTTAACATGTGTAAGATCTTGCCAAGATTTGGGAATTTCTGGAGTTAAACTTGAGGTAGCTAATTTCTTAAGGAATTAATTAGAAATTAATTTTTGAAAAATAATAAATAAATTTTAAAAATTCCGAGAAAAATATATGTTCAATATGAGACTATATTCTGCTAAATCACAGAAAAAAAATATTTTTGGGACTGATTTGGTATTTTTCATGAAAATAATCTAGTTATGAGTAAATGAGTTAAATATGTTATGTGAATTAACAAAATTGGAAAATAGGATTTTATGGCTTGAGAATCCTATATAGGATATATGCAGATTTTTGATAAGAGATTTGATCATTGGTGATGAAATCTTATGAGTGTGGCATTTTTGAATGATTAAATGCATTATTTGGTAAAGTGTAAACAATTGAAATAAATTGTTTATAAGTTTAAGAAGTGATTAAAATATTGTTATAATATTAATAATATTAGATTATGAGTTTATTAAGTGATTGATAATATTTGTATAAATTTAAAGTGTAAAACCTCAATTTTTTGAATAAAGATGAGTTTTCTATAAATATTATTTTTGAATATTATGGAGTGAAATTGATATAATGTTATAGTTGTGGGTAATATTTATAAATTTGCAAAAGTACATAAGTTGTTATATAATATTCGATTGGTGGGGAATATTCGTTTTAACAGGGAATATTCGTATAACCAAGACAATCATTGGTGGACCCCACAACGGAATTATTGTCGGATTGAAAAAAATGACAAAAATACTTTATGAAAATAACGGCGGAAGTTTTCTGCAGTTAAGCTGTTGAAACACCGGTGTTAAAAAATGCGATTATCTGGCGTGATTGCATAGTAGCACGATATTAATTATTGATGCTTACGTGATAAGTCACTCGGTTTTGTTGGTATTATTAATGTAATAATACGGAAAATATTTTTATATAAAGCAGAATACTTTTATAAAGTTATTCTATAAATAGAATATATTATATTCTATTATGCATAGTGTTGCGTAATTAGGTGCGCATAGTATTTTGCATAGTAAAATCTTTTTATATAAAGCAGAATACTTTTATAAAGTTATCTATTTTATTAGACAATAATTAGAATATATTATATTTTATTATGCATAGTGCCAGCATAGTGTTTGCATAGTAAAATCTTTTATAAAATTATTCGTTTTATTAGATTATAAATAGAATATATTATATTTTATTTAAAAGATTTTGCTTTAAATATGGACCGTCAGATTAAAGTAAATCAATCTGGACCGTTCATAAGTTAGTTACTATTGATCCATTTTTCTATAAATAGAAGCTCATTCTTTCATTATTTTCTTACGAATTCATGAAACTCTAGAGAGATTAAACTATAGAGAGAAAGAAGAAGTATTCCTGCTACTTCACTACTTATATATCAAGTACTCTTCTTCTTAAGGTAGGGAATATTATTTGTTGTACTCGTAAGGGGTGTTATTCTTTTGTATTCATGAAGAGAACTTATGTTATTCCATTCTTTATTATTACATTGGAATAACTTTATATCATGAATACCCTATACTTGGTGACAATCTTCTATTATTCATTTTTACTATTCTCATTTGAATATCACATACTGTGCATTTCACGTCGGACTGATTAAAAGTCTTTATTATTATTACATTGGAATATCACAGTATATGCGTTTTCTGGCGGACATGGTTCCATCTTTATTATTATTCTGTTGGAATATCACATGCAATGCGTTTTACAGGACTGATTCCGTCCTTATTAGTATTCGGTTGGAATAACACATGCATGTGAAGTACCGCATGCATGGTGATTTACGTTGTTATTCCATTCTTTATTATTACGTTGGAAAATCCTATCGGTCTTGTAATTTCACACGACTGGTTCCGTTACTTATTAATCTATTGGAATAACACATACATAATAATCGCATGCATGGTGATTTCTTTTGTTATTCCATTTGTTGTTATACTCAGTTGGTTAAAGTTTTGACTCCTATACTCCATGAAATTAGTGGAATATCCTTGATATTTGCACTTCATCCAGTATCTTTTCATGGAAATATTCTTCTGAGCATTCTTGAATTTTACTCTACAAAGCAGTATCATGTTGACAATTTGGACGTTATTGGTTCTTGGACAAATTAATTCTTGAACTTGTTTTATTGAATTCTTATATCATTGTCATCATCCTCATATTTATATTTTTTGAAAGTCATCTGTGGCCTGTAGTGTATAGATGGACTTGGTATGATTATGACCAGGGATTATTCGGTGTAATCATGACCGTAATGTTACAAATGATGTGGTAAAAGTCCTCATTGGCCCGAAGTGCATTGATGGACAGTTGTTGGCATGATCATGACCATTAATGAATACACAAATATTCTTGGCCCGTAGTGTATGGATAATTGTGGTCGTGATACTAAAGAATACCCTTGGTAGTAAAGTGGGGGTGATTCGATGATGTGGATTATTTATTGTTGAGTCTCGCGATAAAAGTCATGAAAAAACCTTTTAAATCATAGAAGATAGTAGATTTTATTCTCTACTTGACTCTTCTAATGGATTGCTTGTTTCCGCTTCTGATTAAACTTGATGTTTGTTATATTGTATCGGTTTAACACTTTGTTTAAGGCTAATGATAATTTATTACGCATTATCTTAGTCATAATATTTCTTCTTTGGGCTAGTTGAGCTCACCCTTTCTTTCCTTTGTTTTCTTCTTGAAATGAGAAGCGTATTTGGGACGAGTCGGGGAACGGAGTGATGGTCGGGATGATAGTATTAGCTAGTAGTCCTCACTATTTTGTTAAATAGTGTGACAATAAATGTAATGAGGACTCATTCTAAGAGTGGATATTGTCTAGAAGACAGTATTTATATTTAAACTCACAGCTCTCTTGTTGTATATTAAAGATTGTATTTGTATTACATACCATGTATTTGGCGACTCGAGAATAGGTGATGTGTACCTATTTTGGGGGCGCCACAGTTAATATCAAAGCTTAGGATATGATCCACGCAAAGATGTGAGACTAGAACTAGGAGGGAGGACGGGAATTCCTTTCGCTAGTATGACCTACCTAAATTTATTTGGTATTTAATTGGTCGGTCAAAGTATAGGGATAATATGTTATATGTTAATTAACCTTTGTTTTGTGGCGATGATCTCGAAAATGACATCCGAGAATGTTGAAAATAGCAATGGAGCACAAGAGAGACCGTTGAGTCTCCACATATCAATAATCGGGGAGAATGTGCATCATCGAAGGCGACAATCCTCATGCAAACAACAACACTAACCAAATGATGAATGATGGATTGTTCGGAGGCTTTATGCAATTCATGCAACATCAAGCGAGAGCGGATCTGTCCAAAATGTAGGTGGAAACATCGAAACTCTCGGATGGTCGGTCATCGCTAAGCAGATTCAAGGCTGGGACCACCGGAGTTTATTATAGAGCCAAAACCACTTAAGGCAGAAGCATGGATAAAGCAGATCACCAAGATATTTGATGTCTTGGGATGCTCCGAGGAGCAAAAGGTCCCCTTCGCCACCTTCATGTTGCATGAAGAGGCAGATTACTGGTGGGAATCTGTAAAATATACCCAGCCTTACGCACTCAAGATGCCTTGGGAAAAGTTCCAAGAGCTAGTCAACGACAAGTACTTTCCCGAGAGTATTCGTCACATGAAAGAGGTGGAGTTTATCAAGTTAGAATAAAACAATATGACCGTGTCGCAATACGAGGCTAAATTTGCGGAGTTATCCCGGTTTGCATCCCATTTGGTCGATAATGAGGAGCGAATGACGCGAATGTTTTTAAGAGGTTTAAAACCGGAGATACGTCAATATCTTATTTCTCATAAACTGTGTTTGTACTCAGATGTTGTAAATATGGCTTAGTTATTGGAGCACGGTAACGAGTCAACGCAACCAGGAGAAAGCATTGGCGACATGAAAATACCGGTGGTATCGATCATGAAGCGGTGACAACAAGCGTGGAGGAATCAACATGCGAAATGGTAACCACTTTGGTGGTAATCATGGCCAAGACAAAGAAAAATAGACATTTCAAGAAAAGGAGATTCAACAATGATGAAAAGACGTTAAGACCAATAGAACCGTGATTAATGAAGGAAAAGCGACCACCTATCATATGCTTCAAATGCGGAGGGAGGGACATATCAGTCAAAATATGCGATGCCATCCAAAGCGTGTTATAATTGTGGAAGAGAAGGTCACCTAGCCGATTTTGTCATTCACCAAGACAAGTTAAACTAGGATGGAGGCACCAAAGGCCATCCGAGTAAAAAGTGGCCCGGTGGTGCAAGGAGAGCATTTGTCATGACCTCCCAGAAAGCAAGGAACACGAACGAGGTCATCACGGGTAAGCTTATCATAAAATCTAGCGAAAGTCTATACTTTATTTGATCTGAGGTTCTACCCATTCTTTTATTTCTCCTACTTGCGCTCAACGATTAAATTTGACTCCGGAGAAATTAGACTTTGACTTATCTGTGGAAACTCCGTTGGGAGAAACCTTCATTACATCCATTGTTTATAAGTCTTATTTGGTTCAAATTGGTACCCTTACATTACCTGTCGATCTTATTTCATTGAAAATACTTGCATTTGATGTGATTCTAGGGATTGATTGGTTAACTACTCATCATGCAAAAATTGATTATTTTCGTAAGGTTGTTACCTTTCATATTCCTAACCAACCTATTATACGAATTCAAGTGACCAAACTATTAAAATCAATCACGGTCATCTCAAGCCATAAAGCTATTCGTTTATTGAAAAACGGATGTCAAGCTTTCTTAGCTCATGTCACGGATCTAAACAAAAATACGTCAGTTTTAAATAATATTTCTATTGTTAATGAATTTCCTGACGTATTCCCTAAAGAACTTCCTGGCCTACCCCCAGAGCGTGAAATTAAATTTTGTATCGACCTTGAACCTGGTACAAAACCTATTTCCAAAGCCCCATATCGAATGGCTCCTATTAAACTTCAGGAGTTAAAGACCCAACTGCAGGAATTGTTAGACATTGGCTTTATTCGTCCTAGTACTTCTCCTTGGGGTGCTCCTGTTCTATTCGTGAAAAAGAAAGATGGGAGTATGCGACTTTGTATTGATTATCTGGAGTTGAATCATGTCACCATCAAAAATAGGTACCCATTGTCACGTATTGATGACTGTTTTTCACGGTTGCAAGGAGCCAAATTCTTTTCAAAGATTGATCTTCGTTCCGGATATCACCAATTGAAGATTAGAACCGATGACATTCCAAAGACGTCTTTCAGAACTCAGTACGGGCATTATAAATTCCTAGTCATGTCCTTTGGATTGGCTAATGCTCCTACTGCCTTCATGGATATGATGAACCTAGTATTCAAGGAATATTTGGATCACTTTGTGGTCGTTTTTATTGATGACATCCTTATTTATTCCAAAAGCCGTGAAGATCATGAGCAACACTTGAGGGTGATACTCCAAAAGCTTCGTGAATATAAGCTTTATGCCAAGTTGAAGAAATGTGAGTTCTAGCTTGAGGAAGTATCATTCCTTGGGCACGTGGTATCAAGTCATGGAATATCTGTTGACCCAGCAAAGATTGAAGTTATTCAAAGCTGGGAGCAACCTAAATCAGTGACTGAAGTACATAGCTTTCTCGGCTTTGGTTATTATCGGAGATTTCGTAGAAGGGTTTTCTCGAATCGCTACTCCACTAACTCAGCTGACTCGGAAAGATACAAAGTTCGGTTGGAGCGAGGAATGTGAGAAGAGTTTTCAAGAACTCAAGAGGAGACTCATTTCACCACAATTACGACAATACCATCCGGTTCGGAGGATTTGTTATCTGATAATGCTTGAGCGCAAAGGGTTAGGATGTGTTCTCATGCAACATGGGAAAGTCATAGCCTATGCCTCATGACAACTCAAAGAATATGAGAGGAATTATCCTACTCATGATCTAGAGTTGGCAGCTGTTGTCTTCGCACTAAAGATTTGGAGGCATTACTTGTATGGGGAAAAAGTGGAGATCTTTACGGATCATAAAAGCCTCAAATATTTCTTCACTCAAAAGGAACTCAACATGAGACAATGATGTTGGCTTGAACTGTTGAAAGATTATGATCATACCATCCAATACCATCCTAGAAAAGCGAACGTGGTAGCTGATGCATTGAGTAGAAGATCATATGCGGGTACGACTGCAATATTTACAACGCAAAGGCCCATTTTGTGTGACTTGCAAAGGATGGAAATAGAGTTAAAGACTGCAGGGACCCATGTGATGACGGTGAACATCTGAGTAGAACCGAACTTTAATTGATAAAGTTAAAAGCCGCTTTGCAAGCTCTGGACACTGGAGTTGATGCATATGAGGAAGAAAGTGCAAAAAGGTGCTATGCCGGAAGCAAGAATCGTTGAAGAAGGAATACTTCGAGTCAACTCCAGACTTTATGTTCCTAACGACCCTGAATTAAAGTATAAAATCATGATGGAGGCGCACAACACACCGTTTGTAATCCATCCTGGGAGTACCAAAATGTATCATGATCTTCGACATACATTTTGGTGGGGCAATATGAAGAGAGAGATAGCGCTGTTTATCTCAAGATGTCTAACGTATCAACAAGTCAAGGCGGAGCATCAAGTACAAAAAGGTCCATTGCAACCACTTGAAATTCCAGAATGGAAGTGGGAGCACATTACCATGGATTTCGTTACCGCTCTTCCTAAGGTTTCTCAAGCTATAGATTCAATTTGGGTCATTGTTGATAGATTGACCAAGTCTGCTCATTTCTTATCGATACGAGAAACTTATACACTTGAACGTCTTGCTTGTATGTACATAAACAAGATTGTAAGATCGCATGGTATGCCGAGATCAAGTAGTTTTCGATCGAGACCCAAGATTCACTTCACGATTTTGGGTTAGTTTGCGCAGAAAGCTATGGGCACAGATTTACGATTTAGCTCGGCATATATCATCCTCGGATCAGACCAGACGATCGGAGAGGACTATTCAAACTCTTGAAGATCTATTAAGACTCTGTGTCCTTGATTTCAAGGGAAGTTGGGACAAGTTCTTACCATTGGTGGAGTTTTCTTACAACAACAATTACCAAACAAGTATTGGCATGGCTCCATTCGAAGCGTTGTATGGAAGAAAGTGTCGTTCTCCAGTATGCTGGGATGAGGTGGGTGAAGCAACGTTGTTGGGACCGAAGTTGGTACGTATGACTACGGAAAAGATTCAAACGATCAGGCAACGTATAAAAACCTCACAAGATCGACAAAAGAGTTATGCTGATCTTCATCGAAAGGATGTGGAATTCGATATAGGAGATCATGTGTTGTTACGAGTTGCTCCGTGGAAAGGAGTTACGAGATTTGGAAAGAGAGGAAAGCTCAATCCTCGATTCATTGGCCCATTTTTAATCCTCGATCGAGTAGGAACTGTGGCTTATAGACTCGCTTTACCGCCAAGTATGTCTCATGTTGATAACGTTTTTCATATATCCATGTTACATAAATATGTGGAAGACCCGAACCACATTATTGAGTTAGAACCGGACGAAATAGCGGAAGATTTGACGTATGAAGAGGTTCCTGTTCAAATCTTGGATAAGAACGAACATATTCTACGCTCCAAGGTTATACCTCAAGTCAAAGTTTTATGGAGAAACCACGATGTTGAGGAAATGACTTGGGAGTTAGAATCTGAAATGAAATCAAGGTATCCTTACCTCTTCAATATACAGTCATCGCACCCTAATTTCGAGGGCTAAATTTCATAAGAAGGGAGATTGTAAACCCCAACTTTTTGAATAAAGATGAATTTTCTATAAATATTATTTTTGAATATTATGGAGTGAAATTGATATAATGTTATAGTTGTGGGTAATATTTATAATTTTTGCAAAGTCTGCAAGTTGTTATATAATATTCGATTGGTCTAGGGAATATTCGTTTTAACAGGGAATATTCGCATAACTGGCACAATCATTGGTGGACCCCACAATGTAATTATTGCCGGATTGAGAAAATGACAAAAATACTTTATAAAAATAACTATGAAGTTTTATCGTTAATCGTTGAAACACCCTTGTTAAAAGAAATAGAATCTGGCGTGGTTGCATAGTAGGACACGGTATTAATTATTGATGCTTACGTGATAAGTCACTTAGTTTTGTTGGTATTATTAATGTAATAATATAGAATACTTTTATAAAGTTATTCTATAAATAGAATATATTATATTCTATTATGCATAGTGTTGCATAGTGTTTGCATAGTAAAATCTTTTATAAAGTAATTCGTTTTATTAGATTATAAATAGAATATATTATATTTTATTTAAAAGATTTTTCTTTAAATATGGACCGTCAGATTAAAGTAAATCAATCTAGACCGTTCATGAGTTAGTTACTATGCAGTCCATTTTTCTATAAATAGAAGCTCATTCCTTCATTATTTTCTTACGAATTCACTAAAACTCTAGAGAGATAAACTATAGAGAGAAAGAAGAAAGTATTCTGCTACTTCACTACTTATATATCCAGTACTCTTCTTCTTAAGGTAGGGAATATTATTTGTTATACTCGTAAGGGGTGTTATCCTTTTGTATTCATGAAGAGAACTTATGTTATTTCATTCTTTATTATTCTGTTGGAATAACCTGTATACGCGGGCTACCCTATACTTGGGGACATTCTTCTATTATTCCGTCTTTACTATTACATTTGGAATATCCATGCTCATGCGTTTCTGTGGGACTGATTAAAATCTTTTTATTATTATTTTGTTGGAATATCCTCGTCTGCAGGCATTTTCATGGGACTGGTTCCGCTCTTTATTATTATTCTGTTGGAATATCACATGCATGTGTTTTACATCGGATCCGATTAGTCCTTATTAGTATTCTCGTTGGAATAACTCTTTATGTCATGGCACTGCATGCATGGTGATTTCTGTTGTTATTCCATTCTTTATTATTCATTTGGAAAATCCTACGGTCATGTAATTTCACCGACTGGTTCCGTTACTTATTAATCTATTGGAATAACTCTGCCTATGTCTGCACCGCATGCATGGTGATTTCTTTTGTTATTCCATTTGTTGTTATACTCGGTTGGTTAAAGTTTTGACTCTCTATACTCCATGAAATTAGTGGAATATCCTTGATATTTGCACTTCATCCGAGATCTTTTCATGGAAATATTCTTACGAGCATTCTTGAATTTTACTCTACAAAGCGAGATCATGTTGACAATTTGGACGTTATTGGTTCTTGGACAAATTAATTCTTGAACTTGTTTTATTGAATTCTTATATCATTGTCATCATCCTCATATTTATATTTTTGAAAGTCATACGTGGCTCGTAGTGTATAGATGGACTTGGTATGATTATGACTGAGGATTATCGGTGTAATCATTAAGTAATGTTACAAATGATGTGGTAAAGTCCTCATTGGCCCCAAGTGCATTGATGGACAGATTGTTGGCATGATCATGACCATTAATGAATACACAAATATTCTTGGCCCGTAGTGTATGGATAATTGTGGTCGTGATACTAAAGAATATCCTTGGCAGAAGTGCGGGGTGATTCGATGATGTGGATTATTTATTGTCGAGTCTCAAATGATAAAAGTCATGAAAAACCTTTTAAATCATAGAAGATAGTAGATTTTATTCTCTACTTGACTCTTCTAATGGATTGCTTGTTTCGCCACTGATTAAACTTGATGTTTGTTATATTGTATCGGTTTAAACATTGTTTAAGGCTAATGATAATTTATTACGCATTATCTTAGTCATAATATTTCTTCTTTGGGCTAGTTGAGCTCACCCTTTCTTTCACTTTTTTTTTCTTGAAATGAGAGCGAATTTGGGACGAGTCTGGGAAGCGGAGTGATGGTGGGATGATAGTATTAGCCAAGAGTCCTCACTATTTTGTTAAATAGTGTGACAATAAATGTAATGAGGACTCATTCTAAGAGTGGATATTGTCTAGAAGACAGTATTTATATTTAAACTCACAGCTCTCTTGTTGTATATTAAAGATTGTATTTGTATTATGTACCATGTATTTGGCGACTCAGAATAGGTGATGTATACCTATTTTGGGGGCGTCACATAAAGTCTTTAATATTTGTACTTGTTTTCGTTTGATTAATGTTTATATCATTGTCATCATTCTCATGCTTATATTATGATGAAAGTCATCTTTAGCTTACGTGCATAGATGGACTTGGTGTGATTATGACTAGGGATTATTCGGTGTAATTAGGACCGTAATGTGATGAATGATGTGGTAAAAATCCTCAGTGGCCTGTAGTGCATTGATGGATAATTTTTGGTATGATTATGACGAGGGATTATTCGGTATAGTCATGACCATTGATGATTTAATGAATATCCTTGGCCCATAGTGCAGGAATGATTCGATGATGTGATTTATTTATTAAGCTGAGTCTCAGCGATAAAAATTGATGAAAACATTTTTAAATCATAAAAGTTAGTAGATATCATGCTCTACTTGACTCTTCTAGTGGATTGTTTATTCCGCTGCGGTTAAACTTGATGTCTATTGTATTTTATCAGTTTAACATTGTTGAAGGCTAATGATAATTTATTCTGTATTATCTTAGTCATAATATTTTTTACTGGGCTATTTGAGCTCACCCTTTCTTTCACTGTTCTCTTCAGGAAATGAGAATATAGCTGGGACGAGTCGGGGAACGGAGTGATGGTTCGGATGATAATATTAGCTAGTAGTCCTCACTATTCTGTTAAATAGTATGACAATAAATGTAATGAGGACTCATTCTGAGAGTGGGTATTGTCTAGAAGACAGTATTTGTATTTAAACTCACAGCTCTCTTGTTGTATTAGTAGTGTGATAATAAATATAATGAGGACTGAATTTGAGTTTGTATACTGTCTATGAGGACTCCATTGAGAGTGGATATTGTCTAGAAGGCAATATTCTTGATTAAACTCTCAGTTTATGGTTTATCGTATTTTACACGACAGTTGTATAATTAAGTTTTATTTGATTTATGTACCATGTATTTGGCGACTCAAGATGGGTGATGTATACCTATTTTTGGGGGCGTCACAAAGGTTCCCAGCCAATGACCAATCCATGAAAGGATTGTATCAAATCTCCTATAATTAGGGAAGTAGATCCATAGTCCAACACTTCCTTCTAAAGTCAGAGTCCAAATATAATTAGGAACCTCAACCCGTAAATCCCCCATCCACTAATTCCACTTCTGGTCCAAGCCCAAATAACTCCACATAATTAATGACCCATTACACTCCAAAGGCCCAAATAATCATGGCCCAACATTGCCCCCCAGTCTTCCATCAAATAAAATATTTGATGAAAGAGTATACAAAAAATGCGTCGCCCTCGAGATCCGGAAATATCTGAAAGGACAACACTATAAAAACTCATTTCCCCTAATTCATACGGTTTCACCTACTTATTTGAATTTCAAAAATATCTTTCTCTCCCCTACCTCTCAGCTTCTTACCTTCACAGTACATCAATGGCTTCCCAAAATCCAAAAAACGATGTGCCCATCTCTGTTACCCCAATATCAGTCATCCCCCCATCACCCAATACTGCAACTAACTCCCCTTCCACCAACGCCATGCCAGATCCAACTTCTAACCCTACTCCCTCCTCCAACAAGAACCCTCCAACAATCGATTCACAAAAACCCCCTAGAATACCACAAAGAAGACCAATTCCCCCACGCCAACACCCCCTCTCAACTCACAGAGGCTGACATTCGTGTAATTCGAGAGCACTATCAAATACTAGACACCCATCACCTAAGAACCATCTCTCCCACCGATCGTATGTACCATTGTCCCAAGGGCTAGACCATCATTCCCCTCACCCTTTTGGAGAAAAGGGTTCGTCTACCCCTCCATGTCTTTATTGTGATGCCCCCAAAATAGGTATACATCACCCATCTTGAGTCGCCAAATACATGGTACAAAAATTCAAATACAACTTAATTATACAACAGTCGTGTAAAATACGACAAAACATAATCTAAGAGTTTTTAATAAGAATATTGTTATCTAGAAAATATCCACACTCAATGGAGTCCTCATTACATTTATTATCACACTATTTTATAGAATAGTGAGGACTACTAAAACAACCATCTGGATCGTCAATCCATTCCTCGACTCGTCCCAGCTATATTCTCATTTCCTGAAGAGAACAGTGAAAGAAAGGGTGAGCTCAACTAGCCCAGCAAGAAATATTATGACTAAGATAATGCAGAATAAATTATCCTTAGCCTTCAACAGTATAAAAACTAATAAAATATAATAGACAACAAGTTTTAGATCAACAACTGCAGGGGAATAAGCAATCCATTAGAAGAGTCAAGTAGAGCATAAAATCTACTATCTTCTATGATTTAATAAGTTTTTCATCAACTTGATCGCTGAGACTCAGCTTAATAAATAAAATTGAATCATCCCTGCATCACTGCCAAGGATATTCATGTAATCATCAATGGTCATGATTATACCGAATAATCCTTGGTCATAATCATACCAACAACTGTCCATCAATGAACTACAGGCTAATGAGGACTTTCACCACATCATTTGTCACATTACGGTCATGATTATACAGAATAATCCATGGTCATAATCATACCAAGTCCATCTATGCACGTAATCCAAAGATGACTTTCGTCACAATATAAGCATGAGGATGATGACAATGACATAATAATTCAATAAAACAAGTTCAAGATAAATTTTAAAGACTTATAATTTAATTTATCCAGAAATCAAAAACGTCCAAATTGTCAAAATGATACTGCTTTGTGAAGTAAAATTCAAGAATGCTCAGAAGAATATTTCCATGAAAAGATACTGGATGAAGCGCAAATATCCAGGATATTCTACTAATTTCATGGAGTATAGAAGCTAAAACTTTAACCAACTGAGTATAATAGAATATACGAAACTACAAATGGATTTTTGCCCGCCATTCGGTAATCCACGTAGACATATCATTTCCACAATTTAATAAGGAATGAATACGAAGGATCATTCACCATGCATGCGGTAGTCCACATGACAAAAGTTATTCCAATGTAATAATAAAGAATGGAATAATGTAAGAATTCACTATGCATGCGATAGACCACACGATGAAAAAGTTATTCCAATGTAATAATAAAAATGGAATAACAAAAGAATTCACCGAGGCATGCGGTAGTCCACACACGTATATGTTATTCCAATGAGAATAATAAAGAATGAAATAATGTAAGAATTCACCGGGCATTCGATAGAGATCAATGCATGAAAAGTTATTCCAATGTAATAATAAAGAATGGAATAACAAAAGAATTCACCAAGCATGCGATGAGCCCATGCAGACATGTTATTCTAACAGAATAATAAAGAATAGAATAACAGAAGAATTCACCAGGCATGCGATATACCGCACAGACAGATTATTCTAATAGAATAATAAAGAATGGAATAACAACCCTTACGAGTATTGAAAGAAAATAACTCTCTTCATGAATACGAAAGAAATAATACCCCTTACCTTAGAAGAAACTGGATACTGGAATAGTGAGGTAGCAGACTTCTCTTCTTCTTTCTCTCTATAATTTCTCTCTATAATAATTACTCTTGTGAGACTTAGTGAATTGGTGAGAATGAAAGAAGAATGAGCTTCTATTTAAAGGGAAAATATAGTTTCGATAATTGTACGTTTTGAGGCTCGAAATATTACAATATAATACCTTCCTCTTTTTCTTCATTTTTAATTTAGTCCTACAAGTATTATCAAACTTGCATCACCTCCCCTAATAGTAAATAATGTGAATTAATAGTTCATTCATGTGACTTAATAGTATAATCATATGAAAAAACTAATTACATTATAGTACCTTCATCTATACCTCCATTTTTAATTTAGTCATGCAAGTATTATCAATCTTGCACCAACTCCCCTAATAGTAAATCATGTGAATCAACAGTACACACATGTGAACACATAGTTATAAGCATGTGAATTAATTGCTCATTTATCCGGTAAATTACCCGATTGCTCAATATAACCTCCAGACATTAATTATTATCGAAATAAATGTCAATTTCCACTAACACTAATAATTCCCACACAATGGAACTATCAATTTCATCTTTAATCAACATGAACTTATTCATTATTAATATTATAACTCATAATATTTAACAACGAGAGTCATTCGGGGAATGAGGTGTGAAACTCGATAAGGATTTCTCTTTATTGGCGCCGCATGATTAAGTGACCAAACCTCTCCTTGATAGAACTTCTAGACATTATCAATATTGCAAATAATAATATGAATAACTTTGTCGTCTCAATTATTGATTTAATAATAATAAATATTATGCAGATGATACTGTGACAATAATTGAATCAATAATATGAGAGATGTGATGCAGCAATTACTGTAGCAATAATTGAGTATAACTAAGTGACTTCTCACATAAGCATCAATAATTAATACCGTGTGCTACTATTCAACCACGCGTATTACTGTACTTTTACTACCGGGTAGTTCAATAGTTTTAACGGTAACACTTTCGCCATTATTTTTTATAAAAAGATAATTCTTTCGTTTTCTAACTACGACAATACTTCCGTTGTGGGGTCCACCAATGATTGTGTCGTCGTACGAATATTCCCTGTTAAAACGAATATTCTCTGACCAATCGAATATTATATAACCACTTGCTTACTTTGAAAAAATTGTAAATATTACCCACAACTATAACATTATATCAAATCCACACCATAATATTCAAAAATATATTTCGAGAAAATTATTCTTTATTCATAAAAGTTGGGGTCTTACAACCTCCCCTTCTTATGAAATTTCATCTTTGAAATTAGGGTACATACCTGGTATATCGAAGAGGTGAGGATATCTTGACTTCATCTCAGATTCCAACTCCCAGGTCATTTCTTCCACATCGTGGTTTCTCCACAAAACTTTGACTTGAGGTATAACCTTGGAGCGTAGAATATGATCCTTCTTATCCAAGGTTTTAACAGGTAACTCTTCATACGTTAAATCTTCCTCTATCTCATCTGGTTTTAATTCAATAATGTGGTTCGGGTCTTTCACATATTTACTTAACATAGATATGTGAAAAACGTTATGAACACGAGACATACTTGGCAGTAAGGCGAGTCTATAGGCCACAGTTCCTACTCGATCGAGGATTATAAATGGGCCAATAAATCGAGGATTGATGTGAGGCCCCCAAAAATTGTATACATCACCCATCTTGAGTCGCCAAATACATGGTACAAAATTCAAATACAACTTAATTATACAACAGTCGTGTAAAATATGACAAAACATAATCTAAGAGTTTTAATAAGAATTTTATCATCTAGACAATATCCACACTCAATGGAGTCCTCATTACATTTATTGTCACACTATTTAACAAAATAGTGAGGACTACTAATGCTATCATCTAGACCGTCACTCCGTTCCACGACTAGTCTAAACTACGCTCTCATTTCTCAAGAGATTGAAAGTGAAAGAAAGGTGAGCTCAACTAGCCCAGTAAGAAATATTATGACAAAGATAATGCAGAATAAATTATCATTAGCCTTCGACAGTGTTAAACTGATAAAATATAATAAACATCAAGTTTAACTGCAACGGAACAAGCAATCCATTAGAAGAGTCAAGTAGAGAATAAAATCTACTATCTTCTATGATTTAAAAGGTTTTTCATCACTTTTATCATTTGAGACTCGACAATAAATAAACCACATCATCCCCGCACTACTATTAAAGATATTCATTAGTATCACGTAGTAAATTATCCATGCACTACGGACCAAGGATATTCGTGTATTCATCAATGGTCATGATCATGCCAACAATTGTCCATCAATGCAAGACGGCTTAATGAGGAATTTTACCACATCATTTGTAACATTACTACCATGATTATACCGAATAATTCTCGGTCATAATCATACCAAGTCCATCCATGCACTATGAAGCCCATGAGATGACTTTCAACATATTATAAACATGAGGATGATGACAATGATATAAGAATTCAATAAAACAAGTTCAAGGATAAATTTGTAAAGATTTATAATTTAATTTATCTAGAAATCAATAACGCCCAAATTGTCAACATGATCTTTGCTTTGTGGAGTAAAATTCAAGAATGTTCGGAAGAATATTTCCATGAAAAGATATGGATGAAGCTTAAATATCAAGGATATTTCACTAATTTCATGGAGTATAGAAGCCAAAACTTTAATCAACTTGAGTATAATAGAATATATGAAACCAAGAAATGGATTTTTACCGCCATGCAAGAATCCATGTAGACATGATTATTCCAACAAAATAATAAAGAATGGAATAATGTAAGAATTTCACCGGTATGCGTGAGTCCACATAGCGAGTTATTCCAGCGTAATAATAAAGAACAAAACCGTGTCACGCGTAATTCGCATGCATAAGATGTTCTAATAGAATAATAAAGAATGGAACTAGGTCATGCGTAATCCGCATGCATGTGATGTTCCAATGTAATAATAAAGAATGGAACAGTCACGCGTAAGAATCCGAAAGGCGAGGATGTTCCAAATGTAATAATAAAGAATGAGACCAGGTCACGCGAATCCGCATGCATGTGATGTTCCAAATGTAATAATAAAGAATGGAATAACAACAAAATTCACCAAGCATGCGATAGATCAAGCATGCATAAAAGTTATTCCAATGTAATAATAAAGAATGGAATAATGAAGAATTTCACCATGTATGCGGTACTTCAGATGTAAAGTTATTCCAACATAATAATAAAGAATGGAATAACAACCCTTACGAGTATTGAAAGAAAATAACTCTCTTCATGAATACGAAAGAAATAATACCCCTTACCTTAGAAAAAATGGATACTGCAATAGTGAGGTAGCAAACTTCTCTTCTTCTTTCTCTCTATAATTTCTCTCTATAATAATTGGTCTAAAGCTTTTGTGAATTGGTGAGAAATGAAGGAAGAATGAGCTTCTATTTATAGGAAAATATAGTTTCGATAATTGCACGTTTTGGGGCTTGAAATATTACAGTATAATACCTTCCTATTTTTCTTCATTTTTAATTTAGTACTTCAAGTATTATCAAACTTGCACTACTTCCCCTAATAGTAAATAATGTGAATTAATAGTTCATTCATGTGACTCAAAAGTATAATCATGTGAAAAAACTAATTACAGTATAGTACCTTCAACTATACCTCTATTTTTAATTTAGTCATGCAAGTATTATCAATCTTGCACCACCTCCCCTAATAGTACATGAATGTGAATCAATAGTACACACATGTGAAGAAATAGTTATAAGCATTTGAAATAATAGCAATTAATTGCTCATTTATCCGATTAGTTACCCGATTGGTCAATATAACCTCCAGACATCAATTATTATCGAATTAAATGTCGATTTCAACTAACACTAATAATTCCAACACAATGGAACTATCAATTTCATCTTTAATCAACACAACTTATTCATCATTAATAATATAACTCACAATATTTAACAACCAGGTCGTTCCCAGGAATGATGGGGCTTTCCGATAAGGATTTCTCCTTATTGGCGCACAATTAGGTGACCAAACCTCTCCTTGACAGAACATCTAGACATTATCAATATTGTAAATAATAATATGAATAACTTTGTCGTCTCAATTATTGATTTAATAATAATAAATATTATGCAGATGATACTGTGACAATAATTGAATCAATAATGTGAGAGATATGATGCAGCAATTACTGTAGCAATAATTGATGTGACGCCCCCAAAATAGGTATACCCGACCCATTCTGAGTCGCCAGATATCACACTATAAAAATTAAATACAAACTTAATTTATACAACTGTTGAACTATCGTGTGAGTAATATATTAACAGCGATTAATCGTGAGTTTTAATACAATATTGTCTCGTAGATCGTATCCAAACTCAAATTATTACAATGCCATATAAAATATACAATGACAAATATTTCAAGACCCCAAAGAAGATTACTATCTTGTTTATTCTAATGAGGTGTACTTTTGACGCTTTCAAAGTCCGGGTTCTCATCACCATTATTGTTGTTCGCCAAAATCAATTATTAAGTGATGTATAAAATACGACACACACATCTTAGGTCCTCAATACAATTATCTCGCTGTAAGTCATGCCATTTTATAATGTATTGAGAAACTTGACAGCCCTCGGACCATCACATTATTTCCTCATTATCCCCGCCGATTCAACCACTACACTCTTATTACCTCGAAAGGAATTCAGAAGCAAAAGGGTAAGCACAACTAGCCCAAAGAAAGAATATCATAACTAAAGATAATTAAATTATCAATAGCTTTTATCAATAATAAATCGTAGATTTAGAACATATGGTAGATAATAAAACTTTTCAACCATAATCATAATAGGAATCAACAATCCATTAGAAGAGTCAAGTAGAACATAATGTCTACTTTTTTCCTCCAAATTAAAAGTCCATCGTTAATATTTCATTCCCGTAATACTCAAGAACAGCTTCTTCGTTGTACTCCAAGACAAAGAGAACTTTCATCACTTGTCTTCACCGAACCACTAAAGATTTTAATTAAGTTCACAATTCATATTTATAATCATGTAAATCAACATTTTCTCCTTGCCACAAAGGATTAATAGAATGTTTACTCAATATCCTTACCCCAAAGGTCAAGATATTCAAATGTAATAACAATGATCATACTAATCGGGTTGTCTATCTTTGCACTACGGCCAAAGATATTCAACTATAAAACCAATGGTCATGATCATACCAATCAATTGTCCGTCCGCTGCACCATGTACCAAAGACATTCAACTGTTAACTAATGGTCATGATCCTGCCAATCACATCATTGAATTATCCATGCACTACGGTCAAGGATATTCGTTATTATCACTAGTAGTCATGATCATGTCATACACCCGCTCATCTTCGCACTACGGGTCAAAGCTATCAAACAACAAATCATCATTGCACTATGTGTCAAAGATATTCAACAACATATCATCTTTTGCACTACGTGCCAAAGACATACAAATCAGTAAAACCCATAACCAACAAAGATAATAAAGAATGGAATAATAAAAGAATTTCACCATGTATGCAAAAGATTGCGATAGACAAAGTTATTCCAACATAATAATAAAGAATGGAATAATAAAAGAATTTCACCATGTATGCAAGATTGTGACAGACAAAGTTATTCCAACATAATAATAAAGAATGGAATAATAAAAGAATTTCACCATGTATGCAGTACTTCGCATAGACATGTTATTCCAACATAATAATAAAGAATGGAATAACTAAAGAATTTCACCATGCGTGCGTAATCCGCACAGACAGGTTATTCCAACAGAATAATAAATGCGGAATAATAAATAATAGAACCGTGTTCTACAAAAATGCATGCATGTGATATTAAGCGGAATAGTAAAGAATGAAATAATAAATAATAGAATAACAACAGACTTCACGGGTATACTAGAATCCGCGATACAAAGTTATTCCAATGTAATAATAAAGAATGGAATAACAACAGACTTCACTGTGTATATGGTAATCCGCAGATACAAAAGTTATTCCAATGTAATAATAAAGAATGGAATAACAACAGACTTCACCGGTGTATACGGTAATCCGCGATATACAAAAGTTATTCCAATAGAATAATAAATAATGGAACCAGTCGTGAAATTAAACCCATGTGATATTAAATGTAATATTAAATACGGAATAATAAATAATGGAACCAGTCGTGAAATTCATACCGCACAGAGGATATTCAGACAGTAATAATGAAGAATCTAAAAAAGAATTTCACCAAGTATGCAGATTGCACATGAACAAAGTTATTCCAACATAATAATAAAGAATGGAATAATGTAAGAAGATCACCAAGTATTGGGTAAACCGCATAAATGTGTCATTCCACCAAGTATAGGAGGTAAACCACAAGATAGATGTTATTCCAATGTAATAATAAAGAATGAAATAACAAGAAGAAGATCACCAAGTATGGATAAACCGCATATACTGTGTCATTCCACCAAGTATAGGTAAATCACAGACACAAAGTTATTCCAATGTAATAATAAAGAATGGAATAATGTAAGTTCTCTTCATGAATACGAAGAATAACACCTTACGGGTACAACAAATAATATCCCTTACCATAATAATATCCCTTTACCTTTCAAATAAGAGTATTCCTAACTAGTAGAGGCGAGGATATACTCAAGAAAACTTACACTACTCTCAAAGTTTTCTTAAACTCTAAAGAAATACGCCAAGATTATGAAGAAGAATTTCTCTATAGTTTCTCTCTCTAGTTTTGGTGAATTCGTAAGAAATAATGAAAGAATGAGCTTCTATTTATAGTAAGAATGACCTGATAAGAACTAATCCATGAACGATCCAGATTGATTTACTTTAATCGGACTATCCATATTTAAAGCAAAATCTTTTAAATAAAATATAATATATTCTATTTTATATAAAAAGATTTTTTATACATAATAAAATATAATATATTCTATTTATAGAATAACTTTAATAAAGTATTATGTTTTATATAAAAGATTTTACTATGCAAAACACTACGCACAATAGAATAACTTTATAAAAGTATTCTGTTTTATATAAAAAGATTTTACTATGCAAAATACTATGCATAATAGAATATAATATATTCTATTTATAGAATAACTTTATAAAAGTATTCTGTTTTATATAAAAAGCTTTTCTGTTATAATTTCAACCAACGGTCTGAAAAATTAATACATCTCTTTATGGAATAATATTGTACCTAAAAATGATTTGGACCGAAAAAAAATATATTTTGTTCGGGTGAATAGTATCCCGTGAATAGTAACTCATGAATAGTAACTCGTGAATAGTAACTCATGAATAGTCACTTGTGAATAGTACTCCGACACAAAAAATGTCCCAAATACCCGAGTGAATAATACTAGAGTGAATAGTAACTGGGTATTTTATGACAACTTGTTTACTTTGAAAATTTTTTACATATCACCCTTAACTTTAACCTTTTATCAATTTAACCATTCACCAAAATAGAAAAATTGAATACTTTTATTTTATAAAATTCGGGGTCTCACAATTGAGTATAATTGAGTGACTTCTCACGTAAGCATCAATAATCAATACCGTGTGCTACTATGCAACCACGCGTATTACTGTACTTTTACTACCGGGTAGTTCAACACTTTTAACGGTAACACTTTCGTCGTTATTTTTATAAAAAGATAATTTTGTTATTTTCTAACTACGACAATACTTCCGTCAGGGGTCCACTAATGATTGTGCCATCGCATTTAATATTCCTTGTTAAAATGAATATTCCCCGACCAATCGAATATTATATAACCACTTGCTTACTTTGCAAAATTTGTAAATATTACCCACAACTATAACATTATATCAAATCCACACCATAATATTCAAAAATATATTTCGAGAAAATTATTCTTTATTCATAAAAGTTGGGGTCTTACAATTGAGCTTTCTTCTCTTTCCAAATCTCGTAACTCCTTTCTATGGAGCAACACGTAACAACACATGATCTCCAATATTGAATTCCACGTCCTTTCGATGAAGATCAGTATAACTCTTTTGTCTATCTTGTGAGGTTTTTATACGTTGTCGGATCGTTTGAATCTTTTCCGTAGTCATACATTCCAAATCCGGTCCCAACAACGTTGCTTCACCCACCTCATCCCAACATACTAGAGAACAACACTTTCTTCCATATAACGCCTCAAATGGAGCCATGCCAATACTTGCTTGATAACTGTTGTTGTAGGAAAACTTCACCAATGGTAAGAACTTGTCCCAACTTCCTTTGAAGTCAAGGACACAGAGTCTTAATAAATCTTCAAGAGTTTGAATAGTCCTCTCGATCGCCTCGTCAAATTCGAGGATGATATGCCGAGCTAAATCGTAAATCTGTGCCCATAGCTTTTTGCAAACTAACCCAAAATCTTGAAGTGAATCTTGGGTCTCGATCAGAAACTATGGATAATGGCATACCATGAAGTCTTACAATCTCGTTTATGTACATACGAGCAAGACGTTCTAGTATATATGTTTCTCGTATAGGTAGGAAATGAGCAGACTTGGTCAATCTATCAAAAATGACCCAAATTGCATCTATGCCTTGAGAAACCTTGGGAAGACTAGTAACGAAATCCATGGTAATGTGCTCTCACTTCCATTTTGGAATTTCAAGTGGTTGAAATGGACCTTTTGGTACTTGATGCTCCGCCTTGACTCGTTGAGAAGTTAAACACCTTGAGATAAACTCCGCTATCTCACTCTTCATATTGCTCCACCAAAATGTATGTCAAAGATCACGATATATTTTGGTACTCCCAGGATGGATTGCAAATGTTATGTTGTGCGCCTCCATCATGATTTTATACTTTAAATCAGGGTTGTTAGGAACACAAAATCTGGAGTTGACTCAAAGTATTCCTTCTTCATCGATTCTTGCTTTCGGCATAACACCTTCTTGCAATTTCTTCCTCATACGCATCAGCTCCAGGTCTGTAGCTTGAGCAGCTTTAACTTTATCGATTAAAGTTAGTTCTACTCGTATATTCGCCATCATCACATGGGTCCCTGGAGTCTTTAACTCTATCTCCATCCTTTGTAAGTCATATAAAATGGGCCTTTGCGTTGATAATAATGCACTCGTACCCGCATATGATCTTCTACTCAATGCATTAGCTACTACGTTCGATTTTCCAGGATGATATTGAATGGTATGATCATAATCTTTCAACAACTCAAGCCATCGTCATTGCCGCATGTTGAGTTCCTTTTGAGTGAAGAAATATTTGAGGCTTTTATGATCTATATAGATCTCCACCTTCTCTCCATATAGGTAATGCCTCCAAATATTAAGCGCAAAAACGACTGCTGCCAACTCTAGATCATGAATAGGATAATTTCTCTCATATTCTTTGAGTTATCGTGAGGCATAGGCTATGACATTCCCATGTTGCATGAGAACACATCCTAACCCTTTGCCTGATGCATCACTGTAGATGACAAATACCTCCGACCCAGATGGTATTGTCAGAACATGTGCTGAAATGAGTCTCCTCTTGAGTTCTTGAAAACTCTTCTCACATTCCTCGCTCCAACTGAATTTTGTATCTTTTCGAGCCAGCTGAGTTAATGGAGTAGTGATTAGAGAAAACCCTTCTACGAATCTCCGATAATAACCAGTTAAGCCGAGAAAGCTACGTACTTCGGTCACTGATTTAGGTTGCTCCCAGCTTTGAATTGCTTCAATCTTTGCCCAAGGAATGCAACTTCCTCAAGCCAAAATTCGCATTTCTTCAACTTGGCATATAGCTTATTTTCACGAACCTTGTGGAGTATCAGCCTCAAGTGTTGCTCATGATCTTCAAGGGTTTTGGAGTATATGAGGATGTCATCAATAAAGACGACCACAAAGTGATCCAAATATTCCTTATATACTCGGTTCATCATATCCATGAAGGCAGCAGGAGCATTAGTCAACCCAAAAGACGTGACTAAGAATTCATAATGCCCGTACCGAGTTCTAAAAGCAGTCTTTGGAATGTCATCAGTTTTAATCTTCAACTGATGATATCCGGAACGAATATCAATCTTTGAAAAGAATTTGGTTCCTTTCAACTGGTCAAATAGGTCATCAATACATGGCAACGGGTACCTATTTTTGATGGTGACATGATTCAACTCCCGATAATGAATACCAAGTCGCATACTTCCATCTTTCTTCTTCACGAATAGAATAGGAGCACCCCAAGGAGACGTACTAGGATGAATGAAACTGATGTCTACCAATTCCTGCAATTGGGTCTTTAACTCCTGAAGTTCAATAGGAGTCATTCGATATGGGGCTTTGGAAATGGGTTTTGTACCGGGTTCAAGGTCGATAAAAAATTTAATTTCATGCTCTTGGGGTAGGCCAGGAAGTTCTTCAGGGAATACATCAGGCAATTTATTAACAATAGAAATATCTTTCAAATCTGACGTATTTTTGTTTAAATCTGTGACATGAGCTAAGAAAGTTTGACATCCGTTTTTCAACAAACGAATAGCTTTAGGGCTTGAGATGACCGTGATTGATTTCAACCGATAAGTCAAAGTCTAATTTCTCCGGAGTCAAATTTAAACGTTGAGCGCAAGTAGGAGAAATAAAAAATGGGTAGAACCGGTATCAAATAAGGTATAGACTTCGCTAGAGTTTATGATAAACTTACTTGTGATGACCTCGTTCGGTCTTTGCTTTCGGGAGGTTACGACAAACGCCTCTCCTTGAACTAACGGCTGACTTTTTCGGGATGGCCTTTGGTGCCTCCATCCCATTTGGACTTATCTTTGGTGCACGACAAAATCAAGGCAAGGTGACCTTCTCTTCCACAATTATAACACGCTTTGGACTGCAACGCGTAGTTTGGACTGATATGTCCCTCCCCTCCGCATTTGAAGCATATGATAGGTGGTCGTTCTCCTTCCTTATTAACGGGTGTTGGTGTTGACGTCTTTCCATCATTGTTGAATCTTCTTTTCTTGAAATGTCCATTTTTACTGTCTTGGCCATGATTTGTTTTGCATATCATATGGGTTATCTATCATGGTTGTTTTACATGTGTGAATGACTGATAATCATTCGTTTCAGTATTTGTATGGAATTGGAAATGAACATATAAATATGGATTGTAATCATGATAGCATGCGAATATGGGGCTAGAATAAGTCTTGCATATTTTGTGAATCAGATAGGAATATACTGTTTCACCGTATGAGCTTATATAAGGGTTGTGCTCAAAATCAATTGGATTGCAATTGCACATATGAATATGGTAGTTGTAATGGTATCGGTGATTACATAGATTCTAACATCTGTAGATGATATGTGAGTTGGTTATAGTGCATTGGAAAATGGTTATAACTCTCTTTGTGCTCTTGGTTATTATCCTGTGACATGTGAACACTTCTTGCATGACATATGGCGATTGAACGAAATATTGAATGAAGTTAGGATCCCATTGTTTCCATATTATATTTATTCCATTTATATTCTTATCAAGGATCTCTTTTCTTATCAAGGGCCTTATGCAAATAGGACTCAACCAATGGACATAAGCACTGAGGGACTCAATGTATTTTCTACATTGTCGGGACAAATTGAAAAAACTTTCGGAGAGGTTGGATGTTCTTGCAGCAAAGCAACCTTCGAGAGATAGCGATTACATGTGAATATCTTGTCAAGGCGCGAGCATCCGAAAGTTATCGGTCTGCAACATCAAGGTTGGACAAGTGCGGTTTGGGGTGATTTCTTCAACAACGATGGTTATCCCGATTATCAACAAGGTTTGGGGTATCACCCAGATTATGAATGGGGTTATAACTATCAAGATCAATCATCGCATCTCAAGTCCAACATATCTACCAGATTTCATATCCACCTTCAACGCAACAAGAGGAAAATTCAAGGTTGGAGGAATTCATGTCAAAAAGCCTAGCAGACCATAAAGAGATGATGATGAGTCAGGAGTTATCAAGCCAAAATCTAAACAGACAGATGGAACAACTCATTAACTCCTCAATGAATGGTCCTCAATACATGGATTTCGAAACTGAAAAAATAATTCAAGATTGGAGGATTTGGGGTTCAAATTTGTAGCATCAACTGAGGAGATGATGATTGAGCAAGAAAGGTCAATTCAAAATATGCAAAATCAGATGGATCAATTGTTCGAAGCATTGAACAATCACCCTTAAAACAATTGGTGCTATGACATGGATGATGAAATCGATGGAGAGCCAGAAGTGCACATACCACTGGATGAACTTAAAGGAGTGGACATTGAGGAGACAACTGGGGGTATGGAAAATGAAGAGCATGAGCCAACTTGTATTATACCCCAAGTGCCTTCTCAGTTAGAGTTGAAAAATTCAGTGAAATTTGCACACCCATGTCCCCTAGGTAGTCACATCCAAGACAATGATCAATATGATAAAGAGGCCTCGTACAAACCATGGTGGGCAAAGGAAGAGATAATAGAAGAAGAAAATCCCGTTGAATCTTTCATGCCTCAATGCAAAAATCTATTCACAGATACAACGGGAGAAGCACCTGGCATTGCAATAGAACTAGGGACATCATGTACAGGAAATATGCTAGGTGGCTTCAATTCACAAATTCTCATGATGGGGAACCTACCAAAGCACATAGCGGTTCTAATGGATGGAGGGTTCTTAGCTTATCGTAGAGGAATTGGATAGCAGTGTCAAGAAAAGAGTCCAGCTAACGGACTATAAACCTAGCGCTAGATGGGAGGCACCCCATCCAATCTTCTCCCTCCTTATTTAATTCTTATTTACATTTCCATATTTAGTAGAGGTTAGATAGTGGTAAGTATGAATAATAGTTTGATTGTTTCTCCTTTCAGGTTCATTCCAATTGCTATAAGCATTCAGGATCAAAGCAAGTCAAAAACCGAAGTCGCCAAAGATGTGGTGGCGGCGACCCTACAAGTTAAAACACATGCTACGTGCCGATAGCTCGATCATGAGTATTTTTTTTTGCTGAATTCTTAGAATTTCTGACTAAAGCATTCAGACAGTTAGAAGCCCACACTCAATTTCCAACTACAGAATATCTCAAACTTAGCCATCGCCTGATATACTAGCGGATCATGAGGAGGCGAACGGAGATGACATTGCCACTTAGGGGAGTATTTTTTCAATTTTAATTACAATGAGGCCATTGTTTATTTTAAGTTTGGGGGTATTGGGTTGTAGTGAATAGTTATTGCATATAGTTAGTTGCATATAGTTTGATTGCACATCTAAATGTTAGATTTGTTTTGCATATCATATGGGTTATCTATCATGGTTGTTTTACATGTGTGAATGACTGATAATCATTCGTTTCAGTATTTGTATGGAATTGGAAATGAACATATAAATATGGATTGTAATCATGATAGCATGCGAATATGGGGCTAGAGTAAGTCTTGCATATTTTGTGAATCAGATAGGAATATACTGTTTCACCGTATGAGCTTATATAAGGGTTGTGCTCAAAATCAATTGGATTGCAATTGCGCATATGAATATGGTAGTTGTAATGGTATCGGTGATTACATAGATTCTAACATCTGTAGATGATATGTGAGTTGGTTATAGTGCATTGAAAAATGGTTATAACTCTCTTTGTGCTCTTGGTTATTATCCTGTGACATGTGAACACTTCTTGCATGACATATGGCGATTGAATGAAATATTGAATGAAGTTAGGATCCCATTGTTTCCATATTATATTTATTCCATTTATATTCTTATTTTTAGCTGGTAATCATAATTAGTTTAAATCAACAATTGAGTCAATAGTCTTAGCATATAAATATAGTGAGTTAATTAATGCATAGTAGTCTGAGGTTAACAACTTTCTCTGTGGGATCGATACTTTACTTACTCTGTATTACTTGTTGACACATGTATGCTTGCATGAGTTAGAGCTCTTTTATTAGAACTATAAAAGAGGCAACAAGTTTTTGGCGCCGTTGCCGGGGAATGGCGTTAATTTAGATATTTATCATTAGTTTAAAGCTATATTGTATGACTTAGACAATTCTGTTCGTTTCTCATTTCTATTTTTATTTTGTTTTAGGTTTTGCATCATGGGTGACTTTTCTTATCAATCGGCCTTATGCAAATAGGACTCAACCAAGGGACATAAGAGATCGAGGGACTCAATGTATTTTCTACATTGTCAGGACAAATTGAAAAACTTTCGGAGAGGTTGGATGTTCTTGCAGAGCAACCTACTCGAGAGATAGCAGTTACATGTGAATCGTTGTCTTTGGCGAGCATCCAAAGTTATCGGTCTGCAACATCAAGGTTGGACAAGTGCAGTTTGGGGGTGATTTCTTCAACAACGATGGTTATCCTGATTATCAACAAGGTTTGGGGTATCACCCAGATTATGAATGGGGTTATAACTATCAAGATCAATACTGCATCTCAAGTCCAACATATCTACCAGATTTCTCATATCCACCTTCAACGCAACAAGAGGAAAATTCAAGGTTGGAGGAATTCATGTCAAAAAGCCTAGCAGACCATGAAGAGATGATGATGAGTCAGGAGTTATCAAGCCAAAATCTTAACAGACAGATGGAACAACTCATTAACTCCTCAATGAATGGTCCTCAATACATGGATTTCGAAACTGAAAAAAATAATTCAAGATTGGAGGATTTGGGGTTCAAATTTGTAGCATCAACTGAAGAGATGATGATTGAGCAAGAAAGGTCAATTCAAAAGCTGCAGAATCAGATGGATCAATTGTTCGAAGCATTGAACAATCACCCTCAAAACAATTGGTGCTATGACATGGATGATGAAATCGATGGAGAGCCAAAAGTGCACATACCACTAGATGAACTTAAAGGAGTGGACATTGAGGAGACAACTGGGGGTATGGAAAATGAAGAGCATGAGCCAACTTGAATTATACCCCAAGTGCCTTCTCAGTTAGAGTTGAAAAATTCAGTGAAATTTGCACACCCATGTCCCCTAGGTAGTCACATCCAAGACAATGATCAATATGATAAAGAGGCCTCGTACAAACCATGGCGGGCAAAGGAAGAGATAATAGAAGAAGAAAATCCCATTGAATCTTTCATGCCTCAATGCAAAAATCTATTCACAGATACAACGGGAGAAGTACCTGGCATTGCAATGGAACTAGGGACATCATGTACAGGAAATATGCTAGGTGGCTTCAATTCACAAATTCTCATGATGGGGAACCTACCAAAGCACATAGCGGTTCTAATGGATGGAGGGTTCTTAGCTTATCGTAGAGGAATTGGATAGTAGTGTCAAGAAAAGAGTCCAGCTAACGGACTATAAACTGAGCGCTAGATGGGAGGCACCCCATCCAATCTTCTCCCTCCTTATTTAATTCTTATTTACATTTCCATATTTAGTAGAGGTTAGATAGTGGTAAGTATGAATAATAGTTTGATTGTTTCTCCTTTCAGGTTCATTCCAATTGCTATAAGCATTCAGGATCAAATGAAGTCAAAACCCAAGTCGCAGAAAGTACAGGTGGTGGCGCGACCTACAAGTTAAAAACTTGGCTGCGTACGCTGCCGATAGCTTCGGGCCGCAGAATTTTTTTTTTTGCTAAATTCTTAGAATTTTTGACTAAAGCGTTCGGACAGTTAGAAGCCCACACTCAATTTCCAACTACAGAATATCTCAAACTTAGCCATCGCCTGATATACTAGCGGATCATGAGGAGGCGAACGGAGATGACATTGCTACTTAGGGGAGTATTCTTTCAATTTTAATTACAATGAGGGCATTGTTTATTTTAAGTTTAGGGGTATTGGGTTGTAGTGAATAGTTATTGCATATAGTTAGTTGCATATAGTTTGATTGCACATCTAAATGTTAGATTTGTTTTGCATATCATATGGGTTATCTATCATGGTTGTTTTACATGTGTGAATGACTGATAATCATTTGTTTCAGTATTTGTATGGAATTGGAAATGAACATATAAATATGGATTGTAATCATGATAGCATGCGAATATGGGTATAGAGTAAGTCTTGCATATTTTGTGAATCAGATAGGAATATACTATTTCACCGTATGAGCTTATATAAGGGTTGTGCTCAAAATCAATAGGATTGCAATTGCGCATATGAATATGGTAGTTGTAATGGTATCGGTGAGTACATAGATTCTAACATCTGTAGATGATATGTGAGTTGGTTATAGTGCATTGGAAAATGGTTATAACTCTCTTTGTGCTCTTGGTTATTATCCTGTGACATGTGAACACTTCTTGCATGACATATGGCGATTGAACGAAATATTGAATGAAGTTAGGATCCCATTATTTCCATATTATATTTAGTCCATTTATATTCTTATTTTTAGGTGGTAATCATAATTAGTTTAAATCAACAATTAAGTCAATAGTCTTAGCATATAAATATAGTGAGTTAATTAATGCATAGTAGTCTGAGGTTAACAACTTTCTCTGTGGGATCGATACTTTACTTACTCTGTATTACTTGTTGACACATGTATGCTTGCATGAGTTAGAGCTCTTTTATTAGAACTATAAAAGAGGCAACAAGTTTTTGGCGACTTAGGGGAGTATTCTTTCAATTTTAATTACAATGAGGGCATTGTTTATTTTAAGTTTGGGGGTATTGGGTTGTAGTGAGTAGTTGTTGCATATAGTTAGTTTCATATAGTTTGATTGCATGTTTAAGTTGCATAGTCGGGGTATTTTAGTATGAATTTTTTTTTTTTATCTATTTTTTTATTTTAGTTTTCTTTTGTCTTGTTTACTTAGTATGTGTTTAGTTGCATAACATTGCATAATCCCAAGTTTTCAACTAGTTAAATTCTAATTTGGCCAATGATGACATATAAATTTGATAGATTTTTGAATTTGATTGATATCTTGAGCTTAGTTATAATTTTATACACGATATAATTCATGCTTGCTGTTTAGATGTTACCAGGTAGAACGACAATGTTCCTTTTTGCTTGTTGGTTAAGATTAGCATGCTTGTTTGTTCAGAGGAAAATGTTGTTTTTAATGATAGAATTGTGTAGGAAGTGAGACATAGACTATGAAAACACAGATACTCAAACTTTGAGAACACATGGGTATGCTTGCTATTGGGACGAGATGGAGCGTAAAACGCACTCGTTTAATTGGAAATGGAAAGCGAGATGGAGCGTAAAACACACCCGTTTAAATGGAAATGGAAAGTGAGATGGAGCGTAAAACGCACTCGCTATAAAAAAAATCAATAAACACCGCGGGAAAGTGCGAGAATCGCCCTCGTGAGTAAAAACAGAGCAGAATAAACCCACTGTTGAACCTTAGTGTGTATTGATGTGTTGGAGTAGTTGATGTCTCATTAGTATATGTACTTCTTGAGTTAAACTTCAATTTTCTGCCTTAAGCAATAAAGCATGTGGTATTTTCACCTTTGTCAAGCTTATCTGTGAACACATCACACACACACACAACATCTTTATAGCAAGTTAGGATTATATGATTGTATGTCATTATGCCTTTAGCTTAGTTTGATGTTTTGTTCTTGGATCTTGATATTTCTCTGAGGCATGACTTATTGGAATTCTTAACATGGCTAAAAATCTGGGGATTCATTGTCATAGTAGCGTAGCTTGCATAGCATATAGATTGCATTAGCATTGTTGTTGCTTGAGGACAAGCAATGGTTTAAGTTTGGGGGTGTGATAAGTGGATTTTTTATGCATTTATCCGGTATCTTTTACTTGAATTAGTTGCTTATATTCATGTGTCTTAGTTACTTTTCATGCATTTTGTGTTTATTTTGTAGATTTTATGTTTGGAAGTGGTGTGAACGATTATTGTAAAGAAACGCAAAGAAAATGCAAAGAAAAGGCAATCCGGATATCATTTGGGCTTTCATGTTACTTCATGTTCTTGGTTTGGAACTTAGCTTACTTTGTAGAGCGTCTTCATAGCTTTCCGAAACATCTTGAATCGCTCTAATCGGAGTTCGGATGCAAGAGTTATGATCGTTGTACCGACGGACGTCAAACTACGCTGTTTTGATTCGCCATTTTCATAACAGTCCCTTCCAGCTCGATTTCAACCTTAATACGGCCGGAATTTCTCAATCATCAAAGAATTAAAGTTACAGATCTCGTCGATATCTTCGATTTGATAGGTGACAGGCCCTGTAACTCTTCCCGGATCAAATGTTATGGCCATTTTACCGAAAGTACTGCAGCGAAGAGAATTATTACGCGCGGCGCGCTGAACTAGCAGCGTACTACGACGACTCACCAAAAAAACGCGATTTTATGAAACTTTCTGCAAGTTGAGCTCCCGTGCGTGCGGCCGCGAGACTTCGGGCGATGACCACAGCTGACTTTTCACTAAATAGAGCAATTGAAGCGTGATTGAGTGGGGGGATTCAATTAGGGCTTATATATTAGACATATTATCATTATGTAAGACAGATTCCACCCCTTGGGGGCTAGATAGCTACTTCCATCTTCTCTCTTTTCATAGTAGAAACTAGGGTTTACACCTTGGGAGAGATTCCAACGTAGGAGAAAGCCATAACGTCTATTTTTCTCTACTTCTTCTTGGAGATCTCTGTCATCGTGGATATTGATTATTGTTTATTGGATTTCTTTGTGGATTTAATAGTTAATCTTTGATTTCTATTCAGCAATTGGGTTTGATCGTTCTATCCTTCTTATTTTGATTGTTTGTTTATTGATCATGTTTAGCCTTGATCCCATAATGGCTTTTGGTTCAGTCATGAACTAAACTCCATTATGGGACTCTAACGGATTTTAATATGTAGTTTGGTTGCACATCTAAATGTTAGATTTGTTTTACATATCATATGGGTTATCTATCATGGTTGTTTTACATGTGTGAATGACTGATAATCATTCGTTTCAGTATTTGTATGGAATTAGAAATGAACATATAAATATGGATTGTAATCATGATAGCATGCGAATATGGGTATAGAGTAAGTCTTGCATATTTTGTGAATCAGATAGGAATATACTGTTTCACCGTATGAGCTTATATAAGGGTTGTCCTCAAAATCAATAGGATTGCAATTGCGCATAGGAATATGGTAGTTGTAATGGTATTGGTGATTACATAGATTCTAACATCTGTAGATGATATGTGACTTGGTTATAGTGCATTGGAAAATGGTTATAACTCTCTGTGTGCTCTTGGTTATTATCCTGTGACATGTGAACACTTCTTGCATGACATATGGCGATTGAACGAAATATTGAATGAAGTTAGGATCCCATTGTTTCCATATTATATTTAGTCCATTTATATTCTTATTTTTAGGTGGTAATCATAATTAGTTTAAATCAACAATTGAGTCAATAGTCTTAGCATATAAATATAGTGAGTTAATTAATGCATAGTAGTCTGAGGTTAACAACTTTCTCTGTGGGATCGATACTTTACTTACTCTGTATTACTTGTTGACACATGTATGCTTGCATGAGTTAGAGCTCTTTTATTAGAACTATAAAAGAGGCAACAGTAATCTGCCTCTCCTCGCAATATAAAGGTGGCAAATGGAACCTTTTGCTCCTCAGAGCATCCCAAAACATAAAATATCTTGGTGATCTGTTTTGTCCACGCTTCCGCCTTAAGTGGTTTTGGCTCTCTAATAAACTCCGGTGGTCCCAGCTCCTTGAACTGTTTAGCGGTGACCGTCCGAGAGTTTCTAGTGTTTCCACCTACATTTTGGATAGGAGCCGCTCTCGCCTGATATTGCATGAATTGCATAAAGGCTCTGAACATTCCATCGTTCATCATTTGGTCAGTGTTGTTGTTTGCATGAGGATTGTCGACTTCCTGATGCACATTATCCTGATTATTGATCTGTGGAGACTCAACGGTCTCCTCTGCTCCATTGCTATTTTCAACATTCTCGGATGTCATTTTTAAATACTGCCACAAAACAAGGGTTAATTGACATGTCACATATTATCCCTATACTCAAATCGACTAAATAAATACCAAATAAACTTAGGTAGGTCATACTAGCGAAGGAATTTCCCTCTCCCTCCTAGTTCTTGTCTCACATCTCACCAAATGATCATATCCCTAAGCTTTGATATTAACCGTGACGCCCCAAAATAGGTATACATCACCCATCTTGAGTCACAAATACATGGTACAAAATTCAAATACAACTTAATTATACAACAGTCGTGTAAAATACGACAAAACATAATCTAAGAGTTTTAATAAGAATATTGTCATCTAGACAATATCCACACTCAATGGAGTCCTCATTACATTTATTGTCATATTATTTAACAGAATAGTGAGGACTACTAATGCTATAATCTGGACCGTCACTTTGTTCCCCGACTAGTCCCGGCTACGTTCTCATTTCTTGAAGAGAACAGTGAAAGAAAGGGTGAGCTCAACTAGCCCAGTAACAAATATTATGACTAAGATAATGCAGAACAAATTATCATTAGCCTTCAACAGTGTTAAACTGATAAAATATAATAAACATCAAGTTTAACTGCAGCGGAACAAGCAATCCATTAGAAGAGTCAAGTAATGAATAAAATCTACTATCTTCTATGATTTAAAAGATTTTTCATCACTTTTATCGTTGAGACTCAGCTTAATAAATAAACCACATCATCCCTGTACTACGGCCAAGGATTTTCATTAGTATCATGACCACAAATTATCCATGCACTATGGGCCAAGGATATTCGTGTATTCATCCATGGTCATGATCATGCCAACAACTGTCCATCAATGCACTACGGCCAATGAGGACTTTTACTACATCATTTGTAATATTACGGTCATGATTATACCGAATAATCCCTGGTCATAATTATACCTAGTCCATCCATGCACTACAGGCCACCGATGACTTTCAACATATTATAAACATGAGGATGATGACAATGATATAAGAATTCAATAAAACAAGTTCAAGGATAAATTTGTAAAGATTTATAATTTAATTTATCCAGAAATCAATAACGTCCAAATTGTCAACGTGATACTGCTTTGTGGAGTAAAATTCAAGAATGCTCAGAAGAATATTTTCATGAAAAGATACTGGATGAAGCGCAAATATCAAAGATATTTCACTAATTTCATGGAGTATAGAAGCCAAAACTATAATCAACTAAGTATAATAGAATATATGAAACCGTAAATGGATTTTTTCCGCCATGCGGTAATCCACGTGAGATGCATTATTCCAATGTAATAATAAAGAATGGAATAATGAATAATTCACCGGTGATGCGTAATCCGCATTGCATAAAAGTTATTCCAACAGAATAATAAAGAATGGAACCGGTCATGCATAATCCGCATGCATGTGATGTTCCAATGAGAATAATAAAGAATGAAATAACAATGAATTCACTGTGCATGCGATAGATCACAGATGCATAAAAGTTATTCCAATGAGAATAATAAAGAATGGAATAACAGAAGAATTTCACCATGTATGCGGTACTTCGCATAGACAGGTTATTCCAACATAATAATAAAGAATGGAATAACCTTTACGAGTATTGAAAGAAAATAACTCTCTTCATGAATACGAAAGAAATAATACCCCTTACCTTAGAAACACTAGATACTGCAATAGTGAGGTAGCAAACTTCTCTTCTTCTTTCTCTCTATAATTTCTCTCTATAATAATTGCTCTAAAGCTTTTGTGAATTGGTGAGAAATGAAGGAAAAATGAGCTTCTATTTATAGAAAAATATTGTTTCGATAATTGAACGTTTTGGGGCTTAAAATATTACAGTATAATACCTTCCTATTTTTCTTCATTTTTAATTTAGTACTTCAAGTATTATCAAACTTGCACTACCTCCCCTAATAGTAAATAATGTGAATTAATAGTTCATTCATGTGACTCAAAAGTATAATCATGTGAAAAAACTAATTACAGTATAGTACCTTCAACTATACCTCTATTTTTAATTTAGTCATGCAAGTATTATCAATCTTGCACCACCTCCCCTAATAGTACATGAATGTGAATCAATAGTACACACATGTGAAGAAATAGTTATAAGCATGTGAAATAATAGCAATTAATTGCTCATTTATCCGATTAGTTACCCGATTGGTCAATATAACCTCCAGACATCAATTATTATCGAAATAAATGTCGATTTCCACTAACACTAATAATTCCAACACAATGGAACTATCAATTTCATCTTTAATCAACACAACTTATTCATCATTAATATTATAACTCACAATATTTAACAACCAGGTCATTCCCAGGAATGATGGGGCTTTCCGATAAGGATTTCTCCTTATTGGCGCGCAATTAGGTGACCAAACCTCTCCTTGACAGAAAATCTAGACATTGACAATATTGCAAATAATAATATGAATAACTTTGTCGTCTCAATTATTGATTTAATAATAATAAATATTATGCAGATGATACTGTGACAATAATTGAATCAATAATGTGAGAGATATGATGCAGCAATTATTGTAGCAATAATTGAGTATAACTGAGTGACTTCTCACGTAAGCATCAATAATCAATATTGTGTGCTACTATGCAACCACGCGTATTACTATTGTGACAACCCGGAAATTCGTATTGTCCAGAATTTAGGTTTAAAGAATTAATTATTAATAAAAGGAATTTTTATTAATATTTTTATATGTTATGTGTTTATTAATCGTTCTATAACCTAGGATGATTATAAATCGGGAGTATTCTGGCTACGAACTAGATTGAGCGAATAAGAATTTTCAAGACAAAAATGAAATTTTCCGGGAACAAAATATTTTCGGAGAAAAAGACGAAATAGGCACTATTCATCCGTTTCTGCTCGGAGATTTATTTTGAAATTCCGAGAAGTTATAGATTAGGTAAAATGTTGAGACGTGATGGAATATTCAAAAATATTTTAGATTATGGCAAAACGAAAGCCATCATGGACTCAAAACCCCAAGGGTTAGGAAAAGTGAGTTAGAGGATTTAATGTTTACGTATAATAATTAGGATTATTATGCTTGAGGAATACGAGTATAGCAAGAGGATTGATACGACGTATAATACGAATATCGTACGAACTATATACGAAGAGAATACGAGAATGAGATGCGTAGAATACGATTAGTTTTAGTAAAAGATAAGTTAAGTAATGACTAAGTAAACTTAATAGCTAAGTAAAGTGCTTATGCTTAATGATTAAGTACAGTGCTTATAATTGATGAGTAAGTAAACTTAAAGACTAAGTAAACTTAAGGGCTAAGAAGACTTAGTGGCTAAGTTAATGTGGAGGCCAAGTTAACTTAGGGCTTAAGTCTTGAATAGTAAGGAGGTTAAGAAATGAAATGACCAAATTGCCCTAGCTTTGGATTTTCTATAAATAGGAAGCCTTATGTTCATTTGATGGGATTTTGAAAATCCTACATCTTAGAGAGAGAGAGAGAGAGAGAGAGAGAGAGAGCTCGGAGGAAGAAGGAGAAGGAAGAGCATGAGCATGTATGATCGGATCGATAGTGATCGTGAAATAGAAAATCTTGCGAATCGTCGGCTTTGTATAACGGAAGAGGATTAAAGAAGAACGGTAATCCGAACATAGTTTCTTCTAATATTTATTATAATTTAATATGTTTAAAACATAGCTTAATGAGAATAGAGAGAAGATGATGTTAGAAATAATTTCATATGGTTGAAATCATGAGAAAAGAAGAAATAAGAACTTAGAAGTTTAGTAAATAAATTTCTTAAGGAAGTATAAGATTCGTAGCGAATTTGAATGATCCGAGTGGATTATATGAATAAGTAGGTTAAATAAGTAAGGAATAATATTCTATAACATCAAATTCCAATAAAAAGTGAAATCATAATCCAAAATATTGATTAAAATGAAGAACGAACGAAGAACATGAAGAACACACGAAGAACGTTGTTGATGGACAAATTTAAAACCATCGTAAGATAATTGTTGTTGATGGACAAGTTTAAAACCATTGCGTATAAGTTAGTTGCTTATTGCTTGGATAGGAACGGTAGAAACGTTCATGAAGAACGGATTAAAACTTAGCTATAACGAAGTTATGGCGAAATTTCATAAAAGTCAAACGAGAATTAGAAAGTTATTAAATGAACCCGAACGTGTAGGGTTTCATAAGAAAGTAAGAGAGCATAGAAAACATGAGTCGGGGACTCAAGAATGAACGAGTTTCGAGTTCGGATGACCAAATTACGGACGAACAAACGAAGAGCGTTAAAAACATAAAATGAACAAAGGGTGAAGATTAAGCCAATTGAATGGCACATTAACAGATTTATATTGAATTTCTGCTCAATGGGTATTAAACTACGTAAGATAAGGAAGAGAATGGCTTTGGAACGACCTCATTTCGAGTTATAACGAAGGAGTTATGAGATCGGGAAGTAAGCGTCTCAAATTTGATTTAACACTTAGAGAAATTTTCTAGGGTTAGGGCACTGCACCGCTGGCGCTTGATCATCATGCCTTGTAGAGTGGTGCAAATAGCGCGCTGCATCGGGTCGAGTTCGAATTAACTTCATGACAATGGCGCGAGAGATAACAAAGGAGTGGCGTCTGCTATTTGGTGTTGAGAAAAAAGCCGAGGATGAGCTTTTAATCGCTTCCGCTGCTTTGGGGAAATGTAAGGGAAGATAAAGAATATAATATTAAACTAATGTAACACTTAATCAAGTAATGTAAACCTTTATTAAAGGTTGATCATAAGATTAAGCAAGATTAATTGATAAAGAATATAAAACACGAGTTACGTAATCTATGTCCGGGGACCGTAGTCGGGATGAACGAACGTGAGGGATTGCTATGATTGTGACTCCTTAGACGTTAAGTGACGAGGGTAATGAATAACATTTCGATGTTATGACATGATAATGAGAGATAAGTGTGTACTGTATAGACGTTGTGAACGCAACGTTGTTGTAATGGACGAGCGGTCTTAACATACAACGATAAGTATGGCTTCGACACTAAGAACGAGTAATGAACATGGGATTCATGTAAAAGATAACGAAAGTATTAATAAGATTTGAATTATCAAGAAAGCCGTAGTGAATGGTAATAAGATTAATGAAAGCCGAATGTGAGTCAGATAAGAATGCAAATCATCAAAGATGATGAACGTTTTGAGTAAGACATCTCCGTATGTCATGAAGCCGTAAACTGGTAAAGGAAGTTAGTCGCGTAAACTTATATTGCAAGAACGCGAACCCTAAGAAGTAAAGTGAAGTTAAACCAAAGCATAAGTTCAATATATGACTAATTGGTGTTTATGTTTTCTCCTTATGTGTTATATAGGAATTGAAATGAGCAGTTCAGCGTAAGCTATAGCTGGGCGTAAGGCAAGTTTTCTAATTTCATTCATATTACATGAATTTTAGTTTCTTAAACTTCTCAGATGTTATACTTGAGAAGTCTTGTCTATGTGCATATGTGCGATGTATATACAAGGTGGTAGAATGTATGAGGCCTTGAGCCACAATTTGAACACTTCGGTGTTTCTATGATATGCATTGTTCTATGATTGAGATGTTCAATACAAGTATGTTCTGTTTATGTATGAACCGTTATTGTTAAGTCTGTGCTAATGATTCTAGCCAGACATGATGTGTATGAACAAGGTAAAGGGATGAAAGTATTTCAAAGTTAAAATGACTGATGTTTTAAAATGATAGGAATCGAGACTATTCATATTATTCAAGCTGCTTCATAACTTTTGTTCGGTTATAGAAGTCCTTATGAAATGTTTTAATTCTGAAGTTGTTTGTTCAACTGTTATGACTTGCTGGGAAATTGAATGCTCACTCTTGCTTTAAATGAAAAACAATTTTCAGCGAACAAGGTTAGAAGAACTTAAAGAACCCGTAAAGATCAAGTTGTCAGTATCCAGATGAAGTACCATTCAGAAGGTGAATGAGCGAGAAGATCAAGTGAAGACTTGTAATGTAAAAAGATAAAATTGAATTATAGACTAGTTTAATGAACTATTATGTATCCTTGGTGGCGGATAAAAGTCACTCTTGTAAGATGAAATGAATAATGTATTTATTATTATTTGTAATGAAAAAGGTTATAAGGTTTCCAGAACCTGGGATTTGAGAGTGTATGTCGTTATATTTCAGTATATAATGATGTATGTTGGATGAATGATGTACTCGTGACGTACGGAATCCGGGTGTGAAGATAGACCAGATTTCGGGGCGTTACAACTGTACTTTTACTACCGGGTAGTTCAACAGTTTTAACGGTAACACTTTCGTCGTTATTTTTATAAAAGATAATTACATCATTTTCTAACTACGACAATACTTTCGTTGTGGGGTCCACCAATGATTGTGTCGTCGTACGAATATTCCTTGTTAAAACGAATATTCCCCGACCAATCGAATATTATATAACCACTTGCTTACTTTGCAAAATTTGTAAATATTACCCACAATTATAACATTATATCAAATCCACACCATAATATTCAAAAATATATTTCGAGAAAATTATTCTTTATTCATAAAAGTTGGGGTCTTACAATTGAGCTTTCCTCTCTTTCTAAATCTCATAACTCCTTTCTATGGAGCAACACGTAACAACACATGATCTCCAATATTGAATTTCATGTCCTTTCGATGAAGATCAGCATAACTCTTTTGTCGATCTTGTGAGGTTTTTATATGTTGTCGGATCGTTTGAATCTTTTCCGTAGTCATACATTCCAAATCCGGTCCTAACAACATTGCTTCACCCACCTCATCCCAGCATACTAGAGAACGACACTTTCTTCCATACAACGCCTCAAATGGAGCCATGCCAATACTTGCTTGATAACTATTGTTGTAGGAAAACTCCACCAATGGTAAGAACTTGTCCCAACTTCCCTTGAAGTCAAGGACACAGAGTCTTAATAAATCTTCAAGAGTTCGAATAGTCCTTTCCGAATGCCCGTCCGTTTGAGGATGATATTTGAACTAACTAAATCAGAATCCGTGCCCATAGCTTTTTGCAAACTAACCCAAAATCTTGAAGTGAATCTTGGGTCTCGATCAGAAACTATGGATACTGGCATACCATATAATCTTACAATCTCGTTTATGTACATACGAACAAGACGTTCAAGTGTATAAGTTTCTCGTATTGGTAAGAAATGAGCAGACTTAGTCAATCTATCAACAATGACCTAAATCGCATCTATGCCTTGAGAAACCTTGGTAAGACCAGTAATGAAATCCATAGTAATGTGCTCCCACTTTCATTCTAGAATTTCAAGTGGTTGCAATTGACCTTTTGGCACTTGATGCTCCGCCTTTACTCGTTGACAAGTTAGACACCTTGAGATAAACCCCGCTATCTCTCTCTTCATATTGCTCCACCAAAATATATGTCGAAGATCACGATACATTTTAGTACTCCCATGATGGATTGAAAACGATGTGTTGTGCGCCTCAATCATGATTTTATACTTCAAGTCAGAATCATTAGGAACACAAAGTCTGGAGTTGACTCAAAGTATTCCTTCTTCATCAATTCTTGCTTCCGGAATAGTACCTTCTTGCACTTTCTTCCTCATACGCATCATCTACAGGTCTGTAGTTTGAGCAGCTTTAACTTTATCGATTAAAGTCGGTTCTACTCGTATATTCGCCATCATTACATTGGTCCTTAGAGTCTTTAACTCTATCTCCATCCTTTGTAAGTCATACAAAATGGGGTTTTGCGTTGACAATATCTCACTTATACCCGTATATGATCTTCTACTCAATGCGTCAGCTACTACGTTTGCTTCTCCAAGATGGTATTGAATGGTATGATCGTAATCTTTCAATAGCTCAAGCCATCGTCGTTGTCGCATGTTAAGTTCCTTTTGAGTGAAGAAATATTTGAGGCTTTTATGATCCGTATAGCTCTCCACCTTCTCTCCATACAGGTAATTCCACTAAATATTAAGCGCAAAAATGACAACTTCCAATTCTAGATCATGAGTAGGATAATTCCTCTCATATTCTTTGAGTTGTCATGAGGAATAGGCTATGACTTTCCCATGATGCATGAGAACACACCCTAAACCTTTTCCTGAAGCATCGCTGTATATGACAAATCCCTCCGAACCAGCTGGTATTGTCAAAACAGGTGCTGAAAAGAGCCTCCTCTTGAGTTCTTGAAAACACTTCTCACATTCCTCGCTCCAACTGAATTTTGTATCTTTTCGAGTCAGCTAAGTTAACGGAGTAGCGATTCGAGAAAATCCTTCCACGAACCTCCGATAATAACCAGCTAAGCCGAGAAAGCTACGTTTTGGTCATCGACTTAGGTTTCTCCCGACTTTGAATTGCTTGATCTTTGTCGGTCAATAGATATTCCATGATTTGATATTACGTGCCCAAGGAATGCTACTTCCTCAAGCCAGAACTCGCATTTCTTCAACTTGGCATATAACTTGTTTTCACGAAGCTTTTGGAGTATCAGCCTCAAGTGTTGCTCATGATCTTCACAGATTTTGGAGGAAATGAGGATGTCATCAATAAAGACGACCACAAAGTGATCCAAATATTCCTTGAATACTCGGTTCATCATATCTATGAAAGCAACAGGAGCATTAGTTAGTCCAAAAGACATGACTAGGAATTCGTAATGCCTGTACTGAGTTCTAAAAGCAGTCCTTGGGATGTCATCAGTTTTAATCTTCAACTGATTATATCCAAGAAGAAGATCGATCTTTGAAAAGAATTTAGCGCCTTGCAACTAGTAAAACAGGTCATCAATGCGAGGCAACGGGTACCTATTTTTGATGGTGACATGATTCAACTCCCGATAATCAATACAAAGTCGCATACTTCCATCTTTCTTTTTCACGAATAGAACAGGAGCACCCCAAGGAGACGTAATAGGTCGAATGAAACCGATGTCAAACAATTCCTGCAGTTGGGTTTTTAACTCCCGAAGTTCAATAGGAGCCATTCGATATACATGGGGCTTTGGAAATGGGTTTTGTACCGGGTTCAAGGTCGATACCAAACTTGATTTCACGCTCTGGGGGTAGGCCAGGAAGTTCTTCGAGGAATACGTCAGGAAATTTATTAACAATAGAAATATCATTCAAATCTGACGTATTTTTGTTTAAATCTGTGACATGATCTAAGAAAGCTTGACATCCATTTTTCAATAAACGAATAGCTTTATGGCTTGAGATGACCGTGATTGATTTTAATGGTTTGGTCGCTTGAATTCGCATAATAGGTTGATTAGGAATATGAAAGCTAACAACCTTACGAAAATAATCAATTTTAGCATTATAAGTAGTTAACCAATCAATCCCTAGAATCACGTCAAATGCAAGTATTTTTAAGGAGATAATATTGACAGGTAATGTGCGGTTACCGATTTGAATCAAACAAGACTTATAAATAGTGGATGTGATGAAGATTTCTCCCAACGGAGTTTCAACAGATAAATCAAAGTCTAATTTTTTGGAGTCAAATTTAAACATTGAGAGCAAGTAGGAGAAATAAAAGAATAGGTAGAACCGGTATCAAATAGTATAAACTTCACTAGAGTTTATGATTAGCTTACCCGTGATCACCTCGTTCGGATTTCTCGCTTTTTGGGAGGTTACAACAAATGCTCTCCCTTGAACTACCAGTTTTGTCTTGTCTGGGACGACCTTTGATGCTTCCATCCCAGCTGGACTTGCCTTTGGTGCATGATAAAATCGGGCAAAGTGACCTTCTCTTCCGCAATTATAACACGCTTTGGATTGATGCGTACAGTTCGGACTGATATGTCCCTCTCCTCCGCATTTGTAACATACGATTGGTTGTCGTTCCCCTTCCTTAACAACAGGTGCTGGTGATGACGTCTTCCCATCATTGTTGAATCTCCTCTTCTTGAAATTTCCACTTTTATTATCATGGCCATGATTACCACCGAAGTGATTACCATTTCTGGCATGTTGATTCCCTCCACGTTTGTTTTCACCGCTTTGATGACTTCTACCACTGGTAGTATCGCTTTGTCGGCTGCTATCTCTTGGTTGAGTTGACTCATTATCGTGCTCCAATAACTGAGCCTTATTCACAACATCTGAATACAAACACAGTTTGTGAGAAATTAGGTATTGACGTATCTCGGGTTTCAAATCTCTTAGAAACATCCACGCAATTCTCTCCTCATTATCAACCAAGTGGGACGCAAACCGGGACAACTCGGCAAACTTAGCTTCGTACTGTGACATGCTCATATTGTTTTGCTCCAGCTTGATAAACTCTACCTCCTTCATGTGACGAATACTTTCGGGAAAGTACTTGTCGTTGAACAGCTCTTGGAACTTCTCCCAAGACATCTTCAGTGTGGTAGGTTGAGTACGCTTTACAGATTCCCACCAGCAATCTGCCTCTGCTCGCAACATGAAGGTGGCAAAGGGAACCTTTTGCTCCTCGGAGCATCCCAATACATCAAATATCTTGGTGATCTGCTTTATCCATGTCTCTGTCTTAAGTGGTTTTGGCTCTCCAAAAAACTTCGGTGGTTCCACCTCCTTGAACTGTTTAGCGGTGACCGTCCGAGAGTTTCCAGTATTGCCACCTGCATTTTGAACAGGAGCCGCTCTCGCCTGATGTTGCATGAATTGCATAAAGCCTCTGAATATCCCATTGTTCACCATTTCATCGGTGTTATTGTTTACCTGAGGATTATTGTCTTCCTGTTGCACATTATCATGGGTATTGATCGTTGGTGATTCAATGGTCTCATGTGCTTCATTGCTTATCTCAACATTTTTGGATGCCATTTTCAAATACTGCCACAAAACAAGGGTTAATTAATATATCACATATTATACTATACTCTGACCGACCAATTAAATACCAAATAAACTTAGGTAGGTCATACTAGCGAAGGAATTCCCCATCTCTCCCCTCCTAGTTCTTGTCTCACATCTCAGCCAGGGATCCTATCCCTAAGCTTTGATACCAACTGTGACGCCCCCAAAATAGGTATACATCACCCATCTTGAGTCGCCAAATACATGGCACAAAATTCAAATACAACTTTATTATACAACAGTCGTGTAAAATATGACAAAACATAATCTAAGAGTTTTTAATAAGAATATTGTCATCTAGACAATATCCACACTCAATGGAGTCCTCATTACATTTATTGTCACACTATTTTATAGAATAGTGAGGACTACTAAAACAACCATCCGGACCGTCAACTGTTCCCTCGACTCGTCCCAAATTATATTCTCATTTCTCAAGAGAATAGTGAAAGAAAGGGTGAGCTCAACTAGCCCAAGAAGAAATATTATGACTAAGATAATGCAGAATAAATTATCCTTAGCCTTTAACAGTATAACAACTGATAGAATATAATAGACAACAAGTTTTAGATCAACAACTGCAGCGGAATAAGCAATCTATTAGAAGAGTCGAGTAGAGCATAAAATCTACTATCTTCTATGATTTAAAAAGTTTTTCATCAAATTGATCGTTGAGACTCAGCTTAATAAATAAAATCGAATCATCCCTGCATCACGGCCAAGGATATTCATGTAATCATCAATGGTCGTGATTATATCGAATAATCCCTGGTCATAATCATACCAACAACTGTCCATCAATGAACTACAGGCCAATGAGAACTTTCACCACATCATTCGTCACATTACGGTCATGATTATACCGAATAATCCATGGTCATAATCATACCAAGTCCATCTATGCACGTAAGCCAAAGATGACTTTCATCACAATATAAGCATGAGGATGATGACAATGACATAATAATTCAATAAAACAAGTTCAAGATAAACTTTAAAGATTTATAATTTAATTTATCCAGAAATCAATAACGTCCAAATTGTCAACATGATACTGCTTTGTGGAGTAAAATTCAAGAATGCTCAGAAGAATATTTCCATGAAAAGATACTGGATGAAACGCAAATATCCAGGATATTCTACTAATTTCATGGAGTATAGAAGCTAAAACTTTAACCAACTGAGTATAATAGAATATATGAAAGCTATGAATGGATTTTTGCTCGCCATGCAGTAATCCACGTAGAAAAGTCATTTCCATAATTTAATAAGGAATGAATACAAAGGATCATTCACCATGCATCATTAGTAGTCTACATTGTGAGTTATTCCAAAAGAATAATAAAGAATGGAATAATGTAAGAATTCACCATACATGTGATAAACCGCAGACAAACAAAGTTATTCCAATGTAATAATAAAGAATGGAATAACAAAAGAATTCATCGTGCATATGGTAGTCCACACGCAGACGAAGTTATTCCAATGTAATAATAAAGAATGGAATAATGGAAGAATTCACCGAGCATCGCGATAGGCCGCACAGACAAGTTATTCCAACAGAATAATAAAGAATGGAATAATGTAAGAATTCACTTAGGCATGCGATGATCACAGATGCATAAAAGTTATTCCAAATGTAATAATAAAGAATGGAATAAAAACCCTTACGAGTATTGAAAGAAAATAACTCTCTTCATGAATACGAAAGAAATAATATCCCTTACCTTAGAAGAAACTGGATACTGGAATAGTGAGATAGCAAACTTCTCTTTTTCTTTCTCTCTATAATTTCTCTCTCTATAATAATTGAAAGTAGTATGCACACAAGCCAATCATGTTTGATGATAAAGCATATACTTTGTAACAATCTTATTCATTTATTAATAAAAAGTATTAATTTATTAAAGGCTTTTAATTATCTACATTGTAAGACCCCAACTTTTATGAATAAAGAATAATTTTCTCGAAATATATTTTTGAATATTATGGTGTGGATTTGATATAATGTTATAGTTGTGTGTAATATTTACAAATTTTGCAAAGTAAGCAAGTGTTATATAATATTCGATTGGTCGGGGAATATTCATTTTAATAGGGATTATTAGACGACCAAGCACAATCATTGGTGGACCCCTAGCGAAGTATTATCGTAGTTAAAAATGACGTAATTATCTTTTATAAAAATAACGACGAGTGTTACCGTTAAAATTGTTGAACTACCCGGTAGTAAAAGTACAAAGAATAATGGCGTGGTTGCATAGTAGCACACGGTATTGATTATTGATGCTTACGTGAGAAGTCACTCAATTATACTCAATTATTGCTACTGAAGAATTCACGCATCATATGTAAGACCCCAACTTTTATAAATAAAGATGAATTTTCTATAAATATCATTTTTAAATATTATGGAGTAAATTTGATATAATGTTATAGGCGTGGGTAATATTTATAAATTTTGCAAAAGTACGCAAGTTGTTATATAATATTCGATTGGCTCTGGGAATATTCGTTTTAACGGGGAATATTCGTACAACCAAGACAATCATTGGTGGACCCCACAATGTAATTATTGTCGATTGAGAGAACGACAAAAATACTTTATAAAAATAACGGCGGAAGTTTTACCGTTAATCTGCTCAAACACTTTCGATTGTTAAAAAGTACAAGAATACGCGTAGTTGCACTAAAGAGACATTACCGGTATTGATTATTGATGCTTACGTGAGAAGTCACTCAGTTTTTTTCAATTATTGCTATAGTAATTGTTGTAAATTTTTCTTATTTTATGGACCCCTATTTACCCATTTTTCAAAATAATCAGTAGAAAGTTATTTTATATAATAATAGGTGGGGGCCCACTAGTGGGGCCCATGTGGGTTACAAAGTCTTGGGAGGAAGAATTTTGGTTACGGGTATTGGGGGGGGGAGTACAATTATTACATATATATATATATATATATATATATATTATAAATTTGTTTTACTTGGAAAAAAAAAAAAAAGATGGTTGGGAGTGATTTTGTTAGAGAGAGTATTATGGTTTATATATATATATATATATATATATATATATATATATATATATATATATATCGTTTTATTATATAATTATAAATAGAATATATTATATTTTATTTAAAAGATTTTACTTTAATTATGGACCGTCGTTTAAAAGTAAATCAATCTGGACCGTTTCATGGATTAGTTATATATGCAGATCCATTCTTCTATAAATAGAAGCTCATTCCTTCATTATTTCTTTAATTCTTTGAAACTCTAGAGAGAGAAATTATAGAGAAAAGTATTCTGCTACTTCCCTACTCTTGTATTCAGTTTATTTTACGGTAAGGGATATTATTTCTTTTGTATTCATGAAGAGAACTTCTGATATTCCATTCTTTATTATTCTGCTGGAATAACCACTATACGCGGACTACCTTATACTTGGTGACATTCTTCTATTATTCTATTTTTATTATTATTCTATTGGAATATCCTCGTCTGCATTGCATTTTACTTGGGATTCGGTTTAAAAGTCTTTATTATTATTACTGTTGGAATATCCTCGCCTATGCATTTACGCTAGACACGGTTTTAATTTTTATTATTACGTTGGAATATCACGTCTCGTGCGCTTATGTGGGACTGGGTTTCATCTTTTATAATTCGGGGTTGGAACATCACCGCTTGCAAGCTTAATTTCACCGACCTAGTTCCGTTACTTATTACTCTGTTGGAATAACATGTCTATGCGAAGTACCACATACATAGTGATTTCTTTTGTTATTCCATTTGTTGTTATACTTAGTTGGTTAAAGTTTTGACTTCTATACTCCATGAAATTAGTGGAATATCCTTGATATTTGCACTTCATCCAGTATCTTTTCATGGAAATATTCTTCTGAGCATTCTTGAATTTTACTCTACAAAGCAGTATCATGTTGACAATTTGGACGTTATTAGTTCCTTAATAAATTAATTCTTGAACTTGTTTTATTGAATTCTTATATCATTGTCATCATCCTCATGTTTATATTTTTTAAAAGTCATCTGTGGCCTGTAGTGCATGGATGGACTTGGTATGATTATAACCAAGGATTATTCGGTGTAATAATGACCATAATGTTACAAATGATGTGGTAAAAGTCCTTATTGGCCGTAGTGCATTGATGGACAGTTGTTGGCATGATCATGACCATTAATGAATACATAAATATTCTTGGCCCGTAGTGCATGGATAATTGTGGTCGTGATACTAAAGAATATCCTTGGCTGTAGTGCAGGGGTGATTCGGTGATGTGGATTATTTATTAAGTTGAGTCTCAGCGATAAAAGTGATGAAAAACCTTTTAAATCATAAAAGATAGTAGATTTTATTCTCTACTTGACTCTTTTAATGGATTGCTTGTTCCGCTGCAGTTAAACTTGATGTTGTTATATTTTATTAGTTTAACACTGTTGAAGGCTAACGATAATTTATTATGCATTATCTTAGTCATAATATTTCATGGGCTAGTTGAGCTCACCCTTTCTTTTTCTACTATTCTCTTGTGAAATGAAAACATAGCAGGACTAGTCTGGGAACGGAGAGTGATCATCTGCAGGATAGCATTAGTAGTCCTCACTATTACGTGAAATAGTGTGTTAATAATTGTAATGAGGACTCCTTTTGAGTTTGTATAATCTCTAGTAGACAATAATTGTATTCAAACTCACAGTTATGTTTTGTTTTATTGTACACGAAAGTTGTATTAGTAAGTTGTATTTGAATTTTGTACCATGTATCCGACGACCCAAGATGGGTGATGTATACCTAATTTTGGGGGCGTCATAATTAGTATCAAAGCTTTAGGATATGATCCGGCTATGATGTGAGAATAGTACTAAGAGGGGAGACGGGAATTCTTCGTTAGTATGACCTACCTAAGTTTATTTGGTATTTAATTGGTCGGTCAGAATATAGGGCTCAGTTAGTAGAGCGCGATAATGAGTCAATGCAATCAATAGAGAGCAGCCGGCAAAATGATAATACCAGTGAGAGCAGTCATCGAAGCGGTGACAACAAGCGTGGAGGGAATCAACATGCCAGAAATGGTATCCACTTCAGTGGTAATCAAGGCCAAAACAATAAGAATGGACATTTCAAGAAAAGGAGATTCAACAATGATGGAAAGACGTCAGCACCAGCACCCATTGTTAAGGAAGGAGAATGACCACCTATCATATGCTTCAAATGCGGAGGCGAGGGACACATCAGTCCAAACTGCGCGATGCCGTCCAAAGCATATTATAATTGTGGAAGAGAAGGGCACTTAGCCTGATTTTGTCGTTCACCGAAGACAAGTTCGGCTAGGATGGAGGCACCAAAGGCCGTCCCAGAAAAGTCAAAGCCGGTAGTGCAAGGGAGAGCATTTTTTGTGACCTCCCAGAAAGCAAGGAACCCGAATGAGGTCATCATGGGTAAGCTTATCATAAACTCTAGCGAAGTCTATACTTTATTTGATACCGGTTCTACCCATTCGTTTATTTCTCCTACTTGCGCTCAATGATTAAATTTGACTCCGGAGAAATTAGATTTTGACTTATCTGTGGAAACTCCATTGGGAGAAACCTTCATTACATCCACTGTTTATAAGTCTTGTTTGGTTCAAATCGGTACCCTCATATCACCTGTCGATCTTATTTCATTAAAAATACTTGCATTTGACGTGATTCTAGGGATTGATTGGTTAACTACTTATCATGCAAAAATTGATTGTTTTCGTAAGGTTGTTAGCTTTCATATTCCTAATCAACCTATTATGCGAATTCAAGCGACCAAACCATTAAAATCAATCATCATCATCTCAAGCCATAAAGCTATTCGTTTATTGAAAAACGGATGTCAAGCTTTCTTAGCTCATGTCACAGATCTAAACAAAAATACGTCACTTTGAATGATATTTCATTTGTTAATAAATTTCCTAACGATTCTCAGAAGAACTTCGGCCTACCCAAAAACATGAAATTGTATTTTGTATCGACCTTGAACCCCAGACAAAACCCATTTCCAAAGCCCCATATCAAATGGCTCCTATTGAACTTCGTGGAGTTAAAGACCCAACTACGTGAATTGTTAGACATTGGCTTTATTCGTCCTAGTACTTCTCCTTGGGGTGCTCCTGCTCTATTCGTGAAGAAGAAAGATGGGAGTATGCGACTTTGTATTGATTATCGGGAGTTGAATCATGTCACCATCAAAAATAGGTACCCATTGCCATGTATTGATGACCTGTTTGACCAGTTGCAAGGAGCTAAATTCTTTTCAAAGATTGATCTTCGTTCCGAATATCACCAATTGAAGATTAGAACAGATGACATTCCAAAGATGGCTTTTAGAACTCGGTACGGGCATTATGAATTCCTAGTCATGTCCTTTGGATTGTTAATGCTTATGCTTCCTTCATGGATATGATGAACCGAGTATTCAAGGAATATTTGGATCACTTTGTGGCCGTCTTTATTGATGACATCCTTATTTATTCCAAAAGGTGTGAAGATCATGAGCAACATTTGAGGCTGACACTCCAAAAGCTTCGTGAATATAAGTTTTATGCCAAGTTGAAGAAATGCGAGTTCTCGCTTGAGGAAGTAGCATTCCTTGGGCACGTGGTATCAAGTCATGGAATATCTGTTGACCCAGCAAAGATTGAAGCTATTCAAAGCTGGGAGCAACCTAAATTAGTGACCGAAGTACGTAGCTTTCTCGATTTAGCTGGTTATTATCGGAGATTCATGGATGGATTTTCTCGAATTGCTACTCAATCGACTATTAACTCGTAAAGATACAAAGTTCGGTTGGAGCGAAGAATGTGAGAAGAGTTTTCAAGAACTCAAGAGGATACTCATTTTGCACTGCTCGACAATACCATCCTGCCTTGAGAGGATTTGTCATCTACAGTGATGCTTCGGGCAAAGGGTTGGGATGTGTTCTCATGCAACATGGAAAAGTCATAGCCTATGCCTCAAGACAACTCAAAGAATATGAGAGAAATTATCCTACTCATGATCTAGAGTTGGCAGCTGTTGTCTTCGCACTAAAGATTTGGAGGCATTACTTGTATGGGGAGAAGGTGGAGATCTTTACGGATCATAAAAGCCTCAAATATTTCTTCACTCAAAAGGAACTCAACATGCGACAACGACGCTGGCTTGAACTGTTGAAAGATTATGATCATACCATCTAATACCATCCTAGAAAAGCGAACGTGGTAGCTGACGCATTGAGTAGAAGATCATATGCAAGTGTGAATACGATATTGTCAACGCAAAGGCCCATTTTGTGTGACTTGCAAAGGATGGAGATAGAGTTAAAGACTCCAGGGACCCATGTGATGATGGCGAATATATGAGTAGAACCGACTTTAATTGATAAAGTTAAAGCTGCTCAAGCTACAGACCTGGAGCTGATGCGTATGAGGAAGAAAGTGCAAGAAGGTGCTATGTCGGAAGCAAGAATCGATGAAGAAGGAATACTTCGAGTCAACTCTAGACTTTGTATTCCTAACGACCTTGAATTAAAGTATAAAATCATGATGGAGGCGCACAACACACCGTTTGTAATCCATCCTGGGAGTACCAAAATGTATCATGATATTCGTCATACATTTTGGTGGAGCAATATGAAGATAGAGATAGCGCTATTTATCTCAAGGTGTCTAACTTGTCAACGAGTTAAAGCGGAGCATCAAGTACCAAATGGTCCATTGCAAGCACTTGAAATTCCATAATGGAAGTGGGAGCACATTACCATGGATTTCGTTACCGGTCTTCCTAAGGTTTCTCAAGGTATAGATGCGATTTGGGTCATTGTTGATAGATTGACCAAGTATGCTCATTTTTTACCGATACGAGAAACTTATACACTTAAACGTCTTGCTCGTATGTACATAAACAAGATTGTAAGACTGTATGGTATGCCAGTATCCATAGTGTCTGATCGAGACCCAAGATTCACTTCATGATTTTGGGTTAATTTGCAAAAAGCTATGGGCACAGACTTATGATTTAGTTTGGGCAGATATCATCCTCATTTTGACTGACAATGGAGAGGATTATTCAAACTCTTGAAGATCTATTAAGACTTTGTCTCCTTGATTTCAAGGGAAGTTGGGACAAGTTCTTACCATTGGTGGAGTTTTCCTACAACAACAGTTATCAAGCAAGTATTGGCATGGCTCCATATGAAGCGTTATATGGAAGAAAGTGTCGTTCTCTAGTATGCTGGGATGAGGTGGGTGAAGCAACGTTGTTGGGACCGGAGTTGGTACATATGACTACAGAAAAGATTCAAACGATCCGACAACGTATAAAAACCTCACAAGATCGACAAAAGAGTTGTGCTGATCTTCATCGAAAGGACGTGGAATTCAATATAGGAGATCATGTGTTGTTACGTGTTGCTCCATGGAAAGGAGTTACGAGATTTGGAAAGAGAGGAAAACTCAATCCTCGATTCATCGGCACATTTTTAATCCTCGATCGAGTAGGAACTGTGGCCTATAGACTCGCTTTACCGCCAAGTATGTCTCGTGTTCATAACGTTTTTCACATATCCATGTTACGTAAATATGTGAAAGACCCGAACCACATCATTGAGTTAGAACCGGACGAAATAGCGGAAGATTTGACGTATGAAGAAGTTCCTGTTCAAATCTTGGATAAGAAGGAAAATATTCTACGCTCCAAGGTTATACCTCAAGTCAAAGTTTTGTGGAGAAACCACGATGTTGAGGAAATGACTTGGGAGTTAGAATCTGAAATGAAATCAAGGTATCCTTACCACTTCGATATACCAGATACGTACCCTAATTTCGAGGGCGAAATTTCATAAGAATGGGAGGTTGTAAGACCCCAACTTTTATAAATAAAGATGAATTTTCTATAAATATCATTTTTTAAATATTATGGAATAAATTTGATATAATGTTATAGATGTGGGTAATATTTATAAATTTTTCAAAGTACGCAAGTTGTTATATAATATTCGATTAGTCGGGGAATATTCGTTTTAACAGGGAATATTCGTACAATGGCACAATCATTGGTGGACCCCACAACAGAATTATTGTCGGATTGAGAAAACGATAAAATACTTTATGAAAATAACGGCGGAAGTTTTACCGTTAACTGTTGAAACACTTGGTGTTAAAAGTACAGTAATACGCGTAGTTGCACAATAGCACACGGTATTAATTATTGATGCTTACGTGAGAAGTCACTCAGTTTTTTTCAATTATTATTATAGTAATTGTTGTAAATTTTGCTTATTTTATGGACCCCTATTTACCCATTTTTCAAAATAATCGGTAGAAAGTTATTTTATATAATAATAGGTGGGGGCCCACTAGTGGGGCCCATGTGGGTTACAAAGTCTTGGGAGGAAGAATTTTGGTTACGTGTATTGGGGGGGGGAGTACAATTATTATTATTATTATTATTATTATTATTATTATTATTATTATTATTATTATTATTATTATTATTATTATTATTATTATGTGTGTGTGTGTGTGTGTTTATAACATATGCTTATATATTTAGGGGCAAGATCCAGTCCAGACGTCCGAATGGAGCTAAAGTCCGGAATTTTATTTTTTTTTGTTTTTTTTAAACAACTAAAAATAAATAAATAAATATGGAATTGAAATTTTTTTTCATAATACAGTGTTTTGGGTGTGATTTGGGTACGTATAAAAAAACATGTATGTATATGCGTACTGCATCGTATTCACCACTTTTGGTATAGGTATTCAAAACACGCCCAAAACATTATATTATGGAAAAATTTCGAGCCCATAAAATATTAAATATTTTTTTAGTTGTTTTAAAAAATATCTGTTTTTGATCGTGTCAGGACTCCTTTGATTTGATCCATTCTATATATATATATATATATATATATATATATATATATATTATAAATTTGTTTTACTTGGAAAAAAAAAAAGACGGTTGGAGCAAATTTTGTCGAGAGATGAGCATTATGGTTTTATATATATATATATATATATATATAAATTTTGTTTTATTATATAATTATAATTATAAATAGAATATATTATATTTTATTTAAAAGATTTTGCTTTTAATTATGGACCGTCCGTTTAAAAGTAAATCAATCTGGACCGTTCATGGATTAGTTCTTATGCAAATCCATTCTTCTATAAATGAAGCTCATTCCTTCATTATTTCTTACGAATTCACTGAAACTCTAGAGAGAGAAATTATAGAGAAAAGTATTCTGCTACTTCCCTACTCTTGTATTCAGTTTATTTTACGGCAAGCGATATTATTTCTTTTGTATTCATGAAGAGAACTTCTGATATTCCATTCTTTATTATTCTGCTAGAATAACCAGTATACGCGGACTACCCTATACTTGGTGACATTCTTCTATTATTCTATTTTTATTATTATTCTGTTGGAATATCTTGTCTGTGTGTTTTACGCCGGACTTGGTTACGTCTTTATTATTATTCTGTTGGAATATCACGTTCATGCGTTCGACCGGGGACCGTTAAAATCTTTATTATTCTGTTGGAATATCCTATCTGTGTGTTTACGCCGGACCTGGTTCTGTCTTTATTATTCTGTTAGAACATCCTGTCGGTGTGAATTTCGCCTGACATGGTTCCGTTACTTATTAATCTGTTGGAATAACCTGTCTATGCGAAGTACCGCATGCATGGTGATTTCTTTTGTTATTCCAATTGTTGTTATACTCAGTTGGTTAAAGTTTTGACTTCTATACTCCATGAAATTAGTGGAATATCCTTGATATTTGCGCTTCATCCAGTATCTTTTCATGGAAATATTCTTCGAGCATTCTTAAATTTTACTCTACAAAGCAGATCATGTTGACAATTTGGACGTTATTAGTTCCTGAATAAATTAATTCTTGAACTTGTTTTATTGAATTCTTATATCATTGTCATCATCCTCATGTTTATATTTTTTAAAAGTCATTTGTGGCCTGTAGTGCATGGATAGACTTGGTATGATTATAACCAAGGATTATTCGGTGTAATTATGACCGTAATATTATAAATGATGTGGTAAAAGTCCTCATTGGCCGTAGTGCATTGATGGACAGTTGTTGGCATGATCATGACCATTAATGAATACATAAATATTCTTGGCCCGTAGTTCATGGATAATTGTGGTCGTGATACTATAGAATATCATTGGCTGTAGTGCAGGGGTGATTCGGTGATGTGGATTATTTATTAAGCTGAGTCTCAGCGATAAAAGTGATGAAAAACCTTTTAAATCATAAAAGATAGTAGATTTTATTCTCTACTTGACTCTTTTTAATGGATTGCTTGTTCACCGCTAGATTAAACTTGATGTTGTTATATTTTATCGGTTTAACATTGTTGAAGGCTAACGATAATTTATTCTCGCATTATCTTAGCCATAATATTTCTTATTGGGCTAGTTGAGCTCACCTTTTCTTTCATTGTTCTCTTCGTGAAATGAGAAACATAGCGAGGACTAATCGGGGAATGGAGTGGCGGTCGGAGGATAGCATTAGTAGTCCTCACTATTCTACGTGAAATAGTGTGTTAATAATTGTAATGAGGACTCCTTTTGAGTTTTTATAATCTCTAGTAGACAATAATTGTATTCAAACTCACGGTTATGTTTCGTCAGTATTATACCGACAATTGTATTAGTAAGTTGTATTTGAATTTTGTACCATGTATCCGACGACCCAAGATGGGTGATGTATACCTAATTTTGGGGCGCCACATCATATCTCTCATATTATTGATTCAATTATTGTCACAAAGATTATCTCGCATAATATTTATTATTATTAAATCAATAATTGAGACGACAAAGTTATTCATATTATTATTTGCAATATTGACAATGTCTAGAAGTTCTGTCAAGGAGAGGTTTGGTCACCTAATTGCGCGCCAATAAGGAGAAATCCTTATCGGAAAGCCCCCTCTTTCCTGGGAACGACCTGGTTATTAAATATTGTGAGTTATAATATTAATGATGAATAAGTTGTGTTGATTAAAGATGAAATTGATAGTTCCATTGTGTTGGGATTATTAGTGATACTGGAAATCGACATTTATTTCGATAATAATTGATGTTTGGAGGTTATATTGACCAATCGGGTAATTAATCGGATAAATGAGCAATTAATTGCTATTATTTCACATGCTTATAACTATTTGTTCACATGTGTGTACTATTGATTCACATTCATGTACTATTAGGGGAGGTGGTGCAAGATTGATAATACTTGCATGACTAAATTAAAAATAGAGGTATAGTTGAAGGTACTATACTGTAATTAGTTTTTTCACATGAATATACTATTGAGTCACATGAATGAACTATTAATTCACATTATTTACTATTAGGGGATGTAGTGCAAGTTTGATAATACTTGTAGGACTAAATTAAAAATGAATAAAAAGAGGAAGGTATTATACTGTAATATTTCAAACCCCAAAACGTGCAATTATCGAAACTATATTTTCCTATAAATAGAAGCTAATTCTTCCTTCATTTTTCACCAATTCACAAAAGCTTTAGAGCAATTATTATAGAGAGAAATTATAGAGAGAAAGAAGAAGAGAAGTTTGCTACCTCACTATTCCAGTATCCAGTTTTTCTAAGGTAAGGGGTATTATTTCTTTCGTATTCATGAAGAGAGTAATTTTCTTTCAATACTCGTAAGGGTTTTTATTCCATTCTTTATTATTATGTTGGAATAAACTGTCTATGCGAAGTACCGCATACATGGTGAAATTCTTATGTTATTCCATTTTTTATTATTCTATTGGAATAACCTGTCTGTGCGGTCTATCGTATGCCTGGTGAATTCTGTTGTTATTCCATTCTTTATTATTCTGTTGGAACATCCTGTCTGTGTGGATTACGCATAACCTAGTTCCATTCTTTATTATTCTGTTGGAATAACCTGTCTGTGCAGATTACGCATGCCTGGTGAATTCTTCTGTTATTCCATTCTTTATTATTCTGTTGGAATAATATGTCTACGTGGATTATCGCATGGCGGTAAAAATCCATTTGCGGTTTCATATATTCTATTATACTCAGTTGATTAAAGTTTTGTCTTCTATATTCCATGAAATTAGTGGAATATCATTGATATTTGCGCTTCATCCAGTATCTTTTCATGAAAATATTCTTCTGAGCATTCTTGAATTTTACTCCACAAAGCAGTATCATGTTGACAATTTGGACGTTATTGATTTTTGGATAAATTAAATTATAAATCTTTACAAATTTATCCTTGAACTTGTTTTATTGAATTCTTATATCATTGTCATCATCCTGACAATGTGGCCTGTAGTGCATGGATGAACTTGGTATGATTATGACCAAGGATTATTCGGTATAATCATGACCGTTATGTTACAAATGATGTGGTAAAAGTCCTCATTGGCCGTAGTGCATTGATGGACAGTTGTTGGCATGATCATGACCATTAATGAATACACGAATATCCATGGCCCGTAGTGCATGGATAATTTGTGGTCGTGATACTAATGAATATCCTTGGCCGTAGTGCAGGGATGATGTGGTTTATTTATTAAGCTGAGTCTTAGCGATAAAAGTGATTAAAAACCTTTTAAATCATAGAAGATAGTAGATTTTTTTATTCTCTACTTGACTCTTCTAATGGATTGCTTATTCCGCTGCAGTTAAACTTGATGTTTATTATATTTTATCAGTTTAACACTGTTGAAGGCTAATGATAATTTATTCTGCATTATCTTCGTCATAATATTTCTTACTGGGCTAGTTGAGCTCACCCTTTCTTTCACTGTTCTCTTCAGGAAATGAGACCGTAGCCGGGACTAGTCGGGGAACGGAGTGACGGTCCAGATGATAACATTAGTACTCCTCCCTATTCTGTTAAATAGTGTGACAATAAATGTAATGAGGACTCCATTGCGTGTGGATATTGTCTAGATGACAATATTCTTATTAAAACTCTTAGATTATGTTTTTTCGTATTTTACATGACTGTTGTATAATTAAGTTGCATTTAAATTTTGTACCATGCATTTGGCGACTCAAGATGGGTGATGTATACCTATTTTGGGGGCGTCACATAGATTATGCTATTTTATAATATGTGATAAACCCATAGTTTTAAGCAATGCTTTTAGAATAATGATGATGATCATTCTAATGAGATCTAAATTCTTAGAAAGCTTAAAACTAAAATAGTTCCTAAACGTTGGATTACTAAATTGGGAATTAGTGAATCCGGATAGATTGGTACATACGTTGCTTGCTCATTGGATAAGGATGATTGATCTCATGATCATTTGTGTGGAGACACTAAAGCAAGTATGTAGGTACTTATTAGAGAATAAGTTCAGTGAACGTGGCTCGCTAAGGAATACCTAATGGAGTTTTACTTACCTGTCAATAGGAATTCTTGTAGTGATAGTAGTATAAGTAATCCTTGGACTTGAGATCATCATAGTATCTTGTGTATGATGAGTTATACTTTGACTTATTTCTTAAGACCCTTAGGGTATATCAAAGGGTATGCTTGGGTATAATAAGTTATACATGGAGATAATGTATGATCAATAAAGAATCTACCGCTTCTAGTAAAAGAAGAGAAATGTCCTATGTGATTCGATAAATGACAACTCAGTAGTCCTTGGCCAAAGCAGAATAAAATTAGAAAAGAGTTTCTATTTTGCATTATTTGGAGTTATGCATTTAAGAGTCAAAATACATATAATTAAATAAAATAAGACTTCACAGTAATTCCATGTCTTATATTTAATTGGGACATTGTATGGTGGAAGGATTAAATTGTACGGTAACTATTTACTCAAAGGTTCTTTTATGATTAATGTTAAAATCTATATTGTGAGACCCCAAATTTTATGAATAAAGATTTAAATTTTTCGAATTATTTTTTTCAAAATTATGGTGTGGATTTGAGATAATGTTATATTTGTGGGTAATATTTATAAATTTTACAAAGTACGCAAGTTGTTATATAATATTCGATTGCCTGGGGAATATTCGCGTTTTAACAGGAATATTCGCATACAACGACACAATCATTGGTGGATCCCATTAACGGAATTATTGTCGGATTGAGAAAACGACAAAAATATTTTATGAAAATAACGGGCTAAGCTTTACTGTTAATCGTTGAAACACCCTTCTTGTTAAAAGTACGAAGAATATGCGTGGTTGCATAGTAGCACACGGTTTTGATTATTGATGCTTACGTGAGAAGTCACTCAGATTTATTCAATTATTGCTACAGTAATTGATGCATAGTATCTCACGTTATTTGATTCAATTATTGTCGATATTTTATATATTATTAAATCAATAATTGAGATGATGAAGTTATTAATATTATTATTTGCAACATTAACGATGTCTAGAAGTTCTGCCAAGGAGAGGTTTGGTCACCTAATTGCGCGCCAATGGGGAGAAATCTTTATTGGAAAGCCCCTTCTTGTCTGGAAACGACCTGGTCAATTAATATTGTGAATTATAATAATGATGATAAATTTTGTTTTATTAGTATTATTAATGTAATAAAACAGAAAAGCTTTTTATATAAAACAGAATACTTTTATAAAGTTATTTGTTTTATTAGACTATAAATAGAATATATTATATTCTATTATGCATAGTGTTTTGCATAGTAAAATCTTTTTATATAAAACAGAATATTTTTATAAAGTTATTTTTTTATTAGACAATAATTAAAATATATTATATTTTATTATGCATAGTGTTCTGCATAGTAAATCAATATGGACCATCCATTTAAAAGTAAATCAATCTGGACCATTCATGAATTAGTTACTATTTAGTCCATTCTCCTATAAATAGAAGCTCATTCCTTCATTATTTCTTACGAATTCACTGAAACTCTAGAGAGAGAAACTATAGAGAGGAAGAAGAAAATTATTCTGCTACTTCACTACTCCTATATCCAGCTTCTTCTAAGGTAAGGGATATTATGTAAGACCCCAACTTATTATAAATAAAATCAAATTTTCTCTAATTATTATTGTGAATAATAAGGTGTTAATTTGATATAATACTTTGGTTATGGGTGAAATGTGCAAATTTTGCAAAATAAGCAAGTGGTTATAAAATATTCATTGTTGTCGGGGAATATTCGTTTGGTCGTGAAATATTCTGTCTGTCGGGGAATATTCTTACGATGGCGCAGCCATTTGTGGGCCCCATAACAGAATAACTGTCGGATGAAGAAAATGACAAGTTTGAGTTTTTATAAATAATTGGCGTAGTTATTATCGGGCCGTTAACACCGTTGATTACCCAGTGGTTTAAAATACAGATACGCGTGGTGGTTGCATAATAAAGCATTACGCTTTTTGCACAAAGATATTTTGAATTATTGATTCTTACGTAAGAAGGCACTACTCAATAATTGTTATAGTAATTATTGTTCAATATTTTATTTTATTGATTCAATAATTGTTGCATTGATATTTTATATTATTGTTGTTTCAATAATTATCACTGCACAGTATTTCTCATTATCTGATCAATAATTCATATTATTGGAATAATATTATTAGATAACATTATTGGCAATGTCTAGAAAGTTCTGTCAAGGAGAGATTTGGTCACCTAATTGAGGCGCCATAAAGGAGAAATCTTTATTGGAAAGCCCCTCTTTCCGGGGATGGCCCTGGTTGCTATTATTGTGATTCTGTAATATTATTTGTGAATAATTAATTATTGATTTATATGATAAGGAAATATTTATTTGATGTGAATATAAATGATGGATTTATTTATGTGGTTATAAATGAAGGAATTAATGTTGAGGTATTTTATCAGTTTTTTGTCGGATTGGAGGTATTAAAAGATCAAATCTGTTGTTCTTACTGACTCTATTGTGTGAGTTATAATTTTTAATCCGACCATTGGATCGTTGTGATTTTTGGATATGTTATACATATATAAGTTGAGTATATGTCCACAAATTTTGAACCGTTAAAAATGAACGTATGATTTGTTATGAATTTTAAGAGGTGACTGATTCGGAAATTAGGTTTATAAATGATTTTGGAGAAAAATTCTAGAATTGAGTGGGCCCCACTTGTGGTTGGTGAAGAAATGTGCTGAATTTCATTTCAAATGTGGTGGGTGGTAATAGTAGCATGTAAAGCCATCAGGTAGCAGGTCAAGTCTGCTTCGCCGTGCTATCATTTTCCTATAAATAGAGGGCTAAGTTAGAATTAAAAATCACACCAGAAACATAAGCTTTCTTTCTTTCTATGTATATATATATATACATTATCGAGCGTATTTTGTGAGTATGTAGATACTTTGTGAGTTTCTATTTATCAATGCAAGTTTCCTTCAGCCTTATATCGATATTCTGATCAGAAGTACTGTTATTTTGAGGTAAGGGATGTTATTTTCTTCGTAAATGATATTATTTCTTTCGATATCATTATGCCAAAATATTGGTCTGAACTTTTTATCAAATTTGAAACTTTTTATGTCGGGTTACTATTCACGATATCGGACTATTCACGATACTGAAGACTATTCACGTGATATCACGACAATTATTCACGATCATTTACACTTATTTACAAAAAATGAAATTTTCTCCTTTTGTCCCAAGATGTCTATTTGGTTACTATCTTTGATTGTATCCATGTTTTGATCTTTATTTTTGAATTCTTGCTTCACAATTGGTTATTATGAAGTATTATTGATCTTAGATAAACTGTTATACGAATCCCTACTATTTGTCCTTCCGCCATTTGGATTCGTTTTTTTAATATTTTTCATCATCCCCAGTCTTAAATGATGATATTACCGAATATCTTTGGCATGTAGTGCAAAGATGAATGATTAACTGATGAATATCTTTGGCCCGTAGTGCAAAGATGAACAGGTGTTGAGATGAACATGACCAACTGGTGATACAAATGAATATCTTTGGCTTGTAGTGCAAAGATGAATATTTGATTAAAGATGTATATTGATTGTTGTTATAGGGATAAAATATTGGTGATGGACATTTAAATCTTAGAAGATAGTAGAACTCATTCTTTACTTGACTCTTCTAATGGATTGTTGTTTCCGCTGCAGTTGTTGATCTAAAACTTGTTATCTATTATATTTTATCAGATTTTTCCCTGTTGAAAACTAATGATAATTTGTCGTATATTATCTTAGTCATAATATTCTTTACTGGGCTATTTGAGCTCACCTTTTTCCTTTTTGTTCCATTTTTCTTCTCAGGAGGTGAGAACATAGCAGGATCTAGTCGGGGTATGGAGTGATGGTTCTAGAAAGATGTTTTAGCAGTCCTCGCTATTTTTGTAAAATAGTGTTTAAATAATTATAATGAGGACTTATTTGAGTGTGAATATTGTCTAGAAGACAATATTTGTATTTAAACTCACAGTATATGTTGTCGTATTTTGCACGACAATTGTATTATTGAAGTTGTAGTTTGCTTTATGTGCCATGTATTTGGCGACTCAGAATGGGTGTTGTATACCTATTTTGGGGGCGTCACAGTCGGTATCAAAGCTTAGGGATATGGTCTCTGGTGGAGATCGGAGAATAGAACTAGGAGGGGAGAGCTGAGTAAATCCTTCGCTAGTATGCCCTATCTAAGCTTATTTGTTGGTCGGTCATAATATAGGGATATTATGTGATATGTTAATTTGTTTAATTAACCCTTGTTTTATGGAAGTATTTAAGAATGGCTGCTGAGAACGTTAACAATGGAGTGTATGAGACTGTGGAACAACCTTTAGTCACAAACCAGGAGAATAGACCACAGGAAGGCAATATTCCTCCTGTAAACAACACTACCGAGCAAACGATGAATGATGGAATGTTTAGGAGCTTTTTGCAGTTCATGCAAAATCGACGAGGAGACTTCGTGCACAAAATACGGGTGGAAATGATAGAATGCGCTGACTTGTCACAAACCCAAGTTAGTTCAAAGAGTTGGGACCATCAGAATTTATTGGAAAGCCTGATCCGATCAAGGCGGAAATGTGGGTCAAGCAAATTACCAAGATATTCGATGTCTTGGGATGCACGGAGGAACAGAAGGTTCCATTCGCCACCTTTATGTTCCAAGATGAGGCAGACTACTGGTGGGAGTCTATGAAGCGTACCCAGCCTGCCGCACTCAATATGTCTTGGAAAAAATTTCAGAAACTGTTCAATGACAAGTACTTTTCTAAAAGTATTCGTCATATGAAAGAGGTAGAGTTTATTAGACTGGAACAAAATAACATGACGGTTTCCCAGTACGAGGCGAAGTTTGCAGAGTTATCCAGGTTTGCACCTCATTTGGTCAAAAATGAGGAACGAATGACGAGGATGTTTCTTAGAAATCTAAAGCCCGAGATTCGGCAATATCTTATATCTCATAAATTTTTTTTATATTCAGATGTTGTAAACAGGGCTCCTGTAAAGCCCCCAAATCCAGGTACTTGAAACCCGAATTCAGTGCTTCACGATACCATTTCTATGAGCTTAATACTAACAATAATAACAATAATATAAATATTAAACTTAATTTACATATCTATCAAAGTCTAGCTCCCAAGTACGTAACCTTTAATCATTTCTTATAATACATGATAATAAATATATAACATTGTCTTAATAATATTAAACTATCCCACAAGATAACATTGAAATCATTCAGCAACATTTCCCTTTCCCTTGTTTCTAGCAGAGCCTTCAAATTGCTCGCACTTAGCTGAAAACATTTAAATTAAGCAAGGATGAACATTTGAGTGCCCAGCAAGTAATAACGATTATATATATATATATATATATATATATATATATATATATATATAAGCTGAAAGAATTTAAATATTTTCTTTATACTACCCTTCTGCAACAAATCAATAGTTGTGAAGTAATCTGAACCGATAATAATAACATAACAACTCTCTTTCAAAATTTTGAAACTACGTACTGACTATAAATAGGGTTAAGGGGAAATACTATGAACATTATTTTCATTTTCGAAAAGGTTAAACAGAACTTCATCTGTAAACCGTCATAACTTACGAGCACGAGGTGTACATCCCATAGACCCTGTATTGATCAATACTGCATGCAAGAACGATAGGATTGTTCACTCTGTCCGCCTTGGGCGCATAAAAAATTTTCCCGTGTAAGCGATGTTCATACTTGTCGGGATTCCAAACTAAAGCAATTCGATGGGATAATAATAAGGTTTTATCTTGTTCAACAATAATCTATAATTCAACATATATATATTTTATATATATATGGGTAATTGACAAAGGTGTATCAACATGTGGTTAAATGCAATAATTATCCAAGTGGGAACACTTGTGTAATCATTTATAGAAATTATCGAACAGAATATATATCTGAATTACCATATACTAACATGTTGATAATCAATGAGCGTATATAATATAGGGTTAATAATCATGATAAAGTAATAATATAATTCTCGAAACATTCTTACTCATATTCATTGCATAAAGAAAATGCAAAGGTAGGATACTTTTCGATCTGCGCCGCTTACAATCTGTTAACTTAGTTTTATCTCTTATATCACGACCTATCATTAATCGATCATTCGTTCGATTAGAACAACATACTATAACATATAGTACTGCATTTTGCAGTCAGCACATAACCTAATCACATTTTCACATATGTTCAACAGTCATTGCATCACAAACAAACATTAATACAGTCAAAATATCTAAGTCTAGACCAATTTCTGAAATATGTCGGTGTACCGATAGCTTTATCGGGTAATTATTGAGTTTAAAACTCTCTCACGCAGTTCAATACTATCCTAGATATTTTAAATACCAGTCATATGACTTATAATAATTTATATTGATTTTTCAACCTTTAGAATCATTATTAAATGATTTAAATATTAGATAATTCTATTATCATTAATATTAAAATAATATTAAAATATTATCATAACCATTGCCAAAATATCAAAGTTATTTATAATAACTAAAAATATTTTTAAAGTATTAATATTACCCTTAATTGATTTTTAAAACATTTAAAATCATTTTAAACAATTACCATTAATATTAATATATTAAGGTATTACTCACTAAAATATTAAAAGTCATTTATAATTACTTAAAAAAATTTAAACATTTATATCCTTTTTTAAATGATTTTTAAATCAATAAAACAATTTTAAAACTATTTATTTAATTTTATTATTAAATAAATCTAATATCATTAATATTAAATAATTAATGAATTTTATCTCAAAATATTAAAAGTTATGTTTTATAACTTAGAATATCTTTAAACTCTTTATTTTCATTTAAAATGATTTTTATAATATTAAAATAATTTTTAAACTAATTTATTTAATATAATTATTAAATAAATCTAATATCATTAATATTAATTAATTAATAAAATTTACTTTAAAATATTGAAAGTTACATTTTATAACTTAAAATATTATTAAACACCTCATTATCATTTAAAATGATTTTTAATATAATAAAATCATTTTTAGTTAATTTATTTAGTGCATTTATCAAATAAATAATATTCAAATAATTACTAATATTTATGAAAAATATGCCAAATTATTAAAAGTTAATTTTTAGGACTTAAAATAATTTTTAAAACTGATTTTATAAATTTCGGAATTTATTTACTATTTTTAATGATTTTTAGAATTTATTTCTATTTTTAAATCATTTTCTGGAAATTAGAAAATAAAAATAATAGGAACCGTCGCTATAGGTTATAGCGACAAAATCTGTCGTCTTAGGTGTTCTTGAGCTCAAGAACACTGACAAGGCAGTTAACGAGGGGGTACGTTTGACCAAGTGCCAATCAGTGTGTGTTGTGTTTCTAGACTTGTTTTTGGTCAGATCGTGTAGTACTAATACAAGACTACAAGATCCAACAACAAACAAAATCATATCATGCATAACAAAGGAGATCTATGGGCCTAAAATAGTTGTCAGAGGCTGTTCTTCATTTCTGGGTTGCCCAGAAATGAAGAACAATTTGAGTAAGCACTTTTGAGCTTCCACTACGTATTTTACATGTGTTGTTTTTGTGATCTAAAAGTTTCATCTTGTAGACAATATGTGAGACTACAGATTAATTACAAAACATAAGTAAAACATCAACAGAATATCAAGATCTCGGCAAATTGAACCTTGTCGAATCCACGTTTATGAACTTTTCCGGGTTGCCCGGTAAAGTTCATCCGTGAACGTTTTGCTTGGTTTGACCAATCCCCAATTCCAGTATGTTTGTGATATAAGAGATCTAAAAGCTTTAACATGTGGTATATCTATCATACTATACCCTTATTACAACAAACAACACAAATATATAACAGATTACAAGATCCAAAGCGTCAAAAGTCTTGTCAGACAATTTCTGGGCAAGATCTGGGTTACCCAGATTTTGTCCAGTCATGGTCGGTCAACGACTTTTGACTAACAATATCTTGCAACCTGTTTAAGATATGAACTTGATTCTTGTTCCAGATCTAAGACTACATACCAGACTACACATAACAACTTAAAAGCAACAACAATCATAAACGACCAAAGATCTGTGGCCACTGACATTTGTTGTCAGACCACAGTTTGATTTTTTTCCAGATTTTGTAAAATGCTAGATCTGAGCCTATAGATGTTATGGATCTAAGATCTATCAACCCAGATCACTTAATTAGACTCCATACAACATATTTAACACAACAAACTTAACATTTAACAACAGATCAAGATCAAATTATGGCTAGGGCTTTATACCTTTAAATGAACAAGATCTGATTTCTTGGTTACTGATTAATGATATGTGTTAGTGGGGCTCGGATATATGACTGATATGCTACCAAATTTTGTTGGTTTAAGAGAGAGAGAGTCTAGGTTGAGAGTTGATATAAAATGAGCTAGCAAATGACTTAGTTTCTCTCTAATCTATTTATAGAACTTATGTGCAAATGTATGTGGGATTTAGCTATTATCCCCCATATTTGTGTTGTCCATTAGACAAAACTCCTTATCTTATCTTTAAGTATGCTTAATGAGATTCCCAACCAATGAGGAGTGGACAACAATGTCCTTTGCGTAAGAGATTAGGAAAAGTAAGGTGATTAGCTATTTAAGGAAACTTGATTAGCCTAATTTGTTGTCTTAAAAGGCTTGTGGTATGACCATATATATCCCACTAATTCCTTTATTTAGCTTTTATTTTAATGCCTAAATTAGATAAATCAAAGGTCTAAAATACCATTAATCAAGTGGACTAAGTTTGGGCTTGTATTTATTTCTTTTGGGCTTCTCCCATAATTGTTTTTGGCCATGTAATAATCATAGTCTAACAATTTTAATATATGTTACCCAAATTATTTATTTAGGTTTTAAAATAAAATACAATTAGTTTGCAAAACTTATAATTAGGGTTTTCTTAATTTGATTAGGGTTTTAATTATACATGAACATTAGGGTATTATATAATAATTATAATTATTCTTGCTAATTTAGCAATTAGAATTTATAATTTTGGAGGGTTACCAAATCACAATTAGGGTTTATACTTAATAATTAGGATTTCAAGAACTTAATATATAAATGCTAATTAGGGTTGACCTAGTTTATCGCAAAATCATACAACACAGTTATTTAATAGACTTAAACTCACAATTGAGTTTCAAATTAGGGTTTTCCACGAAGAAACTAGGGTTTGACATAAAACACCATAACCCGACCAATCATTGTCAATCCATATACATACAAGATATAATTATACCAATTGAAAAATCAAAGTATAAATGATATTATATTATTGTTCTCATTTCTTGATCAAAATCCAAAATTAGGGTTTGGATTCCATATTTGATTTATGTCATAAATACCTATATTATTTAATTAAGTTAAAATAATTAACTTAATAATCTGTATAAAGATTCATATAATAAAATAATTATTATAATAATTTAAAATCATTTCATATATTATATAAATAATATATGATTATATTTTCATGGAAAAAATTAATAAAACATTTCTACTATAAAATTAATTATGATAAGAATATAATTTATAATGATCAATAATTCTAAAATAAAATTATTTGTAATTATTCATATTTTTATTTATCACATAAATACATATACACATTATCTTGGCATATATTCCCCATATTTTTTTTTTTTAAATTATACGCAAAATTTCTAATTTATTTGTATAGAAAATATCAGGTTGTTACAGCTCAATTATTAGAGCGAGATAATGAGTATGTGCAACCGAGGGACCAAAACCAGGGTCATACTGGTGGCGGCAGCCATCGGAGCAATGAAAACTAGCAGGGAGGAAAGCATTCGGACAAAAGTGATAACCACTCTGGTGGTAATCGTGGCCGTGATAATAGAATGTGCGAGTCGGGAGGAGATTTTAAGAAGAGAAGGTACAACAATGATAACATGAAGACATCATCACAAACATCAACTGTTTTTAGGGGAGGAGAACGAGCACCGGTCGTTTGTTACAAATGCGGGAAAGAGGGACATATCAACCCAAACTGCCCACAACAATCCAAGGTATGTTATAACTGTGGAAAGGAGGGCCATATAGCTCGAGGCTGCTAGAAAGCAAAACCAAGTTCAATGAGGATGGTAACTCCAAAAGCTGTCCCGGATAAGTCAAAATCAGCGGTTCCAGGAAGAGCGTTTGTCGTGACTGGCCAAAATGTGAGGAACCCGAACGAGGTGATCACGAGTAAGCTAATCTTGAATTCTTGCAAAGTTTATACCTTACTAGATACCGGTTCTACACATTCTTTTATCTCCCCTGCTTGTGCTCAACGTTTAAATTTGACTCCGGAGAAATTAGACTTTGATTTATCAGTGGAGACTCCGTTAGGAGAAACTTTCATTACGTCCACTGTTTATAAATCTTGCTTAATCCAAGTTGGCACCATCACATTACCTGTGGATCTTATCTCTTTAAAGATACTTGCTTTTGATGTGATTTTAGGGATTTATTGGTTAACCACTCATCATGCCAAAATTGATTGTTTTCGTAAGGTTGTTAGTTTTCATATTCTAACCAACTTTGTCATATTTAATTCAAACAACTAAACCACTAAAATCACCACCGTCATATCAAGCCATAAAGCTATTCGTTTATTAAAAAATGGATGTCAAGCTTTCTTAGCCCATGTTATGGATTTGAACAAAGACAAGTCAGATTTGAATAATATTTTTGTTGTTAGTGAATTTCCTGATGTATTTCTTGAAGAACTTCCCGGTCTACCCCCAGAACGTGATGTTGAATTCTTAATTGACCTTGAACCGGGTACAAAACCCATTTCTAAAACCCCATATCGAATGGCTCCTATTGAACTTCAGGAGTTAAAAGTCCAACTACAGGAATTGTTAGACATCGGTTTCATTCGTCCTAGTACATCTCCTTGGGGTGCTCCTATTTTATTCGTAAAGAAGAAAAAGGCGGAGAGTATGCGACTTTGTATTGACTCTGAGAATTGAACCATGTCAACATCAAGAATAGGTATCCTCTACCTCGCATTGATGACCTATTTGACCAGTTGCAAGGAGCACAATTCTTTTCAAAGATCGATCTTCGTTCTGGATATCATCAG